>JAVLVB010000262.1:558014-595353 GCA_032876305.1 Orestias chungarensis
CGTAGTAAATAGTAAAAGTGGTTCTTTATTTTAAAGATTGTCCTGCATTCTACTTTTTATTTTTTTATTTTACAATAAATTGTTTGGTCATTTATTTTTGCACAATAGAGTTATTTTGTCATTTAATTTGATTTCAACAAGAAACGGCTTCAATTAAATGAATATTGTAATCAGTGAATTATAAATAAAAGTTCTCAGACTACAAGCACAATAAACTAAGTTTGCATGAAAGCAAAAATTATATTAATTATGTCTTCGACAAAAGTTAAGCATTCGTCCCAGGTCTTCAATCAAAACATATACAGCAACATATTTTCCATTTTATAATAAGTATTTTTACTTCTGTTAAGGTTTTTGTACGTTGTGAAACACCGTGGCCACACTCTCATGTTAGGTAAGCAAACTTGTGGGGGAAAGTGAAAAAAGTCGTTTTCGTACCAGGAGCCGTTCAAACTGACTTACCGGGCTGAGATGTTTGGACCTACTCGGAGCTACATGAACCACGTGACCACCTATCGGCAAGTTCAAAGAGTTAAAAAATACTCGTCCCCTCCCACACACACACCTTGGAAATCAAAATTTCGTCCAAGTATCAAAGTGAAATTAAGAAAAGACGCTTGTTTTAGAACGCTTACTCACAATCAGTGATATTTTGTTATGGTAAATATGGAGGTTTCTGTACATCCGCCATTATAACTTTTTTCTGTGGTGTGGATTGATATTTTTATAGCCAAGCTATTCCACCCATTATTAAGCCATCTGCTGTTTTTGCTCCATAGGAAAATGGTTTGGAAAAATGAGGGTGGAGCTATCATGACCAAATAATGAACTTAATTGACTGAGGGACAAAAAAAACTCATCCCATGTAACGAGAAAGATACTAACTGCTATGTTACATTTGTCATCATACATTAGGCCTTACGGTGGAATATAATAGCATAAGCAACCCATAAGGTACCACACCCTTGGAAAAGAAGACATTAGTTTCAATCTTACTGTTAGGAAACACACACTATCCTTTTCATCAGTTTATCAGTAGCATGATAGGATACACTGGACTGAACTTTCTCTGTGTCGCAATGCATATAATAAAAATTAATTCTACACTGTTGTAGACCTGTAAGCACATTTGAAATGGGGGCATTTAAAAGTTAGTTACATTCGAAATGCAGGCTAAGGAGGGTCTTGATTTAGCAGCTTTTTTTTTGTTTGTTTTGTTTTGGGTTTTTTTGGCGGGCTACATGCCATATCTCAAGTACCAAGGTTGTTGCTACTCTCCTTCAATTCGCACTTAGGACACATAAATGCTGCAACCACATTTGTGAACCATTGCAATCTTATTGCAGAGGTTTTAGATGTGCGCAATAGTTGAACTCTCAAGCTTCAACAAACATAATGAGGGGTTATTGATGCACACCAAACTAACATCCCCAAACCTTGCAGATATAGTTTACGTCTTGTCTGATTTTTTTCTGTCATAGTGCAAGTTTTAAGAGGGAACAATACTCTGAAATGAATTGGAAGTTTGCAAGTGTCTGAAACGTCCAAAATCCATGTTTTATTGTTTTTGGATTGCGTACTTTAGCAGAGAAAACACTTGACAATCATTTATAGAAGTCAATGATATAATTCCATCCTACAAGACCTTTAATGTAAGTAGATAATCACTGCTTCTTGTCTATTAGCATAAATTGTAATTCTATTGAAACTATACAGATAAAACTAATTTGAAATATGTTTTTCCAGTTTTTAAACCAACTAATGGCTTTTTTATTTGCTTAAGAACTGGTTAATGAGTGTAACTACATGTTTAAGGTGATTTGAATCTAATCTTTGAAAGATTGTTTGAAGTATTGTAAACAGAGTTTTTAATAGAACATACTCTCAAATATTGCTATATATTTCAATTGCTGTCAGCTTTGTTAAAGTTTAAATTGGCTAACAAGTAACTCTGATGTCTTTTCTTGTTGAATTTTCCCCTCTACCCTCTTCCTGTCCCAGAAATCAATTTCCTGATGGATAACAAGCATGGCACATCTCACCTTCGTCTTTAGGAAAGGGTGACAGAATCACTCCCAGTGCTGCCATTACCATCTACCAGCCCTACAATGTACATCGACACACACCAAGGTGTGGTCAGGGCACATACACAGCATAGCTCCAATCTATAAGAGCCCTGAGCCTTAGGCGACCTTGAGACACTTCGCTCTTTCTGGCCTTGCCAATAGCCAAAGCGGGAGTCTGTATTCCTGTCTGTATTGGGGCTAAGTACATTTATTTCATATGAGAATATCTATGGTAACTCCCGCTAAACTCACTGACATAAAGCCTGTCTCAGTGATGTACATGCTAATTCCTTTCATATGGTATTGTGGAAGTCAAATACTTAAACAAGGTCTATCCCGCTCAAACTCTCCTCTCACCCATCTTCCTCCTTCCTCTCACAGGCCCACAGGGACATTAGCATTATCGATGAGCTCACCCCGTCACCTCAGACACAGGCTCTTAAAAGAGAATAATTTCATGCAAATGAGATATTGATGAGCTAATGATTAATTGGCTGCCAGACTGCGTTAATATGCAATAGCTGTCGTGTAATATGCATTTCTAATGACTCTGTCTCAGTGTGTTCAAACAAATGGGCAACTTTGATCATTGGGGTACTCAGAGGCTTTCCAGCATGTTAGCTTGGGGATAAAGCTTTGCCTGAGGGGTTTGTGCAAGCTATCATGGGAATGAAACTACAGAGAAAGAGGAAATTTCTCACTTAATGTCTGTGAGCTTATTTTAAACTTTGAATTAGGCTTTGGCGGAAATATTTCAGTCCAGAAGATGCTTGACATAAGTTGTTTAATACTGCTCTTGAACATCTATTAGGATGGCTAGTCAGGGCATTAACAATAACATTTCTTCACAAAACATTTAGAAATTATTCAAAATTGACCTTTGATTATTCTGCAGAGCAGTTAAATTTAAAATGGATATTCAAAAATAATTAGTATAAGTACGGCCATATAAGGTAAGAAATGACACATTGGTTTGAACTGCTGTGGCAGGTGCAAGTAAGTAACTTTTCTTTATATAGCACTTTTAAGGATATAGTTGAGAAATAAATCTGTTTTAAAACGACACATTCTTGCACACATTTCAAGAGAGATGTTTTTGGTAAAATCAGATAAGTGGCAATATTATTGAATGCCTGTCCAAACAGTTGACTCTTTAGGCAGCAAAGTTTAAAGACTACAAATCTAAATAAACTTTGAGGGTCATGTCAAAAGATTTGCAGCTTCTTCTTACGGTCACATTTTACCGCAAATAAAATAGTCTGTATGAGAGGAAATAAATCTGATTGGCAATTAAAGTTCTAATTTTGCTAGCATTTCTTAGTGATGTGTAAACATAGTGATCTCAAGTCGTTAACAATCTGGGAGCCAGAGGCACCTGATGCACAATATACAAAGTTCCATTTGTATACTCCTTTATCTAGAAAAAATATATAAGGGGTTTATGCATTTAAGAAAATATATTTAGTCATAAAATCTTTAAAAAATACTTAGATTTAAAAGCAGTAAAACGTCTGCAAACAGTACAGTTGACCCTTTGAGAGGGTCAAAAAACATCTCAACACCAACCTTAAGGACTTAAAATATTCATCTGACCTGCCAGTACCTGCAGTTCAACCATTGACAACTGCACTCATTGCTGTCCCTGCTGGAGCTGGTATATCAGGGGTCTGCCACCCTGGTCCTCAAGAGCTACTGTCTTGCAGGTATTAGATGCAACCCTGCTTCAACACACCTGAAGCAAATAATTTGCTCGTTATTTTTCCAAACTTAATAGTTGGGAATCATTTGATGCAACTGTGTTGAAACAGGGTTGTATCTAAAACCTGCATGATAGTAGCTCTCGAGGACCAGGGTTGGAGACCCCTGTGCTACACATTTTTTTGCCCTTCACAGCATCAGCTCTTAAGCCAGTAACAGCCAATGTAACAGCGTATTAGACCACTGTACTTGAAGCAGCACCTGTTACTCTGTCTGCCACAGCACAGCAGTAGCATTTCCACATCGATGCAGCCTCTCTGTCAAGTGCTGCTGAACCTGTAGCCTTTATTCCAGTTGCAGCACCTTTTGCATCTCCTCCGAAGCCCATATGTGCTTTTGCAATGGTGCCAATGGCATCCATACCATTCCCCAGAGCTGCGCAATAGTTTCCAATTGCTTCCACACAGATCAGCAGAGTTCCATTGTTGACATCTATCTATACAACTTTAAGACCTTTAGCTTTAAAGATCTTGTGTGGAAGGCCACAAGATTTTCTACACCTCCATTGTCACTCATTTGTGAGGATTCCCAGGATTCCTCAGCTATCACTGTTGACCATCAGCCCTTCACCATTGATAACCTTCAAGGTGCTTCAGCCTCCTACCTTTACTTTAATCCAATATAAATTTTGTATCATAAATGACCCCAGTCAGGGTGGTATTGTCCGGAAACTTCAAAAGCTTGACAGACTGATAGTACAACAAAATTAACATGTATCGTATTCTTTCTGATCAGAATCAGATTGGTAGAAGCGGTATTTCTTTCTCTATTTGTCCTAAAGTGTGCAAGTTCATGGATTGTGAAACTTTCCCTGAATTTCCGAGTTTACTGAATGTTGGAATTGGAGATTTTTAGCTTTCCCATTACAAGTGAATTGATGGTTGCCGAGCAAAATTATGCCAGGTCAATTTAGGGTAACTCTCATTGTATGTATGTGTGTGTGAGTGTGCGTGTGTAGTGTGTGTGTGTTTGTGTAAGTGGCAATGAGTAGGTCTAATCAGACTGACTGCAGTTGCGCTTGGGGGCATGGATCTATCCAATTGCCATTCAGCCACTCCACCTGTCTGTCCTTCTGTTTGTCCGGGGAAAGTGCAGAAATGGTGTGCAAGCAGGTAACCAACAGCTTTTACAGCCAGCTAGCATTCAAGATTTGTTAATGTGGTTGATATTGGGCCTGCAGACAGGCGGTGTTACAGAAAAGAATGGGCAATAGAGCATGCTGACCTGTGGCCAGACCTGTCAGCATAGAGATGATCCTGCTGACACCCACTGGTGTGAGTGTGTGTCTGCAAAGTGCCACTTGATGGCTGCCAGTCATGCAACTAATATGCCATCACCTGGGTGGCAAGGGACTATTTTGCTTTCCTGTCCTGTGCTTATTTAATCATAATTGTACAATGATGCTACCCCTCATTATAGGTAAACCACTCCGAATTTTAACCTGAACCATTTCTGTGTGTGAGAGAGTGTTTGTAACAGCCAAGGACATGCTGTAATAATGGTGTTAGGTTGAGATCATCATCAACACACTTACAATCCTACCCTGCTGATATGTTGAAGGAAATTACTAAAAGACAGTTAGACCCAAGAAATAGTTTGTTTTTTTAAAGTGCAGTGTTTTCAATTTTTTTTCAATTTTACAGTATTTTTTATTTTATTTATAACCACTACTCAATAGTAGTTGTAGTTGTGTGCACTGTCTTTATGCTGCAACTGCAAAGTAATTTCCCTACTGGGATGAATAAACTACTTCTATTCCATTCTATTCTATTTTACTACACTTTAAGGTTTATAATTTTACAATCTATACTCTGTGGGTGAATTTTCAATAAATCTGTAATTGTATAATTTATGACTTTTATAAAACCTGTATTCTTAATTGCATAGCAAGATATAGACATTTAACTGTGAAAACGAGAAATAAAAGAAAAGTTTAAGGTGCTGTAAGTTTTTATAACAATCAATAATACCAGTGGTGATCCTGGCCCATGAAAAATAAGCCAAATCTAACTCAACATAAACATAAACCAATGTACCCCCATCACAAATAGCTACACAACATAGCTAAAGCAAACTTTGTTATCAAACACTAACTTAAACAATACAATGACTTAAATGATAAACAACCTCAAACTGGCTTGCAGCTAATTGTAATGTTTCTGGCCTGTTTGTCTGTCTTGTTTACATTTTACCACGTTCCACCGCATGTTTATTAGATGATCCGTTTGACCTGTGTGTCCCATGCCTGCATATAATCAGCTTCCTCCCAGATGTTTACTTGGGTTCTTAAGCAGGCAGACAGTGCAAGATTCCTGCAAGCAATTTTGTGAGTAGATGTCCAGCGTTCTAATATATATACTTTATTTTAACTGAGGCTATGATGCAACATCCTGGGTTGAGTATTTTGAAAAGAACACAACCTGGTAAACAAAGATCCGATCAACACAAAGCCCCACTGTGTTGGTGTGCAAATATATTAAAATTAAGCTTATTGATTAGTGTGCAGGGAATGTTTTAAGGCTGGGTGATGCTGATGAGTAAGGAATGGCCGGTGTGACCTGTTCTCTTCAAACTCAATACAGTGTAGAATCACAGCAAACTCAAACACTTACTAACCTGAGGGAACCAGGAAATAATGTCACCTCTGTTTTACCAACCGACATCCCAACTTGATTATGACCTTTACAAATGTTTCAAACAATTTAAGATCCCTGCCTAATATTTGCTTTTTGAAAGCCTAATGCTGTATTTCATCCTCTTGGAAGGAGACATTATATGTATTGTATTTTTCAATGGCTTAAACAAATTACCTTTTACTTTGCCCTTGAGAAAATTAATTATTTTGCAATTGACAATTATTGGGAAATCCGGTCTATCTTTTACACTTGGATGTGTCAAAACGACATCCAACTTGAGCAATGAACAGAAGACTTGTTGTGAGGTCATGTGGTGGGTCTGCTGTGTGTGTATGTGTTTTTGTTTTGTTTTGTTTGTTTGTTTGTTTGTTTTCAAATGAGTGGAAATGTTTTTTTTTTCTTGTTAAATTCAATAAAGGTATGCTTATCAAAAAATGGCATTATTAAACAGCACAGGATTTTACAATCTTATCATGTCGTTCTGTTTCCTGGTGTTTCATGTTTATTTAAAAATGGTCAAATTAAATATAATTAAATATGCCTTGTTTTTAATTCGTAAATAAAACTTGATAGTTGGTCAAAATTGTAATATTTTGAATTCATAATTTTAAGCCATTTCATGTCACTTTAATGAGCTAAACTAAATGTATGGTTTTTTTTTTCCATAATGGGTCGCTTATACTATAATAACTTTGGTTAAACTGAACTGTTAATTTTGGTTTTATTCGACCTGTTGACTTTTCAATAAAGACTGCTCAGATTACTTATGGTAAATTTTGGATCCATGTAAATAAAATCCATGTTAATAAAGTCCATCCATCCACCTACAAACACGAACACATTCATACGAATTATGCATCTTCACAAAGATTTATTTCCCTTAATCCTGACCCTTATACAAAACCCAAACCTTCTGGCCCATGCGTAGCCTTAAAATTACCCTATACTCAATTAACAGCCTCAAACAGCCAAAATTTTGGTCCCCATAATAGGCAGTGGGTTCTTACAATTTAGTATTAGTTGAAACAATGATCCTCACAAGATGAGAAATGGTGAAATATCCATAAATAGATACATGTGTTGTGTTTTTTGTGATCAAAATTTTGAAGCACTTGATGAATGATGGGGCAGAGTGATGAAGCAAAAGAAGGAAAACAGTCAAGTCAGTGTGACATAGTCATAATTAACATTGCCATCACACTATTTATAAATACCATAGCAGGGGAAATTTGCCCATATTGTGCATCCCTAAAATGCAATCATCTTAAAGGTGTGTCATTGAGAAAGAGTTGAAGTACACCGCAACCAGGACATCAACCCTTTATAAGAGCTGCAATGGCTGTTACACTCACTTTAAACAAATACAGCATGAAGGTTTTTAACTTCAGGAATGTAACTTGTTTTGGATATTAATGCCAGATTCTGGGTATTAAAACAGAAATGTCATTAGAGAAATGATTGAAAAGAGAGAGAGAAATAACATTCTGGTTAATGAAATACTTTATCATCAGACATTGACTTTATTCACATATACAATCTTACTTAGTAAGGTAACCAAGACAGACAATCAAGATCACACATATACGTAAGTCTGTAACCAGCGACTAATGGTGAGAGATAAACTTTCTGAGGACAGTGTAGACTTATAATAGGCAAACACACAGCATGCAAAGAGTGACAGAAATCCATTGTGGACAAGCTTCCTGTGAGTTTATGCACATCTGTGAGTGCACGTGTGAGGCTATACAATCTGCAATAATGAGACCTGACAGGTCCCACACCCCCACAGTATTGTGTGTGTCTATGGGCTCTTTCAGAGTGACAGTGTAGATTAGGGGTGTAATCCATGTAGAGCTACAGGGGAATCTATCAGTACCTAAGGCTGCAGACACACATACAGTAATCACACGTGATTCTTGACAGTGCAAAATTAATTGAAATATTCATGTAGATGAGAGTTCAGTTCTTAATTGCTTGGTGCTGGATTAGGACAAGATCGTGTATGAAGAGATGTTGAATCGGAATTTAAAGCTATATCGGCTGTGATGTGATTCCAGGCATGTGGTGAAAGGTTAACGTTGACTGCTGTTTATCTTAGTTCTCAAACAGTGACTGGAGACCATGTGGTTTTGTCACCATGTAATGTTAACATACCGAATAGAGCGACAATTAGTTAACAATATGTACTCAAAGAAAGTTTGCTTTATTTGTCTTTTTTTGCCCTAAAATGAAACATCTGAGGTGGCAGAAAAAAATAAGAGCGGTGTTTTAGTTTTCCCGGATGTGTCGAGGAAAAACACTTAAAGGGAGGCTTTGATCTTGGTTTTAATTAGCTCCTATTCCCCCCTAGTATTCCTCTTTTCTGTATTTGCAAGAAAGAATATGAACAATGCTAACAACGACACTACTTCTGCCTATATCAGCATTTTACTTAACTTTCCCTCTTAACTTGTTTTTTTTTCCTCTTTACTTCTCAAAGTGTGCCCTCTTTTCCTCAAAGTGTTGCCATGTAATAAGAACAGCAACAAGAGGCTGAAGAACTATTCTGCTCCGTTTGAAATTCAAATCCTCTCGCTTCTCCGTACCACTTTCTCTTTATGGCTTTAATATGTACCAGACATACCAAGTGCATGAGAAATTCATCATGAAGATGCCACTGAATCAATATTAATTTCAGGTCGTTCATGATGGGAAATCAATGGAAGCATCACTAAGAGGCTCTTTTGCATGTTGAGCACCTTGTCTCTGCGAGTGAATGGAGATGTGATGAGAGGTGAGAGAGCATCCACGGGGATGCCAGCAGGGAGGCCCAAACTCACTCATTATCTCCCCTCAATTAGACCTTCTCGCTTCGCCACCCAGGGCCCAAACTCTCACACACACACACACACACACATAGTCTGTTTGCGAATGTAGCTGCATGTATTGTGTGTGTGTGTGCTTTCTTCCTACTGAGTTCACATTCAGGTGTGTTAAAAATCTGTCTTACCGATCACTTTGACGACATTGGACAGCCAGTCTCTTTTATATTAAGTTTGGTGAACAAAAAATAATAGAAATATTTAGAAATATTTAGGAAATAAAAGGTAGACAGGTTTAAAGTTTAAACCAGGCACATTTATAGAAGAAAATCCTGTTGAATATCAGCTGTTTTTTTGTAAGAAATAAGCTTCACCATGGTAAAGTTGTACGTAAATCCAACGGACAACACAGCTCATATTTATTTCCCAGTCATTTCCTTTATGACTGGAGTCGGCATGCCTTTACTATGGGCAGCCTTTTTGTTTTGAACATAAACCGTCTTTGATCATCTCAATCTTAAACAATTAACAGATTCCTGTGACTTTGGCAGACATGAAAACGAAGAGTACATCTTTTCAAATGTGTTGCATTGGACTACATTGGATTCTCTAAAACACAACTGTATTAATTTAAGTTTAGATATCAAGGTACTTTCACGCAAGTAAACAACCCTTGAGAATCTTGCTGCTATATTGTGTATTTTTGCCTCCAAATTTCCAAGCAAAATCATTTATCAATGTCTTTTAATGTTGATATTCAACAAAAAGCTTGTTAAAATGTAAAATTCACATCCAAAAAAGGGTCTGTATTGCATTAAAAATCTTATGCAAGCTTTTCTGCGTGCGCATGTTTGCTTTTCTATTAATGTCTAGTGAAACTGGATGATAAAAAAGATCGTCCTTAAACAAACTCTGGCATAATCAACATTAGTCTGGGTTTTCCAAGGTGGAGAGTCTGTGAGCTTTATAATAGCTTAGGTTTGTGTTTTAGCTTTACTTGTTTGAGTGTAAAGAAACCCCCTGTTTAAACATCCTGTTCAAAAGTACTTAAATGGTGTCTACTTGGGAAAACAAAATGTATACATTATCTACACAACAATCACCGAGCCTTAAATGGAAATGAAGTATGTTAACAACTAGACATCCTACTTTCAAACTGGTACTCTCTAACTGAATATAATAACAGTATCTCTTTAGGTAATTTATGCAGTCTATTATTATCTAATCAGATTTTTCGAATCTTTGACTGCAGTTGCATCTCTTAAAGCAGACATTTGGTATTTTTTGTCATTTACCTTGCAGCAGTGCTTCAGACTGGCTGACTACCATTTTGTACTTGTTTGTGTTTTTTCCAATCATAGTTGCACATCTAATCTTCTTAATATGTTTATCTATTTGTTTATGGTATTTAGCAGAGGCTTTTATCCAAAGCGACTTACAAAGTACACACAATCTGACCATAAACTATCTAGAGAAAAATCCCAAGTCAGAGTGGTGACAGTGAATAGATAGAGGGAAGTACAGAGAGAGTAGTAAAGGGGGCATGGAAGTAATTTTTGGGGGGGACACAGGGAACATGTCCCCTGCACTTTTTCAAATGTCCGATTTGGTCCCCTGCACTTTGTACTGTCCAAAGACAATGTTCCGCTATACTACACCAGAATTGTCAGCATTAGGACCAAGTGGAAAACAATCGCTAGAGCTGAAGCCCGCTTCCCTGGGTTTTGAGCGCCCACCAGCACTTGATTAGCTCTCTGTTGTTTCAATCTCTTGTGTGATTGGTTGTATCCACTTTCAGTCCTTAGAAGCTGATGTTACAATTAACGCCACAGATAGAGAGAGTTCGGACACCCCCATTGACTTAAATTGAAAGAATGGAATGCGAAAGACACGGGACCAGGGAGCTGCTAATAGCTCCAAACACCAGCAGTTCTAGTGCATTCTCTGTGTTTTCGGAGGTGTTTTGTACGGTAAGTTGATAAAAGTACTTTTTTTTTGCTGTTGTAAAGCGTTAGCTGACTGTTCAGCATCACAGTTTCGCAGTAATATTTTATATTGCCAGTTTTCGTTAATTAAGCATTTTAACTTGCTAACTTAACTTTCTAGTTGTGTTTTAGCTGCCGCTAGCTCATTACAGCTTGGCGGGTTTAGACGGACCCGTCTGATTCAGTGTTTTAAAATTTCCATAATAACTTACTTTCTGAACTTAAATCATTTTCAAATTTTTTTGGGCCAGTCACGCCCGTGTGGGCTTCTACCAGCAGCTGCGCCAGCTGGTACGCGTTGACGTATTCGGCGCAGCCATTTTATAATGGGTATTTTGAAATCTGTTAAGGTTTTTGTACGTTATGAAACACTGCAGACATACTCTCATGTTATGAAAGCAAATTTGGTCAGTAGCCTATATGCATTCAATGATGTGTTAGCAATCTCGTTCTTGTAGCGCTCGGTAGGTCATTCCGCCATCTTGGAACAACACAAGAAAACAGTCTGGATTTTCTTGAACGTGTTGCAGGCACTGCTAGACGACGATTCATTGATGACCGAAGTGATCGAGCTGTGACATAAGCCTTTGCAAGAGTATTCAAGTAGATGGGACCTGTACCGTTAATTCAGGGCTTTCATGATTATCATACAATCTAAATGTTTAGTATTTTTGTGATAATTAGAAAAGCTTAAAAGTCTTGGAAAACTGCACAGGACATGCCTGTGTAATGTCATGCTATGATGTGATGCAGTAGTGTTGTGGCTTAGTGGTTTGGCAAAGACACTGTCACTTTGTAAAGTAACTAACTTTTATAGTCTTTTGAAAGATATTTAATAGAATTTAAATATGGCAAACTGTAGAGTTCCCATGGACATTATGGTTGCTTCTCTGAATAATGCACCTGGGGGTACAGATGGTCACCCATGTCTTTGTGGGTTTGTAGTTCTTGCCGTTACTGTTGGTTTTCACGAGGTGGGTTCAATAGTGAGCCGTGAGATGTTCAAAGCTCGGGTTGATGTTTACTAACTAGCTCCACCCTCAACTTCTCCATAAATTTATTTCTGATGTGCCTGCTGTGGTTTTTGGTTTGTGTAATGCTTTGTGAAAAGATGATTTCTAAAGGCGGGTGAGTGTGATGGATTTTGTTTAGATATAATGGATTAAAGAAGGCAGATTACGAATGTTCTTAATTATTTAAATAAAACGAATGCTAAAAAAAACTAAAAAGGGTATCTTTTTTATTTACTTTACAATAATCTATAGATTAAAATCCAATGGAATACATTGAAGTTGTAAACTGTTGATTAAGAGTGAAAATATTTAAAATGTATGACGACTTTTGCAAGACATTGGACTTATCATAAGAATAATGGAAATGCTCAAAAATAATGGGGGCAATACTGAGGATAATAATATTGGCCTTAATTAGCTAATTTATAGTTTTTATTCATGAAATTCATGTATCATGACTATACATTGGAATCAAACTAATATGAAGTAAAAACAAAAAAAGTAAATTGGAAAACAAAAATCAACATGTTGTAGAAAGAAGTAGGACAATAAGAGTGAAAAGGAGCCGGAAAAGTTTTGTCTCCGCAGTAGTCCTCTTTTTGGTCCCTAGGTGCGACACTCTACCTCCCAGAGGGTCTGTTGTTTAGGGTTGCACAGCCACCGAGGCCTTGATGAATTTCTCCCCCGTCAACAAATTAAGAGCTGCTATTGTTGCAGTGACAACAAGGCATCTCGGTCGCCATGGGGAGCACCATGAAGACCAGTGACAGAACTCCAGAATCCTCCTAATCATCCCCAGCTGTCAGGAAGCCCCTGGCCTGACACCTCTGCTTAAAACCTGTCTCCCAGGCATAAGATAATTACATGTGCCAGCAGAGGAAGAGACAGAAGGCAGTAAGAGAGGAAAGTCGGTGGAGTGGAGGGATAGAGAGAATTCTTTCTTATAAGTGGCTGTGTGAGGAATGGAGTGCTGGAGGTTTTCCAGAGAAGTTTCCATTGAAGTAGAGGAAGTGTTCAAAGGCAGGAGTGGAGTTGAGAGTGGGGAGGTGTCTGGGGTGTCTCCCCTCTTTGCTACAGAGAAGGCTTGGGAGGGGGTCCCTAGATAGCGCTGTGGGGGACAGGTGAGGGACGGAGCTGTCAGTAGGTCCACACTCTGAGACATTTTAGAAGAGATGGACTTTTTTTGACTACCCAAGTACAAATACTCCACGGATTGCAGCAGATTCTGGTAAAAGAAGGTGGAGGCAGTTTGTGGAAAAAGTTACACTAAACTTATGCAGACACAGTTCTGATGTGCAATACGTAAAGTTGCTGGGGTAAATAGAGTAATATGTAAAAAACAAAAAGAATATTCACCTTTTCTACAAAAACAAACAGCTAACGAAAGAAGAAGAAAAAACTGACATCCAAAGCTGACTCCCTGTTTCTGTTGCGCGGCGCCCATGTCATACCGGCCCCTCACCAGTTTCTGGATGATTGCTAAGTGAGAAAATGCTTGTTAAATCAAAAACTCCAAGATGCAGAGGAAGAGCAGACCTCACATATTACCCATGCTCACTCATATACACACACACATACACACACACACACACTCACACACGCTTGCATTTCTTTACAACCTCTCATTTCTCTAGCAGCAGGGCCTTAGTAGTACTCCTGTCATCGCAGCCACAGGGGGCTAAATTATTCAAATACTCTAATTCTTCTCTTCTTCCACCCACCTACCCGTTATCTTTCCAGCATTCTGCCACTCATAATTTGTCTTTTCATTGTTGCCAATTTAGAGGCAATCCCTCCCATTAATGATGCCAACTGTTCTAAGCGGCGCTGGAGCCGAGCTGAACGGAGGAGGAGGGAGATGTCAACTAGACGGAAGCTGCACTCAAGTAGCAAGGACAATGCTCTGGATTTTACAGGCTGCTGTTCAGATATAAATGGATGATATACGGACTTCCTACAGTCGCTCGCTCATGCCCTCCCACACGCTCTGTTTGTTACGCAGGTTTTGTTTTATTAACTCTTTTAAATGTACATATGTGGTTTTATTTGCCTGTCACAAGCAAGCATATTTGGGATATCATGAAATATACCTACATCTGGTTGTTGTGCAGACTGTGCTCAAATGCATGAAATTCATGAATTTATTTTTTACAAACAATCAATTAGATCATATACTTTAATGCTGAAGCCTTTTTCTATTGGCAAGACGTGCGCTTCTTTATATTGACTGAATGAAAAGCCTGCACCAGGACAACCATTGATGATGCAGCAAAATAGCACTTAAGAATATTATTTTCCTTTTATGTGTTCCCCAGAGAGCAGAGAACTGCAAAAACATACGAGAAATTACATTTAAAGCATGAATATTGGAGATTTAGAAAGAAGTAATACTTTAACATAAAGGGAAGAGCAGCCGAAACAAGGTTAACGTTTCACCTTTAAGAAAGACGACCAGCTGAATCTGAATCTGTGGATTTATAATAAAACAGTATTATCTTAAACCTGTCAAAAATAAACGGGATGCCCTCTGATTTGACAAACAATAAAGTTGATCCAAAAAGTTAAATCTGTTTATATATATATATATATATTTATATATATATATATATATATATATATATAGTCGCTGCTTGTGCATTTGAGTTAATATAAATCACTCTTCTGTACAAAAAACAATAAAAGACAAATTTTTCTTGCTTTATAGGGATTCACAGAAAAGGTGTAGAACTTCGTCATTCTGAGGGAGTTTTTGGTAGCTCCTCTGCTTCTCTACACCGAAAGAAGCATAGAGGTTAGTTCGGTTTCTGGTCAAGATACCTCCCTGTATTTTTAGTGCATGGCGGACTTTAACAAGACCCAGAAGCCCGAACCCAACATTTAAGGTAGGGATCATTTATCCCTCTTTGGATTTATCCTTAACTGTTCGACTGTCTCTCCATGAGTTGTTAGCATCAAAACTGAATTTAAATTAAAGAGGTGGATAGATAGATTTGTCAAGTCCTGTTTCAGATTTTAAAATATGTTGTGTATTGAATGGGGGTGTCCCGACATATCTTCTTCATTTCCAATCAGGATAAATATTTTATTATCCTGATTGGATAATAATATTTCTAATATTATCTAAATATTAGAAAATGCATTATTAGTCGATATTACTTACAGAACAATGGTTAATAACATTAGCTATGAGAAAAATGGATCCATTTATTATTTATTGATGGGTTACATAAATCTTGAACTTTCTTCAAAGAAAGAAAGTTTTACAATTTAGTAAAATAACAGATTTTGCTATTGCGGCACAGATCAATTGCCGGAAAGCACTGCCTGTGTTGGAGTGTTGATATCGGAGATTTTAGATGTACGTTGATATAATTCAACGTACATTTTTTTGGCTGACATCAGACCGATACTCAATGTCAATATCAGGTCGAGACATCAAAATCAAACATAATGATTTGAATTGTTTTCCATTCTATTAAACTTGTGTTGCCCATAGAGCATGGTGCTGCCAACACCCTATGGCAAACCCAAACTACTTAAACTAAATGAAGATGTTTTAGATGCATGTTTAGAATAGCCCAGATCTTATAGTGTACAGAAGAAATCATGGCCGAGACAAGTGAAGATGCATGGGGGAATACTAGACAGACGAGGAGGGGAAGAGCTGCAGAATAAATATTGATTGCTATGAAAAAGAAGGGTAAGAGAATGTCGGTAAGCTGTGTGATGGAACCATCACACAGCTATCTTAAATGAGGAATCCCATATGAAGGTCCGGATTAACCAAATTTAATCCCTTATCAAACAGACAATACCAGTGCACCCTAATCCCCTCCCCCAGTTCCCAGATTAGTAGCGCTCCTACTTGGCTCCCATCTTGGAAGTGCAGTAGGGCCCAGCGCTGGCTAGCCCACTGAGCTCTCCTCCAGAATGACCTCTGCATGAGAAAAAAGACATACAGACAACAGGCTAGATCCTAATGCAGCTGATTCTGATCAGTCTTCTACATATAAATACCATTATGAAACGTCCTTCTGCGCCTGCTGGATAACTTATTTCTTTAGATAAAACATCAATAGGCTGCTGCTCATTTGGAATAAAAGTGTTTCGGTAAGATGTCTTTATGTTTACTTTCGTTTGGATTTTCACATACTCTGCTCAACACATTGTTTTAGTCCTGTTGTTCATTTATACATATTGACACTTTTCACAATATTTTTAAAAATCAGCTTATTTGTTTATATAAGAAACTGCAGTAAAACAAGACTAAAATGAAGCTCTTGGTGACTTTAATTTTGCAGATGAAGTCAAGAATGAAAGAGTTCGGACCGCTGAAATTTTGATTTAAACCTCCTTTGACCACTGCAGCTTTGTGCAAATGCTGAGTTTAAGTTTCCCTCCTAATTAAGGTAAGTATGATTGAGGAACGGCCTGCATTAAGTGTAGCCTTGAGGCAAACAAGCTTGTGTTTTTTGCTGCGCTCGCTAAATAGTTGGGCTGGTGGAGGTACAAAAACAACCTGAAATGCTGCAGGCACTCAGAGACAGCTCGTGTGATGTCTGCTGACCTGTTGAGACCCCCGTGTGTTTAGGTAATGATGCACAGACGATCAGACGTATGTCTGGACAAAGACGCTGGACCTGTGTGAGGTGAAGATGGAGCATGGCAGAGTTTGTTCGTCTTTTTTTTTGGGCCCAAATGCAAAACCGACAAAATGATTCCAGATATGCGAGACACTTTCCCCCCCAAAAAAGGGGGGGTTAAGTCGACGTGGGTTATTAAATTTTCATTCTTTTTGAATTTATTACAAAAACGGTAGCTCTAACCCTGTTTAATATATATTACATCAAGACTTTTATAGATTTTTATGTGTGTTTACATATACAAAATTTGTAAGGTATCTATAAATCCTGCAGCTTATTCTTTCATTGTCCCCAGAGCGTAAAGTTTTCTCCTAAACATCCCAGCCTGTTCTTCCACCTTAAACCCACTTTAAACGTTTAACAGGACCTTGTTACTCTCGATTGTTTTTGTGTCTGTACCTTTACAATAGACATCCCTTGTAGTATGAACAACACTTGCATGTGCAGGAGAAATAATCAGTGATACATTTCAAATTGTCTTTTTTTCCCTGTTTATATCTGTCAGTGTGTTTTAGCCTACTCCCACCTTGTAAGGCCTGTTTTTTCGAAACAAATATTCATTGTAAAGATCCACTGCTCCTTATGGGTCTCAAACGCCGAGCCCCATAAAAAGAACTGAGCTTTGGTTAGGTTTAGTGTAAAGCTATAGAAATAAATAAAAAATTAATGAAAGTTAGAGCAAGTTCCTTGTCAAGATAGAAACATATAATGTGATAATCTGTGTGTGTGTGTGTATTACCAGGTGAAAAACTGTTGTACAGCTGCCAAAAACTGTAAAGTAGTATCAGTTATTAATATTTAACAGTCCACTATTAAAGTTTAAGGTGGCTGTGAGTGAGGTGGGGGGAAGAGGCCACTGACCACACAACACCATAAACACTTCCACTAAAACGTGTGACAGCTTTACACCGGGTATTCGAGACCATTGTGTATGGATGGAGGGTGTGTGATCTGAAGATAGAGGCTCGATTTTTGCACGAGTTTTAAAGACATATTAAAAAACAACATATATTAACTTTCTTTATTATTTGCACCACTAGTTTTGTCAGGCAGTATTTTTTGCCTTGTGATTGTCATATTTACTGCCGTCCGTTGTGCAGAGAGAAGCACTTGTGTAATTTCCTTTGTCGTAAAACTTCGGCACATTTGTTTTTTATTTGCGAACTTGCATCAGAAAACAAATCAAATACTGTATGATTTATTCCTTATTATGACTCAAGTTTGAAAATGAAGTATGTTTCCCTCTCATATTTGATCCCATAATCAAGCTAATAGAAAAGCTTCGAGACTGCTGGTCTTATTTCCAAATAGAAAGTTTAAATCTCTTTTTATTTCTAAACCAATCCAGTTTAGCTAAAGAGTTGGCTTAGTCTTTTGTTAATAAAAAAAAAAGAAGCATGTTTCCTTTTAAAAGTGCCTAAGACATGACCTCCTACAGACACTTTAAGGTGAATCGGTCAAACCAAGGTGAACACAGGATGAAATACAATGTGAAATCCAGTGCAGTTTCTACTCTCTCGTGAAGAGGTGCTAAAAAAGAATAGGCTGGTTGGCTGAAAGTGAGCATGAAAAATACCCCACCTCCGCGCTGACCCACATCATCCATTATGTGGGGTGATTATGAGAATAGAACATCCTTATGGGTAGCCTTAGTTCTAGGAAACAATAGCTCACTGTCAAGCTGTGTTTTAACTGTAGGATGGCCAGCTTTATTATGGTTTGATCACTGAAGCCTTCCCTTTACGTCCCGGTAGCCATCTTGACTCTGAGTGCAAGATTAGCCAATGATCTGCATAAGTTTATATATAAATGAATAAAGCAACAGCTATACAGAATAAGACCATTTTATTGGGGTTGTCACTGTAAACGTATCTTGTTTAGGATTTATAATAGATATAGCCTTCATATGATACCCACATATTTGTCCACCAGAAAGAGACTGAAAATAAGGATTTATTTTCTTTATATTACAGTATTTTTACATTTTTGGGGGGATTATGCATTCATGCAAATACCAGTGCTCTTCTTTATGAAATAACAGGAGAACCTAAATCTTTCTGAAATGACTCTTTATAATCAAATTTTCATGAATGCAAATGCAGGGCCAGGTTTCAGCATAATTCTGTGCAGGAATTAAACTTACTTGGCCGTCGGTTTATCTTAATAGCTGATCTCAGCCCAGTGGAGCCGGCATTAAGTCTGTCGGTCGAAGCACAGCAAGCAGCGCAATCACATTTTTGCCTCCTCTAGCGTAGCTTACTCCAGAAGGAACATGTGTGTGGACATGCACACAAAAATCCTCGCACCAAATGCCACAGTGGATTCCAACATGAAGTTTCTCCACTGACATTATGAAATTAATTAAGGCAGATTTTGTCTTAGAAATTTCCTTTAAATATGTAACTATAAAATCATTGTGTTTGTTTTATCAAATGTGAAGAGAAAAATGTTCCAACTGAGATTTCAATTGTATTTACATTTTACAGACAGCTAGGCTAAGGTTTTAAATTAATTTACAGATTATTGAAATCAATTATAGAGAGAATAAAAGATTTTTTAGAGCAGTTTAATTACACATTTATCCTTAAAGATAATCAAACAATGAGGTGCATGATAATGTATATGAAGCACCTCTACTCGATATTTTGACAGTGGGAAACATCTGTCTTTTTTTGTTTTGTTTTTAGATTAGAACATAAAAATGCTTTAAAAATGTGGCTTTTCCTGAATTGCTCATTGTATTCTAAAAAACAGCATTCGCAAACTAGGAAGTTGTTTTTTATATGTATGGAGCAGTTAGACTGGTCAGTTTTGCCTGCTATAAATAAACAATTAATATTTGCTAGATTTGAAATATTTAAATATTAAATATTTTTATTTTGTATCATTTTTGGCTTAGCTATGCTTTTCAAACTTTCATATTTCACTGTACATGGCTTTTAATATCATATGATAAATCTAAATAAAATTTTCAAATACAATTTTTTACTGAGGAATAAAAACCTATTCATCTTTCCAAACTTTAAACCTTAGTTTTATTTTATTTAAGTCAATCAGATGATGTGCTTCAGATCATTGTGCTGCTTCACAACCCTGCTGCCCTTGAGTTTCAGGCCACAAACTGCTGGCTCAAATTTTTGGTAGAGAACAAACGTTATGCTTCCATCAGTTGCCACAATTTGTTCAACATGTTCACCTACAACATTTCGCATTTACCCACCATTGTCGTAATTGTTTTACTGTTTGTTACAGATTGAAAGTGAACCACTGATCGCAGCAATAATCCTGATCGGATGAGTTTATGATGGACACTTCTTAGAGCCACAAGTTAAACTTTGCAAGTTTATAGGTTGAATATTCACATTTTGTCACAACATAAACAGAACAATGCCCTAAGCCTGACCAGTAAAAATGTTCTGACTTAGTAAGTTTGTTTCTAATTTACAGAATCTCTTATTCGATATTACCCTGATTCATAACTTCTGATGTAAGTGGTTCTGTTTGTTGAACTAAAGATTCACGACAGGATTTTTTTACAGAACCCATTAAGTTTGGAAAAAAAAAAAACATCTGAAGATGGACCCTGACGAGAAACAGAAATTTAAAAACTCCGAAATTGTTAGAGCTCCCCGTTGTTTATCAAACACTGACTTACACAACAAAATCTAGGAAATCTGTCATGTTTGTTCAAATACTGAGTCAGATCGCAAATCTGATTCAATATTCTCATTGAAGCATCTCCTGTGTATTTTTTAGATAGCTTCCACTGTCGAAGAAAAGCACTGGTCCCTTTACTCCCTTCCAGCACAAAGTGACTCAAAGTAACTGCCAGTGATAACTAGTAATTACATCCATTTAAAATGTGCATTATTTTACTCCTGAATTGAATAAACTAGTGAGGCAGAAAATTGTCCAGTTTTATCCTCTCCTTTATAAACACGCTTTTTTTTTCTTAAGACTGCACTTATTTTTGACAGGTTTCATCCTTGAGTGGGGCTAAACATTCTTGAGGAGTTTTCATGTTAATTGCTACGGTGACAGATGGACTGAAGAATTGAAGCAGACAGAGGGACAGACACTCGTTCAGTCACAGTAAAGCACACCAGGCCAAATTAATCTCTCCAGTTCACCACAGTGGCTCTTACACCAATCCACTGAACTTTGACAGAGGATTCATCTTTTGAACCCCAGGCGTGTGACGAAAAATATTATTTTCACTATTTTCCATAAAAAGAACATGGTTTCTTGGGTGGAAATACATTTGAATGGACCTGTGCTGTCTATTCACTGTCAGAAGTTTCTCCTAATACCAGTCTTGCTCTGTCCATATGTGTGAACTTATTGTATGCATGTGGCACAAAGAGTGATAGGAGTCTTTAGAAAAGACTGAAGCTCTCCACAGATTAGACTGCATTAGCATTTAAGGTACTGTCATAAATTCCTCCCAAAGTGGAGGGGAAAGGCAGGACAAATGAAGTAGGATTAATAGAGGCCCGAGTCTGACCGATAGTGGGGATTGGGAGGCTGGGTCACCTTGGGATGGGGGGGGGCAGGGAGTTAGATGTGCAATGGGAAGACCGGCAGAAGTTAAGGTAAGATGGACTCTGACTTACAAGAAAGATTTGAAGAAAGAAATGTTCTGTACATTTGAATGTTGATAAAAGAAGAATAAGCACGGAAGCTAATAGATAGAAGATGAATATGTGACCTTAGAGTGCACAGGAACACGGACACAGTTGGTTAGGTCTCTAACCTTCTCTGTAGTTGACCTCCAGGCTGGTAATGAGGTGAAAGTCAGGAGACAGATAGCTAACTATGGGTAAGGGGGAGGTGTTAATGGGATTCGGCTCAAACATTAAATGATTGTGAGCTTATTGTTTAATAGGGTACACAATTTTTACTCGACTCTGTTCTTGAAAAGAGATTTTTATTCCAAAGTAACTTGATATTTGTATAATCCTTAGTTAATATAATAAGTTGTAGAATGACATTTAAAGAATGTAATTTAAATGACATTTAAAGAAAATTAGTCACAGGTAAAACTATAACAATATAGCAAAATGGAAAGAATAATGATTTGAAAGAAAAAAAAATGCCGCCTCTCAGAAAGATGGATTTGTATTTAGTGCAACTGGATCAAAACCAGGTTTTGGTCAAAGAAAAACTAACCATCCTTTTCCTTTACCATCATTGGATAATGAGATCATGAGCAAATGATGAAAGAAAATGTTATTAAAAGTAAGTTTATAAACAGATTGAATAATCTTAAGGTTATGGTCTTAAACTTTTAATATTTAAATCCAGTTGTTAATAAAATGCCCTGTTTATTTATATTGTCTCTTACTCCTGTTTGCTTTTTGAACCCTCACTTCAACTTTTTCTCATCTCCAAAGAGTTTATTCAGGAATCTATCTGAACTTATCTAGGTTTTTTCTTTCTTAAACCCTGAGCAAACGGCAAAACGATTGTATTTCAGTTAGTGAGGTTGCTTTAAAGCATGAGTAGTCAGAAATGGAATCGAACTTGGCTCCACATCCCCGTGTACTGTGCCAATAGCCAGCCTGTCTGACCTCCAAAGTGCCAGAAACATACAGCGTATGACAGCGTGTGTCTAGAAGTTTGCACTGAGTTATTGGTTTGTTCATTCCTGTATTTTGTGTGGTTCTGAACCTGACTAAAATGTTACATTTAATTTCTATGTTTAAATCTGGAATTATATTTCAGTGTTGTGTTTTGCCTTCTGGCAACTAAAGGGTCACTTTTTTTGCACAAAATCAGGGCTCCAGTATAATTCCTATCACAAGGTGACTCTTAATTTTAATCTAGAACATTTATTTAAGTTGTCTCAATGTCTTTTTTTGTTGCAACTGAAACAACAATTAGAGTGGATGCTGAACCACTCACTTGCAGCATATCTGTAACAAACTTTCCCCCCTTCTCTAATCTGCTGTTTGAATTGACTTTCAACAAGTCAAGGAGGTGACAGTGAGTTTCTGCCTTTATGCAGCTTAACTTCCAACCCGTACAGTCGCAGAGACAAGGTGACTTACAGGTAATCTATAAGAATAAGGAGCCAGGCAGTCGCCCTGTGCTTTTATTAGATCTTCGATACTTTCCCAGCCCAAGTCCCAACCTTGGCCTCAGATTGCGACTTGCTTGCTCCACCTAGAGGAAGGACGGCTTCACAAATTTCTCCAGACAGTTGCTATGACATCCACCCAAAAACCATCTTTTTCTCTAATGGGGCACAGCAAAAAGTACTGATGCAACAGAGCCCGGGAACAATTGAAGGGGTCTGCCTGTCAGAGCTTAAGGAGTTTTCTAACAGTACATTGACCTTGAGTGCTTGCCATTGATTTCCAGTAACATCTCCCAAACAGCGCTGCGAACCCTGCCGAGCACCACAGGACCCTGATTGGGAACAGATTTCCCAAATTCCGATAGCGTGCCACCTGCCCAGGATGATGGATAGTTCTCCTGTATCCCATCAATCCTCACCTGCTGCTGAGGAGGTGACACCTGGGCCAGATTTATCATCATATACGACACAATAGTAAGCAGCCAATCAGGAATAGGAATACTAAACCGAGGCCCCTCCTTCCTGGGGAGCTCCATTATGTTTGGAAACAGAATTATTCCTGTGAAGTGACAAGAGCAGGAGAGATGTGTAGGAAAAGGAAGAAGAGGGAATGGAAGGACATATGAATTTCTAAGATAAATAGAGGATGTGGTGAATGATGCTGTAGGAGGTATCAGAGTAATAAATATTACATATTTCACATCCATAACGTTTCAGGAAACTGCAAAGAGACAAAGTCAATTGAATGAATTACTTTCATAACAATCAGGTTGGATTCATAGTAAAATAGTTTTAAGGAAATAAACTGGAAAAAAAAAATACTTAGAAAATTATCTGACTATCCCTTTGACAAATGACATACAGTAGCCATTTTACTTTAATCTGCCTAAATAAAATTCTGCGCAAAAGCTGCCTTTAATGTTTACTTACCTTACACTTGTGATTATTTTTTGTTTATAATTTTTTTCAATGTTCTTTTCCTTATGTTTGTTATCAGACCCCAACGTAAAAGTCTTTTGCATGAAGCAACCCACATGCATGGACGGGTAAAGACTTTTATTCTAATGGAGGCCATGTCGGGTAACCTCAACAAGCATCTCCAATGCGATTCCCTTTTAAGTACTGTTGTGCACAAAGTGTGAATACAAAACAAAATAAAATGTATGACAGAAAAAAACTACCACAGCTTTTTATACAATTTTGTATTAAATTAAATAATACTGGTTTGATGAGAATGTTTTCCTGTTAGGACTGCAGTTAAAAAAAAATCCATAGCTGTACACATACGGGCAAAAAAGTCAGAAACAATTTGATGAAATACCCAGTTTAAGCATTTAATTCTTCGCGTTCATGATAAACCCCATGTCTGACGGAAAACTAGCGCTGCTTATCACTATAAACAAATCATCCTCACCTGTATGAGCACTGGTGGTGGCAGCATCATGCTGTGAGGATAATTCTCATTCGCGGTGGCAGGGAAGTTGGTTAAAGCAACACTAAAGAAGTTTCAGTTTTGGTTGATTTTGGCAGCCACTGGGGACAAAAGCAGTAGTGTTCTGAAGGAAGTGTGCATTGTCCATAAGGACCTGCACATAGAGTTTGTAAAACCCCGATTTACCGATCGCCTGCAGTTAGATTGACGTACATTTATGTTTCCAGTGGCTGTGTGAAGGATGAATAGTAATGAGGTAATGAATCTAATTGTGGTGAAACAATGTCATATGATGGTATTGAAAATAAGAAACGGGGGAAGTGACGTATGCAGTAAAGCAGTAAGCACATTTTTAGCTGTTTTGTCTGGTAGGGTTCCTGCCACCCTTTCAAAGTTGCTTTGTGCCGGTTTAAGCAATACGGAAAATAACATTACAAAACGTCTTGGAAGAAAACCTTTTACAGTAGGACCAGACGCTGGTACAAGTTCAATCTGCTGCGGTTCGAATACAAAGTCAGATCATACTTTTTAAACTTTGTGTGTAAAACAATGCCAAAGCTATGTCAGAGTTTCACTGAGGAATAAAAACCTATTCATCTTTCCAAACTTTAAACCTTAGTTTTATTTTATTTAAGTCAATCAGATGATGTGCTTCAGATCATTGTGCTGCTTCACAACCCTGCTGCCCTTGAGTTTCAGGCCACAAACTGCTGGCTCAAATTTTTGGTAGAGAACAAACGTTATGCTTCCATCAGTTGCCACAATTTGTTCAACATGTTCACCTACAACATTTCGCATTTACCCACCATTGTCGTAATTGTTTTACTGTTCTAATGGAGGCCATGTCGGGTAACCTCAACAAGCATCTCCAATGCGATTCCCTTTTAAGTACTGTTGTGCACAAAGTGTGAATACAAAACAAAATAAAATGTATGACAGAAAAAAACTACCACAGCTTTTTATACAATTTTGTATTAAATTAAATAATACTGGTTTGATGAGAATGTTTTCCTGTTAGGACTGCAGTTAGAAGTGACGTATGCAGTAAAGCAGTAAGCACATTTTTAGCTGTTTTGTCTGGTAGGGTTCCTGCCACCCTTTCAAAGTTGCTTTGTGCCGGTTTAAGCAATACGGAAAATAACATTACAAAACGTCTTGGAAGAAAACCTTTTACAGTAGGACCAGACGCTGGTACAAGTTCAATCTGCTGCGGTTCGAATACAAAGTCAGATCATACTTTTTAAACTTTGTGTGTAAAACAATGCCAAAGCTATGTCAGATTTTCCTTCTGCTTTACATTTACTTCCTATTTTGAGCTGCCCCAATACTTATGAGAGAATACACTAATATTTGTTAACATTAGTGTATTAGTAGAAACATAAAAAAATTTTGAAACATTAAAGAAGTCTAAGAAGAACTTTCAATCTCCAAGAATTAGACATCATTTAAATTAAATGTTTTGTCAGTATCCCTCTTAGTTCCATTTTATCTCCTACATATGATCATGGAAGCAGAAAAAGTGATCACAGGACCATGAATGCACTAATCCAATTAATATACCCCTGTTCCTGGCACTGATTTTATGACTGGGTCAAAAGCTACTGCTGGTTTCATGACTTTGACAAGCCAAGTGTGAGCAATCCACTACCTCACTTTCTCTCCCTCCCTCACCAGCGTTGATGACCCCAAACGAATCAGGAGCGTCTTGGTGACGAAGGTTTCAACAGACTGGGAGGTCAAACAACCGATCATGCTAGCAAACCTCTAAATATCCTCTTGGAATAAGATCTGACAGATGTAATAGCAGCGCTGTGCTGCCAGGAGTTCTCCGTACTCCAATAAACCTCCATCCGCACATTCATTTTTGTAATTTTTTTTTTACCTCTTCTGCTTCATAAACCCACTCGGCCTTTTCAGTACTCCCCTCCCTTTTACTTGGTGGAGCTGCTGCCATTTCTCCGAGGCTCACCAGGCATAGTGCTTTAGCCCTGTGTAATCCTGCCAACCCTATTCCATTAGCCATGCGGACTAAAGAGCTTAACGACACAGCCCCATCACAGTAGAAGGGAGAGAGCAGGCAAAAAAAACTGTTGCAAATTCTTTAGAATACATGGTTGATCAGCCAGTATTCATGCTTTTTCTCTCCAGACGACTTGCCACAGTTTTGGCAAGTCGTCTGCCCTGCTTCATCTCCATCTTCCTAAGGGGCCCAAAATGGATTAGAGATGTCATCAATGGGATGAGATGTATAACCAATCGATTTCAAGAGAGCTGGGGTTTGCTTTTTTTGTTTTTTTTAGGGGAAAACTTCGGTTCTGGGTGTTGTGTCGATGCCAAATGGGGCTGATTTAGAGATGAAATGTTGTGGAGGAGGAACTCATTCACTCACTCTCTGTCTGTCTAGCTGTTCCTGTCTTACATTATCCAAGACTACGGCTCATGTTTAGTGAGTGGGGCAACAAAGAGAACTGTTTTGTGGTTGAGCTGGATTGTCTAGGAGAGACATGTTGGATTTAAGAAGCTCTAAAGAAGCTTTTAAATGATCTGGGCAGAGAGGAGGATAAACAAGCAGATTGAGAAAAGCTTAATCAAAGTACACAGTGATAGTTAGGATTGGTTTCTGTCTCTGATGTCTTAACATAGTATGCAAAAAAGATTTTTGAACAATAATCACCTGATTAGTTATTTTTACAAGTGGGCAAAAAATGTATTGTGCACTTTAATTTCCTGCAAAATTATCTGGTGTCTTGCAAATGTTTTCATCCCCTTAAAAATGTATTTATGTTTTTTCTAATAAATGTCACAAAGATATTTTAACTGATGTTTTATGGTGGAAACCAATACACTGTTACTGATTGTGCGATATATGTATTTACTTAAGTTTGAAATATACAACAAATGTCATGTCACATTTAACAAAAATAAATGTTCATAGCAGTAATAAACAATAACTTTAACCCAGGCACACAAATGGTTTGAAATTATTTACATACATCCCAATACAATCCTAGTTATTAAACAATCCAATCAAGTTCAGTTTATCATTTGCCTGCAGAGAGAGATAGGGTTAAACACTGAAAGACAGGGCCATGTGTTCTTGGCAGCAGTAGCTCAGCTGATATCCTTTCCAGGAAGGTGACACAGCTAAACAGAACCACAGGTCAGTTGCAGCTACAATGAAGTGAGAAAAAGAGAGAGAGAACATTAAGTTATTGTCATCAATAGTTTCAGTAAGTGCAGAATTATTGAACACAGGTAAATCTCAAATAGAATATTATTAAAAAGTTCAATATCTTTGGTCACATATTTGATAAAAGAAAAACAATCAGTGAATCATATCATTTAAAAATTGATCGGGCCTTCTTTAGCATGAATTACTGCATCAATGCGGTGTAGCATGGAGGTATGCAGCCTGTGGCCCAGGTTGCTTTGATAGCGGCCTTCAGATCATCTGCACTGTTGGGTCTGGTGTCTTTAATCTTAGTATTAACAACAACCAATGGATTGGTTATAGGGCTGAGGCGAAGGCAGTTTGCTGGCCAATTAAGCACAGTAACAACAATGGTCATTCAAGCAACCTTTTATACCTTAGCCAGTGTGAGAGAAAGTACCAAAGCTACAAAAGTTGAAACGGACAATGACTCATCTGGACTTCCGTCCACTCAGCAATCTTCTATAAAAGTGAGAAGAAAAAAAAACTATGACACAACCGCAAACCTAAAGAGACATAAAACTAGCTGGCCATGTAAGGAAACTATAAATAAGTGAAGCAAGCAAAAGGCCTATGATAACTAGAGGAGCTGCAGAGATCCATTGCGCAGTCAAATGCTGTGTGTAAATTCCACAAACTGTTTATGCAACACAGCAAACATGTGGAAGAATATGGTATGGGAAGAGATTTTAGTCTTTAGATTATTGCAATAACTTACCTAAGATATCGCACATTCTGTTAGTGGTCTGAACTAGTTTAGACCTATAGATGTTTATCATTTACTCACTGTTAATAAAGGAATGGTTTCAATATTATTGGCCGTGACGGGTGCTTTCGGAAAGAGGGACCGGCAAAGATCGGGGCAGGTTGTCAGCTAAGGGCAGTGGGTGTGTGGGACGGGGGCAGAGGCTGCTGCCATATTTCTTCATGAAGATGGCAGTGACAGAAGAGCGACAAAACGAATGGCCTGTCAAAGGAAATGAGAACAAATAGTTCTTGTGTTTCATGGAAGGAGGATTCTTCAAGCATCAAGACCTGTTTGGAGGCAGAGACAAGATCTCAGACTGCAACCAGGAAGAGTGGCAGAGAAAATGTTATTCATTTGTCAGGAAAGGCTAACTGACTATGATAATAAATAAACAGTACTAAAACGTAGAAGCTTGGGATTTTTTTACTGTTCTTAATTCACTTAGTTTGTTATGTAAAAACTAACTGAAGTTTAAGCAACTGAATAGTATTAACCGAACAGGAGCTAACAAAATAATAAAGGGTTCCCCTTTAAAATACATACATGTTTGTTTGTATTTAGTTTTTTTTTTTTATTCCTGTTACCGTGTGCTTAATAGTATTCTAGAAAAAAATATCATGTCTCCAATTTGCAACTTTTCACATTTAATTTCATCATAAAAACCTTCATTACAATTAACCAGTAATTTAAATACTAGATATGTATGAGCTTTTATAAAGTGGGATGAAAATATACATGACTACAACTCTAAAGCTGTGTGCATTGTTTTCTCACCTATGAAGGAATACCTTATATTAGAATCACCTATTGCCGCCCGTAAAAGTACCGGTGTATGTTGTTTGGGATATTTCTTTGAATACGCAACACATCTAGAACTGAATGTTTACCAGTTATTTTTATTTATTCATTTATTTTTTTACTGAAGTACGTAAAACTCAGACAGACTGCACGCAAAAAGTCTTTCACCATTAATTTTTAAGTCTTGTAACAAATTCTTAATTGGATTTAGATCAGAATTTTGACGGGACTATTCCAAGATATGAACATGCTATGATCTACGCTTAGATTGAAACTTTTACTGTGTTTTTAAATGTTTAGGGTAGTTTTTCTGCTTAAAAGTAAACTTCCACCTCAGTTGTAAGCCTTATGGAGCCATTTTCTACACTTACACTTCGTATTTAGTTTCAGCTTCCTTGTCCCTGATGAAGAAAAAGTTTCCCACAGCCTGATGGCCGATGACAATTTAAGGCATTCACAAATAAGTCACACCCCACCTTACCTCAATGTTTATGAATGGGCATATCACATACAATTCCAATGAAATACATCTAAGTGTGTGGTTCTGTTGTGAAACCCTGTTCAACACAAGCCATGCGGGAGATGCAGTTAGCATGAAGAACAACAATTTGTGAACTTTTTGTGTTACATCTTTTGATAAGACCTGCAGGAGTTCCACCACTCAATCGTTTTAGTGTGTTTATCGTTTTAGCACAGGTTCCTTCAAGCTTTTACCATCACAAGAGGCCTTTTTTCCCTCATGCAATATAAAACTGGTTTAGTGCCAATAAAACATGACCTGTGAAACAAAAGACATTTTATTTCTATGTTACGTTTTAAAATAGGGAAAAACATGAATTTTTGCAAAAATGCCAATGGCTACATTCTGTGGGATGTTGATATTATCACAAAATCCTGATAAGAAAAAAGACCTGAATGAATATTAGTAGTTGTTTCAGAACTGTTCTGTTGTTGATAATGAATGCAGTTACTGAATAAAAAAGCTGCAATTGTTTTTATATCTATATTTAAAAACTGCTAATTGGTTCTTTATTATTTATAGCCAAGGTTTTTGCCAAAGGTTACAGAACCCTGGTTTAGCTGTACTTTTACTAAAAAACAAGACTGCTTAGTTACGTATGGCGTTCTCTCAGGTGGTATTTTGAGTCAGACAGATGATTTGTTTGTTTATCAGTAAATGAATAAACCGTCATTTGTTCTGATTAAGCTTACGCTCCCATTTGAATATATAAATATACACCTTTTTATTTCTGATTTGAACATATTTTGCTCCACCCATTTATTCCTTCTGCATTTCCTTTCTGTCCGCCTCTCAACTTCGTTTCTGTCTAACCGTTAGCAGCTGCCACATGTTGAGGGGAGAGTAATCTGAACTATGCATCCCAGGGGCCCATTCTTTTACTTCCTGCTGTAGGAATAAGCGACCTATTGATTAGTTATCAGCGCGTAATTGGGCTGCGATCTCCCTCTCCCTCAGATATCCCCTAGATATATGACACTCTTGACAGCCTGAGAGGTGGGTGAGGAGGCGGGAGGGCACGCAGAAGCGAGGAATTTCTTCTGTGTGCCTGCACTTTACTCAACAATATGTCTTCTTGACCATGCAAATGCCAGCCACCAGCCTCATCCCTCTCCCTAAAACGGGATCCTCAAATTAATGCCAGGGACGATTATTCAGTCTCTTGAAATTATACAGTGTGAGGTCCAGCAGGATTTCATACTCCGCTTTAGCTCCGAGATGCACCCGTTTGCTTGCCATTTTCTAATAGGAAGAAAGTCTGAAATTGTAATCAAGAGTTTTAAAATGAAAATGGTGCGGCTTACTGAGAATGAAAGTTATAGAGGCTCAGAGTGAGTACACCATTCGCATATGGATAATTGCCTGTGAGGGATTTCAAAAACAAATTGAGGCTCAGGAAGCGGATAAGCAACAGGAAGGGTGTCTCTGCTCCTGTGTAAGCATCCAAATCTACTGTGAGTGCGCAAAGACCCATGACTAACTCTTCCTAAGTCTGTTTGTGCGTTTTTAGGAAAAAAGCTTTAAGATGCTTTTTTCATCCACCTTCTCTCCACTGCCATAACGTCTTCTCATAAGAGCGACGTGTAATTTCGGTCGCAATCTGAAGTATGTAAATGGCTTTCTGAATGCCTTCTGTTTTCCATCAGTTTGAGGTGTTAATTGTACCTGTGAGCTTGGTCAGAGACAAGATGAAGAGATGATGAGTCCCACTGGGTTCAGACAGACACAACGAGTCAAAGCCTCTGTTTAGCAGTCAGACTGAGGCTGTTTACCCGCCCCCTGCTCTTTGGCTGCTCACATCTCTCCCTTAAAACCACATCTGATAAACATCTCATTTCCACACTCAATATTGCCATAATCAAAAGTCTACCAGTTACACGAGGATTGTTCATCATCCTTTTTCCCTCCTTCTGTTGTCGAGGAATGATCAACCTCCTTTCCCTCGGCTCTCCTCCCCTGCTGTCTCCATCTAAGAATCTGGCATCCCCCAGTGGAAGTGTGTTTGTCTTGTGGCGTTAGTCTGGTGGAGATATAAAAGATCTTATTATGACAGCGTGGTGGTCTTTGGGCCGCGTTTTCTCTGCATCTTCCTCTGTGACGGAGTGCAAAATAACGCAGAGAGATGCAACTTTAGTTTGTCTCCCTTTTACCTGGCAAGTCATTTTTCAATTTCAGGGGAACAGATGAGGAAATTATAATAGGTAGAGATGAATTGATATTTGCATTAATTTGCAGGAATCTTAAATCAATCTGCACAACGACCCTTATGTTTTCTTTCGTTTTTATCTTTTGGCTGACACTTTTGTCGTGCCAAGAGGAATAAAAGCTTTCGCTTGTCTTAGTGAGACTTTTCATTGCAAACGGGATTTTAGTAAATTTCTATTCACTGAGCCATTGACATCCTATAGCTAATCTAAAAAAATAAATTAAAAAAAATAGCTTGTTTAAATATCAACCATTTGGTTAAATTGTGAAATACAATTTTAGGTGTTTCATTTTTTTTTTCAAATAGCTTGTTTGAAAGACTTTAAATCATTACACAACCTGCGAAACTGCAAGATTTTCATGACTTGTATAGAAAAATAAAAAATACTGCATATTTCACTTTTGAAAATCAACCGGTTTTTAACAGTTTTGAATGAAAATGTAAGTTAAAAAAACTTTCATTTTCTGTTTTGCAGAATGGGTAAAGTGAATCTAATTACACTTCTAAACGGCACAGGTTTAGTTGTATAGACTAAAACAGCAATTACATCAACAAGAACCATTTTCACTTTCCATTTGAGGATTTCGTTAACCACCCAATATCAAAGTCAAAAGATCATTTGGAGAAAGTCTCCCAGACTTGAGATGGTGTCAGCTGTATATTCTTATGTGCATGCATGTGTGTCATGACGAGAAGGAGGAGAGGCAGGAGGAGGCGGTATGGGAGGATTAAGAGGGGGAAAATCCTGCACACCTCCTTACTGCAAGAAGGTGCCGTTGGACTCTGACTAATGGGGAAACCCTTTATGTATATGAGTCACATTAATAATAGCATAGACTGGACACTATGGACATTAATAACAGTGCTCAGTTGCAGAGAGCACATAGCACACTACATACACCAACTACATCAATAACAACTCATAACTTCCAACTGCAACATGAATCATTATGCCACATGGACACTGGGAGTTATGCAAAAAAAAATAAAAAATGTGCTCCTAAAAATAGGAAATGACAACCATTAGCCAAGAGATGCGAGATTTGTCCATATGTGTCTGACAATATATACATATGGTGCGCTATTATAAAGCTTAAGCATTGTGGGGAAACAGATATCTTGTTTTTATTGCATTGACATCGCTGAATTGTTCCCCCATTCTCCTCCACATGCTGCGTGATGCACGTTGGGATGGTTAATGAAGCCAGTAACGTAGCGGTGTGTGTTTAATGAGAGAAGATTGGGCTAGGTACCAAACATTTACACTTAATTTACTGTACCTGTGTGGTACCTTTATTAAATGGACAAATATGAACTGTCGCATCCACTGAGATCCTCTCACACGTGCAGCTATTTAAAAAAAAAAAAAAAACTTTTCACAGAATATGGGAAAGGTTTCGAAATTATGTACATAAGTAACATCCAGACTGCCGAACCTTTTTAGGTTTATATTTTTCTATGGTCGCTTTTAGGCAGGGTTTAGATGTTCACCTTCTGTGTCTGTGTATCATTGTCTGTTGGTTGTCACCTCCCACCTCTTTAATCAGATTCGGTCATTTGAATCAAAATGTTGTGTTTTTCTACTTTATTTTCCCAAGCAAAGTTAAAGAATGATTACGATGTTGAGTATGAATGGGGCTTGTGTTGCCTTTCGTGTTGTACTTTGTAAAAGATCTTTCAAGAGTTTCACTTGTCAATTTGTGTTTGTTTGAACCTTTTACATCAAATAATGATCATTTACTTTTTAAGGAAATGCTTCCACTTCTATCAACTAGATTTAAAGAGACATAAAACCCAAAATCTGATATGCTACATTTTCTCTGCGTAGGAGAAAAAAAAAAAAAGAATTAAAAAGTCTGACAGAGGAAAACAGTGGAAACAGACTTGCTTAAATAAAAAAACAACACTATTAAAGCATGATGAAGCCCTTCTGTAATGTTTTAAGTGAGGCTATGTGATTGTGCCCCTTATTTGAACATCTTGAATTAAGACTTTGACGAACAAAGGTGCAGTGCCGTTCTCTGTGCTCCTTTATATGTAATAGCTTCTCACAGTTCCTCATTCCATTAGGAAAGATACAACAGTTAGTTAAGACCCCCTGAAACATTTCATTTTCTCTCCTTCTAATTAAATGTGCCTCAAATGAGCCCACTGAGCCCACTCTTCTGGTTGTCCTCCATTTGAAGTGCCACCAGAGTTTAATATATGGCATTAAACAGGGATTTAGGATGAAAATGAAGCCCATCTCCCATTGGGAATGTAATGGATGATTATGAGGAATAATCTTAGTAATACAGAAATCCTTTAGTTCCTGTAATTTTATTTTTGGTTAATGTCTATTAAAATAGCTTCATACTTTTTGCTATTTTTGGCACACTTCATTTTTTTTTATAATCTTGCAAATGTGTAAAATAAGCAAATGTTGTCTTACATTAAGGGCACATTTAATATGGCACAATGTGAATATCTAATTATGGGATTTGGGGTAGAAAAAAAAAAGAAAAAAAATGAAATGCCACCATTTGAACAAACTGACATAGATGAACAATATTGAACAAACAACATAAAATCAAGGAACCTTAGGTGAAAATAAAAGGTTAACAAGATGAAAAAAAATGTACGGTTGGTTGCAGGATGCACATAACAATGATATTCTTTTAATAGAAGCAACAATCAGCAAAGTCACTGCACCAGTAAATCAAGAGAAAGTTGTAAAGCATGGGTGATTCTTTACCAGTGTCATCCTGGGGTGAACCTGCAAAAGGTCACAAACCAGCCAATTTGAGACATGCTGTGGCTGGGCTTTAAATATACTCATAACGGTATACATTTTATGTAGCAACACCAGTATTTATAACACAAAACATAAGAGGATTCATTTAAAGAGGAGTAAGGTCCCAGTGGGCAGAATTCTGATTTAAAGAAAGCTTTTAAATTGGCTTTTATCTGTATTAATTTCTTTGAGAAGCAGGCTTCGCTTGTGCAGCTCTGTATGCATTTATGCAACTTAGGGTACTTAACTATGCCTTTATAATCTCTCCAAATGCTCTTAGCTCTCTCAACTGACAAACATTGTGTAAGTAGGCCCCCTTCTCCAGCAAGATCATGCTAAGTGCATCCCAGCACAAACAAATATATATGCTCAATACAATAAAGAGAACAGTAAACTTAAAGGCAGCCTGCCTGCATGCAACTCCGAAGGGAAGACAGAAAAGGAGAGCTGTATACGGAACTATTAGCCTACAGTAATGCAGTTGATGCATTGGCTCTATACAGTGCTTGTTAACCCTGGAGACTCCAGGCAGATAAATCCCAGTTTAAGAGATCTGGCAACCTCAGAGCTCACACAGCAGGTCATTCCACTGTTACTAGATCAAATAATGTATGTATAAACAATATAATCAGGATTACATCAAAACATAACTGGGTAAAGCAGCTGCTTCGGCCGTTAAAACCAGCCAGGATCCCTCAAAACACCCAAATAATATTCGTCCAAAATAAGATTGTGCGATTTTTGAAGTTGTAGCGTAGCGTTATGGTGTCTGTACTTTGCTTCTGTCAGTTTGACAGGCTGGCAATTTCCAGACTCCACCTTTCTACATGGTACAATCAAGCCGTGATTAACCAACAAGTTCAACAAGCACCTAGACAGGCCATCAATGGAGGAGGAGAGCAAAAGCTGGCAGGGACAAGCCAATCCAACATAATCCATGCAGTTTAAATTCTGAATAGAAAAGTTCCAGAATAAAAAAAAAAATTGTTTCCCACATATGCACTAATGGCATTGCTTACGCCTTAATGTTTTGTGTCTAAACCAATTAAATATCATGCAATTTACAGTAATCCTTGCATATGATGCATTTTGTACAAGCATTTGAACATGGGTGATAAAACGATAATACTAAATAAACTGCAATGCCTAATGGTTGTTAAAAGGCCCTTAAATAAAACTGATTTGTATGTTTTTAAGACACAAACAATATATATATAAATTAACTTACATCAAAACAGAAGTAAAGTCACTTCAAAATCATGGGAAGTTTGAATCTCTTAATCTGCATTGCATTTTCAAAAGAACATACACCATTCATAAGCAACTGCACCAGTGGGTGGTATTTCTAATTTGAATCTAAGAAACATAAACAATTTATTTGTATATTCCACCATAACCAGTTTAAATTTACACAAAAAAAAGTTTGATAGGAGCACTACTGTCTCTTCTTCCATAGATAGAAAAAAACTCTGAAATCCACACTTTGTTTGAGCACGTTCATTTAACGCTCAGACTAAGGTTTTCGGATTGTGTTATTTTATATGCTGCTATGAACCTTAAAACAACCTAAGATTCAACACCAGCGACTGAGGTATATGGATTGGACAGGTCACCAGACAGGGACTATAAACCCACAAAAATCTAAATCTGTGTCTGCAACCATCCATCCGCCCCTCCAGGGCCTTCTTGTACAGTAGATCTTTACTCTAGTAACCTGGTTTGGCCCTGGTTCCTGTACTTTAAATGACAGCGGTGAAAGAATTCCCCCAGATAGATAACATGGTTTCTGGAAAGGTTTCCTGGAGTGCAAATGCTTCCTTTCCTCTTATTCAACTTGTTTCCTGTACGAGTATTTGCAAAAATGAAAATAAAATAAAATAAAGGTATTTAAAAATGTAATTATTCAACGTATGCAATAAGCCTGACTATCATAAAAATAGATAGATCTGTAATCCTTGCATTCACGATCAGTTCCTTAAAGTTACTGCCAGTCAGCAACAATGTGCAGCAGCATCAGATGAGACATTACATCTGGCTAATATTTATTCAAAGGCATCTGAGGGGTTTCTGTTCGTGTGTTCTAATGAATAAAACAGGATGTTTATCCTTTCCTGTTTAACATTAAGTCCCCATGAACAGTCTCGGGGACCATGAGAATATTTGCTTGTGTTTTGGGACACCAGGGAGTTGGATTATCTGCTGGCGGCTTTGTAGTTTTCTCAAGCTTCCCCCCTGTGTGACATGATCCAGAGAGAGCACTCTTGTTTGCTCTCAGGTCCCGTCTAGAGCCCTGCTCATTGTTCCCTGCTATATGTGCCACTGCCATGTGCTCCAGCAGAAACAGACACAAAAACAAATGCACGGAGGTTTGTGGTCTTAATGCGGGATTGGGAAAGCGCAGGAGGAAGGACGCCAAGATGTTGCCAGAAGAGCCTGCTCTGTCAGAAAGATGGGGTTTCCATGTTGACCCCAGGACACATGGAGTGTGAAAAGTGGATTTGCAGTGGAGTAAATTATCATTTGCGCCGAAAGGTGGCGACATTGGGTTTTCAAATCGCGCAGTTGAATCAGACCAAACAATTTTGTCTATGTCTGTTTTACTTCTTTTTTTTTTCAACCTTCCTCACAATAATACCATATCTGTTGTTTATTGTTTAGTTGATTAAACAA
>JAVLVB010000262.1:595453-613271 GCA_032876305.1 Orestias chungarensis
ATATATATATATATATATATATATATATATATATATATATATATATATATATATATATAGCCAAACAATATTAATGACAACTTTCTTTTATACATAGTTTGCATCTTACCTAATTTTGTCCTGTGTTATGCTAATTTAGACCCCGGACTTGTGTGCTGATTGGCTGAATCTCGGTCAATTTCATATTTCAGTCCTGACGTCAGGACGGCTATGAAACTAAGCAATGGTTTTTAACTCGTTTGACCGATCTGGGGGTGGGGGGAGAATCTATCGAACCTTGGGTGGAGTTATTTGATTTTATTTTTCTCTTCCTCCCATTTTCACTGTGCAACTCTTTTGGCCGGGACAAAAAAGTGAACCTCCTTCAAAAACAACAACAATAAAACTAAAAAAAACAACAACATCGGGGCACTTATGCTAAAAGGAGCCATGAAGTGTTAAACGCTAGAAACAGAAAGCGCGGCGCTCATACAGGCGCACGCTGGGAGAGAGAGAGGAAAGAGCGCTGCTGCAACCCCAAGACTGAGGAGAGAGAGAAAGAGAGAGAGACAGAAAAAACTTATCGACTCACAAAAACCAAGAACCTGCGCTATACGCAATTAGTGCGAGAGAACTCTTTTTTTTTTTCTTTTCTTCTCCTCTCTTTCTGTTTTGAAGAAAAATAAAGAAAGAAATCAAGCTGGCTCAGTGCGTGTCACAGCAGCCCACTTTGACAGGTGCTCCTCACCCCCTTTGGAGGACTGTCAACAGCAAGAGGATGGCATCAGAGCTGGCAATGAGCAACTCCGACCTGCCCACCAGTCCCCTGGCCATGGAATATGTTAATGACTTCGATCTGATGAAGTTTGAAGTGAAAAAGGAGCCGGTGGAGCCCGATCGCAGCATCAACCAGTGCAGCCGCCTGGTCGCCGGGGGATCCCTGTCTTCCACCCCGATGAGCACGCCTTGCAGCTCGGTTCCCCCCTCTCCAAGCTTCTCGGCGCCCAGTCCGGGATCAGGGAGCGAGCAGAAGACGCACTTGGAGGATTTCTACTGGATGAGTGGGTACCAGCAGCAGCTGAACCCCGAGGCTCTGGGTTTTAGCCCAGAGGACGCCGTAGAGGCGCTGATCAGCAGCAGTCACCAGCTCCAGACCTTCGACGGCTATGCCAGAGCGCAGCAGTTCGGCGGAGCGGCCGCCTCGGGAGGCGCAATGGCCGGGGAGGAGATGGGCTCCGCGGCCGCCGTGGTGTCCGCGGTCATCGCGGCGGCCGCGGCCCAGAACGGCAACCCCCTCCACCACCACCACCACCATCACCACCACCACGCCGGGGCGCACCATTCCTCCGCCGGGTCCCAGTCCAGCGGCTGCGGCGGCGGTGCAGGGGGGAACCACGCGCACCTGCGCCTGGATGACCGCTTCTCTGACGATCAGCTGGTCTCCATGTCCGTGCGGGAGCTGAACCGGCAGCTGCGGGGGGTCAGCAAGGAGGAGGTGATCCGGCTGAAGCAGAAGAGGAGGACGCTAAAGAACCGCGGCTACGCGCAGTCGTGCCGCTACAAGCGCGTCCAGCAGCGGCACGTCCTGGAGGGAGAGAAGACGCAGCTGATGCAGCAGGTGGACCACCTCAAGCAGGAGATCTCCCGGCTGGCCAGGGAGAGGGACGCCTACAAGGAGAAGTACGAGAAGCTGATCAGCACCGGCTTCAGAGAAAACGGAGGCTCCAGCAGCGACAACAACCCTTCGTCTCCGGAGTTTTTCATGTGAGTGGAAAAATAAATAAAACAACCAAAAAAAAAGTTTTACTTTCTTACTGAGAGAAACGTTTCAGTTTGCACAAAAGAAGATAGTCTAGATAGATGCAGGCTGTTTGTTAGATCTACTCAAGCGTTAAGCGAATAAAATAAAAAAAAGAGTTTTATCTGGTCAATCAGAGGGTTTTATTTCATTTTTGCACGACGTCGTTAAAGCAAACAAGTGTTTTATTGAGCAACTATTCGCTTCCATGCTCAGCAGATGTACTTCATGTTGATTTTAAAACTATTTTGAAGTAAATTATGTCATCGCTCATTCGCATATTTGCAAACTTTTTTGCCGCGTCACCAATTTGGAGACAATAGTGAGAAAGTAGAAGCATGCATGCTGGTCATGTCCAGATAATTGATTTCTTTATTTTTTGCATGTTTTTGTGAACTTGTGTGATACTGTTTTTATATACATCAGCGGCCTCAGCAACGTTGGAGAATATGTGACTGTAAAGCAACTTTGTTCTCAGAATATTGATTTCTACTGAAACAAACAGGGTAAACTCAAAAAAAAAAACACACACACAAAAAAAATCAGAAACATTCTATGCAGATTAACAAAAAGATCTAAACTCAACAGGTGGCACTGATAGCGTATAACAGAAAAATATAAAAGTTGCTTTATTAAACAAAAAACGTGTTTTGGGGGGGGGGGGTGACCTTTTCACTATATTTAATAATACTCAGAGCCATGCCGTTTTTTTATTAATTAAATTAAATGAATTGTTTTTAGGCTAAGGTGCAGAATGCATTCATTTATAACGCATCAATAAACCTTCATGGGTGGAAAACCAATTCGTTGTCCTGATAATCTTTTTTTTCCCCCTGTTAATTTTGCATGTTATTTTGTCTGTTTTCACACTCAAACACACACACACAGACACGCACACACACAGTGCCTCCTTTCTCCTGTTATTTCTAATTCAAACCGCAATTTTAAACAGAAATCTAAAATGAAATGTCCTCCAGCGGCTATTTTCACTTGTTTCTACCCATGTAAATTATTAGAGGGGTCAAATGAAATTGTTGAGCGCGTAAAATGACATCTGCAGGATCAACTCCTGCTTCAGCGTGGAGCTGTTCATGGTCAATTAATTTATCTTCATTTATATACATTTTATAATCCCAGCTTTGTCCAGTAGAGTAAATACGATTTATTTCCCCCTCTTACAAATAAATCAGATCAAGAATAAAAATGTCGGCACAAACCTGTTCCTCACAATAACAAAAAAAGCCATAGAGTTAAAATAAAAATATATTTCTCTGGTCGCTATGCATGTTTAACCAAGGGATTCGATGTCCCCGCTGTTAATGATTGATTTTAGAGTAAACATGTACTTTTTTTCTGCTCCACCAGTTGAATAGATTTTATGGAAACCTTTCATTTTTAGACTGACTACACACACAAAAAAACTGTTCTTTACTCATTTGGCAGCTTTTATTTTAATGGAAAAATTAGCACATTTTGGAGAATAAAATAACCCCCTAATAATTCCTAGTCATATTTTCAATCGTCTTGTGTTTTTATACCAAATTACTGAGTATTTGAGTAAATAAAGTTTTTCTTTTGTCCATTTTTTTGTGTGCACAATACATCCTGAATAAAATAAAATACATTAAAAAAAATCAGCAGCAGTGGTTTGGATTTGCAGCGACGCATAAGCAGCACAATGCAGACTGATGAGTTTCAGCTTTTATGCGTCTTTAAAGAGCAGATCTTGAACTTGCTCTGAACTGCTGTGCAAAATCGACGCCACCACAAGGCTTTCAGCCTTAAACCTTTGTGGTTATGACACGCATGCCTACAGTATGTGTGCGCACAGGAAACCTGAGGTGTCTTAATGCAGAAACCGGTTAGTGGTTAATTGTCATTACCCTATTGATAATATACATTTCTTTGCACAAGAATTAGGATAAATTCTTGGTTGGTTTGCAGTGTAACCTGCAGGCTACACTTCATTGTCGTTGTCTCCCATAAATGCCCCCAAAATTGAGGCAGATGAGGCATGAGAGCACAAGCCTCCACTGACTGCAGGAATGATGTTTGTCTGTGATTAAAAAGAGGGACTGGGAGACGACAGGAAAGCTTCACTGCCATCCTGCTTCCTTTTCAAATGATAAACGATCAGAGAGGCACACCGGCTGAGAGGAAAGGGCCTTTTTAGTGAGGGTGTCCACTAATTTATGGCTCCCCCCCTATCTGATTAGGTCAATATAGTGAGCTATTTAATTACATTTGTGTTATAACCTCTGGAACTGCATGAAGTCTTTCATGTCGCCTCTTTTTCTTCTGTGACTGTGACAGAATCAGCTCTGTTGTTCATGGATGTGTAGTTTGAGCTTCCCCTGTGGTCAATAGGAGATGAGCTTTTAATGCAGAGGTTCACATAGAGGAGGAGGAATTACCAGGTGCTGTGGAAATTGTGCATGTGGTTGTTGTTTTTTTGAATCGTTGCTTACTTTGACCTCTAGTCATACCAAGCACCTGGAGAGCTCAGTAGAACCGACTCCACTTCCTGTAGCCGAAAGAGGGCTGGAGGCACAGGAAGCAAACGTTTCAGAGCTTCCTCCGCCGCGTCCTCCTTTCGCCGCCTTCTAGTTCACGGAAAGCCATGCACATGCAGATCACAGGCATGGTGCATTATTAATCTCATCATTATAAGCTGTAATTCTATTTTCAGGCTCGGCCGTATTGACTCCTGCGCCGTGTTCATTTGCAGTCTGTCCAACGATTAGGTTATTAAAGATAATGTAGTTATCTGCTGTCACAATATTGGTCTCTTTCCTTTCAGGTCAACTATGGGAAATCAGTTTGAAATGTATCAGTATTGACATTAGAATCATCATTGTGTGCTTTGCTTTAATGTTTCAGAATTAGTGGGACAAAGGATGTGCTCGTCGTTGAGTGCCTGTTTGTGTGCGGGAGCTTGATAACCAGCGAGCAAGGTCTCAGGTGTGACCTTGTGGTGGAGGCGTGTTCATGTGTTTTAGCTTAAGCGAATTAAATCCCAAGGAACGAATCAGTCCATCATGACGCCACAGTGTTTTCCAAGCTTTCTTTTATCCTCTTTGAACAACGGTGCTAGAGACTCAAAAGCAGGTGGTGGTTTCTTTTTCCTTTAACATGATCAAAATGATCCAACCTGCAAAGAAAAAACCTCAGATGTAACTCCAAGGGGTTTCGAATATTTCATAGTTCATGTTGACATGAAGATTTAGTTTTGCAATGGAAGGAGGCTGTATTTATTGAATTTCCATTCCCTGACTTCATATAACCCCCCACCCCCGTCAAACCCAAAAGGTTAAAAACAAATTCACATTCAAAGGAAGAAACGTTTTCAATCTTTTTCCCTCAATCTGCATCTGCATCACTCCATGCGATAAACATTTACATTTAAAGTGATTTAAATCAGGTGCATTCATGTTTCTCCGCTCCCGTCTATCATCCGGCTCTGTCAGTCGGCAGAGCTGCTCACTTCCCCTCATACTCTTGTTGTGTCCTGAGTTATGTCATTTCTTTGAAACCCCAATAATTTACCTCTTCCCTGTCCTGTCGCGATTGTGCATGTGTAAAGAACGCCGGAGCTGTAAACGCCGGGGGTTTCTTCCTGCCTATAGATGCATCTGTGATTCTTATTTTCTTGGCGAGAAAAAAACCTTTGTGAGGGAAATTAACATTTCTGTGTCTGAAGTTGTATTTTGCATTTGTGTGTGCAAGAAACTCTGCCTGGAATGCACAGCCAGGGCCGGACCGGGAGATATTTTCAGGCCAGGAGTCAGTCATGTAACCAGGCCACCCTGAGCTTGCCACGCATGCATTTTCCCACACATACATGTTCACACCCACACCTACATGCATGGGCACAAGCAAAACACATTTGTGCACGTGCGCACACACACTTATAGCAAATTCCAAATAAAAGGCCACCCATTGGACCTACTGTAACTTCTGAGGTTGTAATATACAGTAACTTTACTGCAGTTAATCCAATAGTACTAAGATAATAAAGATTTTACACATTAATAAGTGTCTAAGTTACAGCTTTACATAGTCAACTCATGTAAAAAATCAACTGCCTCAGTGGCACATTATCATACCGGGGAATACTAATGAACAGTAAATCCGAGGTTGGAATAGACAAATGGTCATGTTTGATCTTGGATACATAACAGCAAATCAACAGCAGAGAGAAATATTTAACAATACAATCACTTTATAGAATAACGGCAAATTGCAAAGAAAGGTATTATTACACTTGAGAGCCATTTATGTCTATGCTAGCGTCTGGTAGTGTCCATGTTTTGTTGCTCTACTGTGGAAATGGTTTTGTAACTTCTCCCCAATGCTCTACTTCTCCTGAAGTACCAGGAGGACTGGTGTCATCACCATCAGCACCTTCGAATAGCAAACTTATGATTACAGTTTTTCCATAAACTGTATTTCATACAGTAAGATTATGTAGCCTGTCTCACTGATTTAGCCCTCTACTCATATACATGATAACTATAAGATTATATCTTATTAGTTTGACAAATAAATAATTTAAAAAGTAAATAATAATAATAATAATAATAAAGTGGCGTGTAAATCATTGATTTTAACTTCGCAGTCCTTATCTTAATTTCAAGGCTAAACCTATATAGGCTCCATATTTACACTGTAGACTGAATGTGTGCAGCTTCAAGATCCTTTAGGGGTCTTCCTTTTATCCCGTCCGGAGACCCGAGTCGCTTCTCGTTGCTTGAGCTGCAGTCAACAGACACACGCCACGCCCCTTCCTCCACACCAGTGTGGTTGATACGGACGTTTGGGGCGGGTCCTAATCGAAATAAACCAATCATCTTTCCCTCCTCACATGCTGCTGGCCTGACTGCCTCTAGGGCTTGTCCCTGCGCTGGTCTGTCTATCTGATATTCGCACCGCCGGCAGATTTATTTTTTTTGCAGGCCAATAGTAGGACGGCGCTTTGGTAATACTCCCGGTTCTCCCTATGGCCAGTCAAGGCCTGTGCCCAGCTGGAAAAGAAATAGCGATGATTTCTGTAAATAAGATGAACGTAGTTTAAGTATCGGAGCGCAGATGCGGTGGAAAGTTCCAGAGAGTCGCAGGAAGCATGGTCGGCATGCATGAGTTTATGTCACGCGGGGTGGAGCTGGAGCCAAGCCCGACCCTTGTGTATTTTACCTGCATCTCAATGAAGCAAGGGGGTGATTTACCCTTCCTCTGCAGGCAGCCTCTCCCTTGGCCAGTCAAACAGACATTGATCTCTTTCTCAGGCAAGGTGACCCACAACGTTGTTCAGCCACTTCCAGAGTCTCGCCTCACTTTTTCATTTGTACCTGGGAAAGGCCTTGACCCCAAACACGGCTGCCATGTCCAAGCCGTCTGCACGTGGGCTTCTCTCATGTGAGCGTGTGGCTGTTTGAGTTAGCCAAAGGTTGCACACGAAATGGAGATATGTGCACACACTCGTATTCAGGCGCCCTTATGTAGACTTGTTACTGTTTGGGCCCTACATTTGGAAATGTATCATTTACATGGGTCTAAAGTGATAACGAATATACGTATGATAGTAAGCCAGGAGGAGTGTTTGGGTTTTTAGCTGATATCTCTTTTCAAATTACAGAGAAAGAAACTGTTTCATTGTTGTCTACAGATGGATAGAGGAACATTAATGATTTTCAGCAATCCATCACTTCAGTTCTCAGACCATGAACTTATCATTGTTTTCATTTTATGTCTGATCAGATATAAGGATTTTGATTATAAACAATCATTCATGATATGAATGTCAGTTTTGAAAAAAAAAATAGGATTAATCTGGAAAATGACACATGTACCATGTCTTAAAGTGTTCAGTTATACATTTTGATGGTTGTGTATAGGGTATCAAAGATTCCCAAAAATATAGTTTGATATTTGTTAGTCTGAAGGGTTTTGAGTTTAATTAATTGAGCTTACATACACATCTGTGAATGTCTGTGTGTGATTGAATGTATATGTGTGTGTTGTAAACATATTGAGGACCTTTGTAGGCATTTAAATTATCTTTTTTTGTACTTTTTTCTTTTGCTTTGCTTTGATTTTAAATGAATTAATTCATATTCTTCTGAACATGTTTATCCAGTACATAAAAGTTGTTCCCAGATAAGCTGTTTTATCGGTAGAAATTGTTGTATGTGCAATTTGATGTTGCCCAAGTACGAATTAAACAGTTGTCATATATATTTGTTCATGTTTGGACATTTTTTTATCAGTTTTTCATACGTTTTATACGTACATTTACATCCATCATCAGTAGCTGGGAGATCTCCAGGGGCAGAGGCAGGTTGCCCGGCCAGTCACAGGACAGAAAAAACATGCACACACACTTCCATAAAGCTAATCTAGAGTAACCAATTACCATAACACTTTCGGACTGCGAGTGGACTCCAGAGTTACTGTGGAGAACCCATGCATGGGCAGCGGGAGCATGCTCCATACAGAAAAGAGGTCAGGCCAGGATTTAATCCAGGGACCTTCTTGCAACTCAACAGAGCTGAACAGCGCTCCGAATGAGCAGGATAGATGCGTACACTTTCAAAATCTTTGAGAAATCCCGAAGCAGTCTTTAGCTACGTGTAACTTTAAAACACTATGTGACCAAGCCTGAAGTTGATTTCAAAAGAAAAGTGTTTTTGATTTTTCAGTATCTCATTGCCTTGACACTTGTTCTGTACATTTGTGGAACTTTCCTTCCACACATTAAGGTTACAAACTGCACAACGTTTGAAGCTGAATATTACCACTATGGGATTAATGTATTATTTCCTAAATTATTATTATTGTTTCTTCCTTAGGACATCAAGAAAATTCCTCCATCTGTGATGAGAGCTGTGCTTTCTTGGACCCACCAGCCTGGAGAGTGCGGTAACTCACCCTTTTTTTTTTTTGCATTTTACGAAAAGCATAAACAGTGTTCACCCTAATATCATATTTTAAACCAAGAACATTTTTTGAAAGCAACACATTTTAAGGTAAATGTTCATTTTGCATATGAAAAAAACTATGCCAAAAAGGATTCTGGCAAAATACACAAATAATTTTATTTCTGCCGTCCTATGTTTAAATCAAAGTATTAATTGTCGTATTAATATTGTACTTTTGCTAGTGTGACACCCAAATTCCCTTTCATCTATATTTTTGCTGTATGCAGTGGTTCGGGCTCTAACACTGCTCCCTGAATGACAGTGGGTGACATGCACAGTACTCACGGGATGAGACCAAAACCTTTCACCTCACCTCTGACCTCCTGTGACTTCCTTCATCCTCTCTGCTCTCAGTGCAAAGAAGAAAAGGAACAAAAAGCCCTGGACATTATTTTTATCTGGAGCTGACAAAGAGATGGATGTATGGTGGGTCTGATGGAGTGAGAAAGGGGGAGCAAGGACTATTTTTATTTATTTATTTATTTATTTATTTATTCGCCATCTGACATTTCCAGTAGAAAAATTAAAGGAGATGGAGGAGGCCAGGCGGTAAAGACCAGCAGAGAATGGATACGGGATAGAAGGAAGGAAGTAGGAGCAAATTTAGTGAAGGGGCTGAGGGATTAAGGAAAATAAAGACACCCAGATTTCCACATCAGACTAAAGAGAGGAATGGGGAGGTGAGATGGGTGAGGGATGAGTGGCAGGACGTCTTCTGACCATGGCTGCAGACAGACAGGCAGGGTAACCAGAGGCAGGCGGTGACCTTCTCTGCTGCTGGAGGATCGAAGGCTTTATTTAAAGGCCTGGTCAATGCTGGGTGCTGCTGAGGTATCAGACTTGCAGTCAGGTGACTCATCACCACTGTAATACAACTCTCTAATGCCAAACCCCTCTCCAACACATACACACACACAGACACACACACACACACACACACACACACACACACACACACACACAGACACAGTACAGAACAATCTCTGGACACCTCAGGTGTCCACAGAGGCTCATGCCTTTAAAAGGCTGGACAGTAGAAAACTACAGCATCAGCATCAGCTAATTTTACCGCGCAGCCGCCAGCGTACTGTGCTTTCCTCATGTGTTCTGGTTGGTTAGCACATGCATACTCTGCTTTTTAAAAGCACTTCATCAAAATACCTTCTTTTTTTACACCGATGAGCAAATGAACATATGGAAGGGGTGACAGCGTGTTGGGTGTTGAAAGATTTTTTAAAAATGTGCAGAAAAGCCGTAAAGTAATGCAGGACCGCTGCGTCTTTGTGCGGGCGTGTCTGTGTGTGCGAAGCACGGGTTTGTGTTTGCTTGTGTGTGCCTGCGGCATTAGGACACCTGCATGCTTCAGCACTTTTGTGCTGTCAGAACCGCTGAGGTCACAGGGAAGGGAGTGGAGAGGGCACATTAGAAGGAAGCTCCAGAGCCCCCACCCACCCAGCAGGCCTCCTCCCCTTCGGTACCTCCCTCTGTCCCCTTTTTTCTTTCTTTAAATCCACCGTCATCCCTTCTCCCCTCACTGTGACAGGGTGAGTCGACCGCTTGGGTGAGGTGTGGGGTGGATGTCCCTCTCCGGCTGACAGCAGGCAGGTCAGGTTTGTGTGGGTGCAGCAGGGAAGGAAGAACATGTGCCCATGCCAAGGTGTGCATGACGTTAAAGGGAAAGGGAGTGTTTCAAAATATTATTATCTACATGCAGTTTTTTTTGTTCTTTGTTATGTTCATTTCGGGCTTTCAATTAAGCATTTGGGTTTTTATTCACGATGTTCAAAAATTATAAGGAGCAACTTTAACAAACAATGTACAGGTTTAAAATTGTACCTACAAATTGAAATACAGCAATACACAGACATGTCTAGTAATTGACTGACCATTCCAAACAGAGTTTGATAAGTGTTGGAGAAAATTGTCCCATTCCAACAACCAGTTGTGTAAAATGTTTAAACATACAAGAAATGATTATTGGTAAAGTAGAAATGTTGGATGTAGTCACCCTTTTTTATAGTCATTTTTTCTTTCACCTTTTATAAAGCATCAATGCTTATTGCAATGAAATAGCCCTCAGTGTGATACTGCAACCAACATGCTTGACCATTGGTTTTGGATTGGATAAAGAAGAGCAGCAACCATAATACAAAAAAATGTATATACACCATGCTTTGAAGCAGGAATCATCACGGGAAACCAGACTGTTTAAATGAGCTCCACCTTTTCTTCTAGTGAGACGAATCAATACCCAAAGTAAAATTATTTAAGAAGTTTGCTGAAGTGCTAAAATGCCACTACTATGTAGGGTAATGAACATGTAATGTGCTGCCCTCCTCAAACAAATGTATTTATGCATGTGCTTAGGATGACAGGGAAAGCTTTTATTTATTAATAATTATTGTCTATTTAATTAGTAATTTTCTAATGCATTAATGTAGCCATTTAATTTTATAATTTATACCAATTTAGGAAAAGATTATAAAATTGCATACACTAAACCTTGTGGGGGAGTTTTAACATAACGACGTAGCTTATTTTTGGAATGTTTCTGATCAAAATGTTGTGTTTTTCTTTGCAACAGACCTTTCTAAAATTCACATAATTTTGTCATCACAGGATAATGTAAAAAAAAAAAGCTAAAAAAAAGAGCTCGGTTCCACTATAACTTGGTTGGGAAAAAATCCTAAATGAATTCAAACTTACTGATCCAAAGCTTGTTTTTAAACTCCACCAAAGTTTCATAATTCTCTTTTTAAAAATGAGACGTTCAAATGCATCGTCAAATGTCCAACATCAATATAAACATTACAAATATGTAAACCTCTGGTTTGCACCCACTATGGTGTAAATGTAAAACTTTTTTTTTCTGCAAAGTGCAAAGATCTTTGTAAAGTTTCAATACGCTCAGGAAATGTTTAATTACACACACAGCAAATGCATTTCTGTTAAATTAAAAGCAACACTTTAGATTTAACAGCTTTCCAAAGAGAAAGCCCATTTCAGGAAGATGACTTTAGTTGAAAAACAACAAATATCAAGGTGTTGGCCACAGAAACCTACAACTCTGAATTGTCATTGATGAAACACTCCTGAGCCCTTTTGTATTCTGCAGTGAGGAGGACTTGCTCTTTCCTCCGACTGACATACTTCTCTTCTCCTTACCACCTGGGTTATATATAACCACTACAGCAGCACATTGGACTACTCATTACACCAGAATGATTTGGTAGTGACACAGACGTCATCCCTCGATTCGTAAAATCCAAATGACAAGGAGGACATGAACAGGATGTGTGCTCATTATACGGCCTCGTCTGGAATCGTGCACAACTGTGTTCTGAAATCCAGAAAAACGGGAGGGAACAAGCCCTCTCGCCGCTTGTTAAGTTACACAAGTTGAACATTTGTGTTAAGACTTGGATTGTTTTTAAAAATACGTTTTTTATGCTTCAAAGTCGATGCTGCTTGAGCTGAAAGCGCCACCCTGGAGCGAAACCTTCAAACATTAACCCACTTCACTTTTTGAAACGATGTTAACACAGGTTTTTTTTTCTTTTTTCTTTCAGTTCTTTCAACTTGTTAGATCCAAAATGTGTTGTTTTATTTAAACATAATTAGCCGCGAAGCTCTTACCACCGAGTGGGGATGTGTGAGTGTGTTTGCACGGGAGCCCCCGAGCTTCCGTTGTCCTCAGGTTGTGACTGAGAGAGGAACTGGTGATGGGCCGGAGGTTAGTGTGATATTATGTATTCGCCTGACTCACAGCAGCCCAGGGCCTTCCTCTTCAGCCTGCAGTCTCCTTCTCTACACACACTCGCTCTTCTTTCTCTCTCTCTCTTTCTTCTTCTCCCCCAGCGTCACCATTGTCTCTTCTCCTTTCCTCCCTGTGGTGAGCGTCCTGCGCAACCTGCTTAGCATTGCATCCAGTGTCTAATTGAATTCCAACGTTGGGGCGCTAGCTCCTGATGCCACAGAGATGTTAACATGGCATAATGCTAACAGTCCCCGGGACGTGTTTCGACATTCTTCTCCTAAAGAGAAAATTAGCGCTAACCTCACAGTGATTTATTCAAAGCTCCAAACTATGTCTTCTGTTTCCCCTAAAGGATCTTCTTTTATAGCCGTCAGCAAATCAGCACATCTAATACACACATGGAGTACATGTGCTCTCATGCTTCAACCCAAGAGCATCTATTGTCCTTTTTATATAAATGTGTCTGCTGCTCTCTACGCATCCATATTGCAAGCAACACCGTCTATCCGCTCTCCCTGACATCCTCACTTTTATTCCTCGGCTCTCAGACACAAGCTCTGGTCTTTAATGGCACATATTTCCTGGGCCAGGCTGAAACAGGATGCGTCTTCTCCTTGTTAGTTTGATAAATAACCGGGCTGCAGAGAAAGTGCTGAATTTTAGCTTTCAGCCTCTATTTTGTGCTGGATGACATTAATTTTAAGTGCTGAGAAGGGGCTAACTAATACAGGCAAATAAATAAGGGAAGGAGGAGGGAAGGTGCAGCAGTACCTGAGCCAATACTGCCCCCTCCCCCCCCCCCCTCCTTTCTGTTACTTGTTTATGCAGCAGCGTTCATAAAGGCAATACGCAATTCTTGCAATAATAAAAATAAAAATTCACAAATGGTGCAAAACTGTAAGTGCAAGTGTGCACACTTACTTTTCAAAAAGATGTGCCTGGAAGTGCAGAATCGTCTTATCCTTTCATAAGTTCGGCTCCCGCCGCTCAGTCAGTCAGGAAAAGCACATGTTTATCTTTCCACTCTACACCTCTTACCCCCTCTTTCAGTCCTCCTGAAAGACTCATTACTGGAGTTGGTTGGATCACAGCATACAACACTCTGGATAAACTGTATTTATAAGAGCATATAGGGAAGACAAAACAGAGATTATCACTGAGTAGCTCATTAGTTGCAATCTAAATAGTGAGAGCAATACTGGAGGAAATTAATTGCTTTTGCAGCAAAAAGCGAAGCCAGAATATTGTTTGTCGCATCACTTCAAATAATCTTGTTTATAATTAATTATAGTATTTATGGGAATTGTGCCATGCATGTTAATAAATTGCTTTAAAAAAACTGAAAGGCTCGGTAGCTGTACAATACCCCACCACCTACCCACCCAAACAAAAGCCAACATTTACTGCCTTGCAAAGTGTTCAGACTGCTTAAACTTTGTCACATAAAAAGCATTAGTTGGATTTCATGTTATAAACCAACCATGTTTGTTAAGTAGAAAAGGGGAAGATGTAGGAGGTTAATCCAGGTACCTTCTTTTAATATCCGAAAGTAAAACACAGCATACCTATTAATGTTTCTTACCGTAACTAATCACAGAACATAGCAGACACGATGAAGAAGGTGTTCCAGTTACATGAGACCCAAACTGAACATTGTTGGTCTGCATGGAATACCAGAAAAACCAGCCAGAACCACAGTGCAATGTGGCTAATATGGTGTGGATAAAAAAACTAAAATCCCATCAAAGGAAAGCAGATATTTGAATGGCCCAGTCAAAGTCTCCCCGTAGATGGCTACTCTTAGATTTGGAGGTGAAAAAGTAGAGGCTAAAAAGCAAATGCAGATTTTATTTATTTGAAGTTACTATTATCAGCTGAAAATGTAACAAGCAACATTTGCAACAACCAGGGCTGTTCTCAAGCAAAATCAAATATGTTCTGTTGTGTTCTTTTTCCTTCTTTGCAGCTTTTAATAACCTGCACACACCCAGCTCCTTATAATGTAACACATGGGCTCGGACACACCATGCGTTATTTTAACGATGTATGGTGCGGTGAATAAAAAGGTCGGTGGATGGGAACCGGCTTCATGTAACAATAAGATGCATGACCTGAGCACTGCAGACCCTTCAGTCAGCATCTTGCTTCGCAGCACCACGAGGAAGAAACACACACGAGCTGGAGTGGTACATTCCTCTGTGTCTGAGTGTCTATTTGACTCGATACGTACATGGAACCGCAATGAAGCCGCTCGCAACAATAGATTCACTTGGTTCTATCATTATTGATTGCAGGTTTTTGCCCTTTGCCTCACGTTGATAAATGTATTTTATTATTATACCATTTTAAAGCATGCGCTGAGATTTTGGTGCGTTTTCAAAGCGCTGCTTTTATTAGACCAAATGTATTTTTGTCACTATCTGAACTCGCTCCGGGTCTGGAGATATCATGCAAGCCTTGGCGTGTTTTTGTAGGCGACGCAGGGTTTAATTTCCAGGCCATATTTATCACATGCTGTCAGGTTGTGGTCACATGACCACATGAACCACTGCCGGCAATTAAGACAGATAAATCATTCATTTACAGGAAGAGAAGGAGGGACAGAGAGTATGTGTGTGTTTGGAGGGGGTGGAGCGGAGTTAAAAGAGAAACATGGGGGAATATTAATACTCTGTAACCTTTCAAACACATTTAAATCTCCGATCATTTTTAAAACTGATGCTGGATGGGGCTATATTTGGGCACTGTGAGGCTCATTGGCTCTTATTGGCAGAGACACAAAAAAACAACAAAAAAAAAAACAGATGGTGGTTGTTTGTGTGGTTTGCTGTGATTTTAATCTGACCGCACTGTTTTATTTACTGTCCGGGGCATGTGTTTGTGTATATTCACGTCTCCGTGCTTGCTCAGGCAAATACTATTGTGTTGTGATGGAGAAAGCGATGCAGAGGAAACGCACTTAACTGCCAGTTCACTTTTTGTTTTACCACTGATTGATTTCACACGCAAACACAGTAAACGCTGCAGTTCTTTGCTTCTGTGTGCTAAACTGTCGTCAGCCAGCTTCACTTTCTGAGTATCTGTTCATTTAAGAGAGATCGCTGAGATGATGCGGAGGGTCTGAATGGGTGTTTCGGCAGCCAAGGCAAGTGTTTTGCAGAGATGCAACCAGTCTACTTACTCTAAAAGGCATGTTTAAAGATTTATGACAAAAAAAAAGAATAAAAAACACACACAGGCTGTTTCGAAAGGGCTGGAAGTGAAGAGCAGAGAATATAAGAGGCTGTGGTTTATCTGAGATCTCATTCATTAAAAGACAGTGGTGACTAACTGGTCTGAGGTGCCTTTACACTGAGAGATGTTTTTTTTTTTTTTTTTTTTTTTTTTGCAGTACAAGTTTAGATGAGAAGATGTTGATGTTGTTTCCGTTGTGTGAGGAGTTTTTTTTTTTTTATTATTGTAAATGATGTACTTATATCACTCTGCAGAAAAAAAACACCTAGAGTGGCTCTATTGCTGCATTCCACAGAGGCAGGACCTCATACTGACTGTTGCTGCATGCTACAAAAGAGTTTTGAGCGGGTATAAAAAAAAAAAATCATCTGTGTTTATATTAACTTCACTAGAATACAAAGTCAACACAGTCGGGACGGGTGTTGGTTCTGCAAACTGTCAAGCGAGTGAAAATCGTTCTTTTTTTTCCTACGCAGCGACCAATATTCTCTCTGCAAGACTCTGCATTTCCTCTGATCATTGCTTCCAACTGGCTTTCTAGTAAACAGTCACAGTCCAGACTTTGAGTTTTAGCATCCTATTTATTTTCGTATATGAAAGAATATTCTGCAAAGGACCATGTAAAGAGTTTAGAGGGTTCCAAACTTCTGTCTTTATAAATGATTTCCTCCATTGTAAGAATATAATAAAGCAAGTTCTGAATATGAGGCCACAATAAATTAAAGCTGTGACATTTTTTCATGATAGTTTTCTGCAAAGCGTTCAGTCATCATCACTAAAAAGAAGTCTCGACTCTTTTTGAGCACACTTTTTTATGAATTGAGTGATCTTTCTCAGGGTTAGATTTTCCTGCTGTGTTGTTAAAATGCTGTTAAAATAATTCAAGGTGGGACTGATGTAACATTAGATTTCCATTCCTAGTCCAGTAGATGCACTCAAATTAATAGTCAGAAACATACTACAATTCCACAATTATATGTAATTCTTTGTACTGTAAAATTACAACTTGAGCTGCGGTAGTTTGAAGTTAAAATGATGCTCTGTAACTCAAAATGTACTGTACTTAATCATTTTGTTTGTGTCATCAGTGAACTCTGAACCCAAATCCTAAAATATTAAAGTGTAAGATTACTTATCATTTTAACTTTGTACAAATGATGGGCTAAATTCTGTTGAAAATAAACCTCTTAAGAATCAACAAATGACACCAGGAGAGGCCTCCCCACCTAAAAGAAATGAAACACTTGTATAAGGTAAAATAACAACCAGCAGCCAGTCATTTCTAACTTTGTCAGCACAGATGATCAATAGCTAATATCACATTGAATAAAAATCCGAAACATTACCCAGATTTGTTCAAAATGAACAATTTCAACATCAATCAGCAGATATGAGGTGGGGTGCTGCATGTCATCTACTCCGGGACTATAATGGTCTGATGGTCTCATGTAATGTTACTTGAAATGTTTAACCCATACGCAGAACGCTCACTCAGATGCACGTAATGAAGGTTTGTAGCACAGTATCAAGGAAGTTCAGATGTGTTTATGCTATTTAAGTACAGTAGTGTTTGGGATAAATCATGTTCTGCTGCTTTAACTTCAATGTAGTGTACAGGGGGAATATTATTACGGTCAGACCACCTGGGGGGGGGGACATCTGCAGCGTCTGACTGCATACCCAACATTCATCACAGTTTCTTTTGACTTTGTTTCAACACACTGTTACTAAAGCAGCTTCGAAATGCCAGGCAAATGTACAATCTACAGTAGATCAGCAGATTAGCGTCGAATCATTATGTTTTATGCAATGTTATGGACTTTTTTCCTCATAAACACTTTATTATTATTTGTTTTTTATATATATTCCTACTGTAACTACCCTCTGCTGAATAATTAAATGTTCTTTTCATGTTCTATTAGAACTGTTTTTGCACTCATCCTCTCATTCCTCTCAACATTATTTTTCATCTTCAAAGTGAAAGCTAAAATAGGGTGATCATTGCAATTTAATTACTACAAATCCCTTTGTGAATTTGGTCTTGTGTTTGTTTACATGCATAGATTTCCTAGC
>JAVLVB010000262.1:613371-641295 GCA_032876305.1 Orestias chungarensis
TGTGTGTGTGTGTGTGTGTGTGTGTGTGTGTGTGTGTGTGTGTGTGTGTGTGTGTGTGTGTGTGTGTGTGTGTGTGTGTGTGTGTGTGTGTGTGCACACATTTATGTGTAGATGAAGCTGCAGTGGGGTTTATTTAAATAGATAAGATGGTGTTTTATTCCCAATCAGAGGAATCTCCTGTCGCATTTCAGTCTCTTCATAATAACCCCCAGCATTGCAGCACATTCCCCTGATACGCACACTCACACACACAAACCCTGCAAATTGCAGACACTGCAATTTCTCTCTCTCCCTCTCTCAGGGGTAAAAAGCTCTGATAAATGAAAATAAATACTTTACTTTATATATAGGAACAGGAAAGGTAAGAAGAAAATGGCAGGAGTGACATAAGGTCTCAGGTAGTTTGATGCTTCGGTGCAAGCAGACGTACGACAAAGAAAATTCTTGGGAAACGAGCTTGATTGTTGTTAAATGAAGTCCTACAACACAAGGAAATCCTTCATAATTTTAGAAGGCAAAAATTATAAAAGTGAGTTAAAAGAAACAAAAGGTAGAAATTAATTTAAAGGCGGCAATTTTCAAGTTACTGGAAAAAAACAACCGACTAGTAATCAGAAATGCAGGAGCAGCAAACATTTGCAGCTCAGGTGGAAGAATCTGTTAAAAGTACAATTATTATGAATGCACCTTTTTAAGCATGTGTGAAACAACGCAAACATTAAATCTGGCCCGTTCTGACCTCCGTGTAACCCTTTTCTTCCTTATGCAAAACTTTATGTAACATTGCACATCTTCAACACACAGTCCCGAATTTGAAATGATGCGGGTGGCAACAGTATGCTGTGGGAACATCTTTCTTACAAATGAACAGGGAACCTTGCAGTCTGTTTCGAGGTTAAGCTGTTCCGTCTTGTACAAAGCCTCTGCAAGCTTTTCCTAAAACATTTTTCAACAGAAAGTATTTGCAAAAATTGGCAGGCCACTTTTTTATTGAAAAGCATTGCATTTTGTGTCCACCTACCATCAAGTTAACAAAAAAATCTTAATGTTTCTGGTTGGCAAAATGAAAAAATAGGGAAAAGTTCAAGAGGTCTAAATACTCTAAGTGATTTAGCGGAATCAGGTTCACCGCCTTCGTCTGTCTGTTTCTGTGACTGCAAGGTCACACAGGAGCCTACCTCCTTTCCTTTCTCCACCTTTGTTTCCCTCCGCTCCTCTTGTCCTCATTTCATTCAGCACTCCCAAACACCGACAGCTCCATAACTATAACTCTCTCCTCCTCTCTTCCCTTCATCCGCAGCTAAATGACTCTGTCAGAAATAAAGAACACTTATCTACCGCCTCCACTCTGCCGTCTCTGTCCCGGAACGACGCAACACCGGAAAAAAACAAAACAACGGATAATTACGGACAGACTCAGTGACAGAGCTATTCACTATATTTAATTGTTTCCCTCCGTTTGGACAGACAGTGGCTTGGCAACAGATAGCAGTCCACTCATCCCATATTTTCATACACTCTTCTTTCCCCCTTTTTTCTTCCACCGCCACTTACTGCATGGTTATCATTGCCTGCTACCTAAGAGCTACTCAGTGGGGTGCCATTATGGGATACAATAAAATAAATTAGGATGAGAAGGTGAGAAGGAGTGTATCGTGGAACAGATTCTCCGCTCGGTCTCTCTAAGGTTAAACATACACAGAGAACCACACAGACTTTGATCAGCATCTATTGTGATGACATTGCTTTTCCTTTCCCTAAAACTGCACACCATTACAGAAGTTGGTCTGGATCCACGGCTTAGTTCAGAGGGATCAAAGGTTATGAGTGAACTTCATCGACCGATTTGTCCGTAAATGGACTTTATGCATATGTTTATCGAACCACGTCCACCGGAGTAAATTAGTTTGATGTCTGTGCGTTCCGCAATGTTCAGGATTGTGCACCGCTTGTCGACGAGGACGTGAAATTTTTTTGACTCGTAGCTCCGAGCTGATTCCGGTTATGTGTGTGCATGCAAGGATGTGCGATAGACGAAAAGATGAAAAAAAAAAGAAAAGTGATCATTCTTCTGCAAGCCCGAAGCCTCTTGCAGCCTTGCAGGCTCCCTATAGGTCTCCTTACACTTGCCTTTGCAGAGAGCAGGGGGCTGCTAATTGGCCCCTGTGTTAACAGCAGCAACAAAAAGTGCTGTATGCGTTTGAAGATGTCTTGCAGCTGTTCTGAGAGCTCACACGGTTTCCAAACAACAATTTGTTGGTTTGTCATTCATGCTTTTAAGGATGTTTGATTTGTAAGCTCTGAAAACATTTACAATCTGTTAGCCTATTGAAGTCACAAACCGCTGAAACACAATTAAAGGGTTTTTGCTAGTTCAAAGCTTCCGCCTTTGAAAGGCTTGTTTCTCTAATTGTTTCGTTATCGCATAGTCCTTATTAAATGTAATATAATTGTTAATTACCACATAAGGATTTGTCTTGAGTATTCAAACAAATTAATTAAAATGAACACATTTGAAAACATTGGCAATGATAACAGCAGGTGCAGTGTGTCTTTGCATGCAAGAATACGTATGTGTGTGTGTGTGTGTGTGTGTGTGTGTGTGTGTGTGTGTGTGTGTGTGTGTGTGTGTGTGTGTGTGTGTGTGTGTGTGTGTGTGTGTGTGTGTTTCCACATCTTCAGTGCTATTTGCCTGCATCTTCATTTAATTGAGATTCATAGCAGGGATTTAAATAAGATTCAAATGAGATTCATAGCTAAGTGTAACAACACAGGTAATATGCAGATGGATTTAATGATGATTCAGTGTAAGTTTCAGTCTAAAGAGAGTTTGATTAAACCATTGCAAGCCATTGGCTGAAATCATTACAGCCGTGCGAGGGAATGTAGGAAGAAGAGAAGCAGCTGATTTAAAAAGCATCTAAAGGTAAATAAAGCTAAACTTTTCTGAGGAATATTTTATATCAACACAATAAGGAATCAAAAATAAATAAATGGGAGCATAATCACGGCTCAGAGATGAAAACGCATGTTTGTACGTAGTGTTTATGTTGCACTGAAGATAACATTTTTGTAGTCATGTTATTTAATATCTGCCCTGTGCATTAATACTGTTTGAATTTAGATTACTTTACAAGACAAATCTACTGAGTTCACAGGGATAACAACAAAAAAAAAAACTTTTCCAAGATGTTGGCTAATGATTTTTACTCATAGGTGACAACTAACCTAAATACAACATATTATGTTCTACTACAAAAAATGACACTTTCTTCGGAAACGATCCCCATCAATGTAAAACTGTGTAGCTCCAATAGTTTCAGAACATGAAAACACACAAAACATATTTAACATGCAGGGAAGGTAGATACAAGAATCTGTAAGAGATAACTACTGTTTAAGCATAGAGCACACAAACAATCAAGTTATTCGTGTTTTGTGTTGTAATCTCTGACACAAAGTTATCTTTGCTGCCTGCATTTACATGAATACAATTAAATGTCCAGTAATAATAATATAGACATCAAAATTACAGTATGTCAAATGCTTGTTGAGTTAAGATTGTATAAAGTATAAAACATTCAGCCCAAGATGACCAATTGATCTAATGTTAATTGAAATAGTTTCATGAACTAAATACAGTTACCTTTTTATTAAGAAAGCAAGACATAAAAACTAAAGGGAAAAAAGTTCTTTGAGTCATTGAAATTTCACGCTGCTTGCATTTGTCTTCTCCAGTTATGTTTTTAGAAGGCCCTTTTTTTACTGTTCATCTGATTATTTCCCACTTACAAGTTTAACTTGTCTAATGTACAGATGTTCAAAACATCTGTAACAATTGAAGTAACGCAAACACAGCTCTCGTTGTTGCACAAAGACACTTTCCTTCTTTTGGTGCTATCTGTATTCAACTTATTGATTCTTCTGCCCGACCGCCAGCTGTGCATATGCATGGTCAGATGTGTGCTACTTTATTCTTTGTATTTATCTGCAGAACATATGTGTGTATTCAGGTGTCTCATGGGCATTGTATGTAGTAAAGGTATTTTGCCTTTTTTGAGACATATTGAGAAGCATAAAACTGTTTAGTAAGTTTATGTCTCTCTTTGCAACGAGTGGGGATATCGAAATAAATAAAAAACGCACAGACGGTTTGTAACTCATCACACACATTATGTGTGTTATTATTAACTGCTGAAAGAACGTATTATTTTAACAACCTTTAAAAATATATATTGAGAAAACTACAACAGAATAAGGTATAAAGAACAATCCCAAGGGAAAACCACCAATGAGATAATGGCATTTACAACGCTAAACTGGACCAATAAAACCTAGATCAGGTGAAATTGTGGCAGTACTTGAGCAGTGATGTTCACAAGGGCTCTCACATCAATCTTAGTTTCTGTTACTTTCCAAATAGGATTAGACTAAAATTTTGTGGGTTAAAATGCATTAAGCTTGGAAAGATTTTCCCCCAAAAACCCATGGCTGCATTGCTATGAAAGAAGCACTTGTAATAGCTGTTGAAGGTTGTAGCTGTGATGGTACAGAATGTACAAAAGTTCAAGAAGTAGATTTATTTTGGAGGTGTTCTGCACTTAGCAAATAGCCAAACAATGAAAAGAAACACTCTGCAGGGCTGCTTTAGGCTCTGCCTCATACCGTAAAGCTGCAATATTGATAGATGCTGCAGTGGCCGAGTCTACCATCCCACTTTATTTCAATTAGTTCACAGGAAGCAGGAAATAACCTGCAAATCAATTGTCATTTCTACGAGAGTGAGGTTAGAGGCTGAGATTCACTTTGTCCAACAAATAAAAGATGATGTCGCCATGAAGAAGATTAAAGGGAATTTCCTCCAGCACATGCTACCGCACTGTTCATTAAACATTCAGGCGCTCTGAGGCTGTTCCATCTCAGGCGGGCTGCGGAAATTTGTTTCTTTAGTTCATACAACTCGTGCTCCCTCTCCTTCATCAGTAAACAACCACTTACAGATCCACCTGAAAAAAGCACGCTGTAGCATCTCAAATTTAAAATCATTTAGATTGGACTGAGCTCTGGTTTTATGAGAAGAGTGCTTCCTGAAAAACAGTCATATAAGCCGTTTATCTCTGAATTGGATTTGGGGAAAAAAAAACATATATAAATCAAATAAGGCATAAAAAAAAACCTTTCTGTGTCTGTGTGATTGACCTATGAAGTACCCTACCCTAAATATAAACATAACCAACGCTGATGAGTATTTTAAAGGGTCAAAGGCCACATTTGCATCCCTGTGTATGTTAGAAAGCTTTTTACTAGGCTGAGATTGGAGAGGACAGGATTAATTTCAAACGAGCAAATCACCTCGAGGTCACAAGACTTGTAATCATATCACAAAAGCCATGGGTGCACTCTACATTTTAGTATCCCCTGCATGCACGCACCCCAACCTCCAAACACGTGAAGGCACCACAGGGTGATTTGTTTGTGATGTTGGCGCAGCGGACTGGAGCTGTGGAGGTAGTAACTGTTTGATGGTAGGCTTTATGGAGACACTATACAATGGCACTGACAGTTTATTCAGTGCTTGTCAGGAAGAGGGGATTTGTGACACTACAATGACTGGGGTACTCCTTCAGCCCTGTGCACTCATGCACTCGCTGTTCACAACCCGGGACAAGATATTTACTGAAAGGAAATCCGTTTGTGTGTAAGATGTTAAAAGAGCTGTGGTGTTGTCGTTAAACAAGGCTTACATTTTATCTTGAAACACATTTTCGTGTTTTTGTCTTACCTTTTTCCTTCTAGTCATTCCCCAAGCTCAATGATCTGAGTTCTCCTTGAATCTCCCCTCAGCTGGATGTTATTAGCCCTCCGATTGGGTATTGAATTAGCCTGCTGATTTGGTATTGAAAGAGAGAAGATTGATGAGAGGATTTGGCTAAGCTTTTTTCCCCCAAACCCCATTACTCACCTTCAAAGGAGCAAAAAAACAACAAAATTGGTGGATGCACACTCAAACAATCACTTAGACATTACTGTTAGATTCACGTTTCCCTTAAATGTTTTAAGAACAAACACACTGTCCCTCAGCTGCATTTTTACTTTGGCTTCCCTCTCGCATCCTGCAGCTGACAAACCACAAAAGAAACCACTAAACAGATAAGTAATATATGCATGGACAGGTCCTGCAAAAAGCTGAGATCCTGGAAGACAACGTCCCTGCTTTTAAAAGAAAGCCTTGCCGGCCCAGGAGAGTGCTGCGTGAAATTGGAGGCTGCTAAGGAGAGGGATGTTTGAAAGGATCTGAGCTGACTTATGCTGTGTTTTATCCCACAATAAAGATTATGGATGATGATATTGATTTAGCCGGTGCTTTGGCCATGACTGGACTCGGGCTCCCAGGTTTCATAGAAAAGAGAATTTAGCTCATTATCATTCTCTGACACAGAGAGGAAGCCTTTCTGTCGGGCAACGTCTGGAAATAAATGTCCATCTCTCGGAGAGCATGCCGACACTTAGATCATCCTCTGTATTAGCAGCTCTACTCTTTCCTCTCCTTTAGTGTTTGTGAAAGTGATGAACCCCCCATCCCATCTTCCTGTTTCACAGACCAGAGAGAGAAGCTGCAAGCGTTCCCAGCAGCAAGGCACACCGACTGGGAGGGATAAAGTTATTGACTCCGCTTTGATTTAACCTCTCCTGCCTGATACTCAGAAGCTCACAGACACATGCAGATCGGGGAATTCTCCACCTAACCAACGTCCTCTGAGAAATGTGAGCGTTAAAGGTGCAAATCAGAAAGCATTTGGGCTTCATATGCTGCATTTCTGCAAAGCACAATAATGTAGAATAAATACTTTGAAAGTTATTTTCTCTTAAAAGCTGCAGGGTCATTTTAGTGGCATGAATTAATGCATGTAAGCATGCACTAGGCATGTTTGTACTGTATCAGTTCTTTAGTATAATGCGTCACCTATTAAAGATTGGAATAGATTTTTAACAAGCACGCCTTCAGGTGATTTAAACTAAAGAAAACAAAGCAATGTCTTCTGGGGGGGGGGAGCCTGTAAACGTTGCTGTAGCTGTGAAGGCTACAAGTGAAAATGCATGATGAATGCTGTCAAAATAAATTTGCAAACTTACTATTTTTAGGTGCGCCTGCTTTTTTTTTTGTGTGTTGGTTGGTGTGCTTATTAGTTTTAAAATACATTTAATTTAAAAACAATACACATAAACACACCTGTGTGTATTTCCTGATCCAGTTGACAATTTCAATAGCTTTGCATCAAAGTGTTAAAAATATTTTCACATGCTTTTACATATCTGACCTTAACTTTTTTGTCAAGTTTTTCATTTAAATTTGGATTTAAACTTTTTCTACATGTCTAACCTAGCATGTAATGTAAACTTCATGTGTGTTAAGTGGATGCACTATAAACAATGAACATGTGTTACAGATTTCATAGGACCTGAAGTTTCATGTAAATATGTATTTCCCTCATTATTACAAAGACAGAACAATGAAAAACAATGTTTGCATGTTGACTTTTATTTTGCAGATTTTGTTTTAAGTAATTTTAACGCCTAATATGTTTATAGTTAAAGAAAAATGTATTACACTCCACAATTGCTGCTTAGGTTACAGATTATTTTTCTGCTGTGTATAGAACTTTGATAAACTAATGCTATTTTAAAGATGCTATAAAAATCTAGGTTTTACTTGTTTTACTTCTCCACGCGCAAAAACATTTCGATGTGTAATGGCTAAACTACATGCATCCCCGCAATGTCAATACATCTATAATTTCAGACCAATGCAGCTATTATCATCACTAGTAATATGACTAAATTGTTTTACGTTTATTACTATTAGAGTTGTTGAACAGGACAATGGCGGCAAAGTGGACTCCTCTTTAATTAATTACCCTCTTTTGTTTCTTAAGGCAATATGCAAACAGCCATTCGTCGATTGGTTTGAATACACGTACATTCCAAAACAGGCGAGAGTTTGGATTTATGGAAAAACAAAATGGAAGAAGTGGGAGAGAGGAAGAGGGTAATATCAGCAGGCTATCTATCCTTTCCTCCGCTGGTGCATCCCAATCCTCTTTGGAAATAACAAATGCATAAAGGAGCCACAACACAAATATATCTGCCTGGCTCAGATAGATAGTGCAATGCTAGAGTTTAATACCCTTATGTAAACCAGTAACAATCAAGGCCTAACACACACCCCCCACATCACCACTAAAGGGACAATAAGGAACATGCTCTATTCTCTCTCCAGATATGAACAGTGAGAAGTGATTGTGTTAGTGTGTGTGTTAGAGGAAGAGATGTGTTTGCTTTATTTCAGCAAATAGTGAACAATGCTGCGGCCCAGATTGGCTGGCTGGTTGATGCTTCTTGTTTTGGTGGCTGTTTCTGAAGCACAGAGTGAAATAGACCCTGACCTCAGAGACCGCGGCATATCCGATAGTCTATTTCAATCATCCCTTACCATGCACTCTTTTGATATCTCACTTTAACCCTCTGTGCCAATTTGTTTTTATACTTTGTCTCCTCGCTCATCCTCCTGCTGCTGTTCTTTTCTCACTAAAGCTGACAAAGAGCGGAGCAGCACTGCAACCAAGAAGCCAATTTGTCTTAAAAATATATATAAATAAATATATAAAAAAATTGCCACTGACAAGCAATCTAAACGAAGGGAAACGCTTGCCGACTCACTCATTTATCAAATTAATTTGTGTAAAAGAAAAACTGCAACCCATGGCAGGTTTGCTCACGAGCAGAGAGACAGAAAAAAAAATGTTTTATTGACATACATGATACAGCTTGACGTTGCTGACAATTTCCTGCCGAGAAAAACTGATTTTGACCAAGAGGAGGAAAAAAAAAATCACCAGGGCCGTCTTTGTATAGGTGGATCAATATGCTCAGGCCATGCTTACGCGTATGTGTGTGTTTATGTGTGTACGCGCGTATAAAGGAGCTGGTATTGACAGAGGTCGGAAGAGTAAAGGCTAAAATCATACATCAACGGTCATCTGCATGTGCCTCAGAGAGAGAAAAGCCCTCTTTGTCTCTCTTTGTAGGATTGGTCACTTTAATATTTTACACTAGGTGACATTTCATTTTGCGCTTTCTAAATGAAAATAAATCTTCACACTTTAAATTTAGGGTCAAGGAAGGGAGATCCATGAAAAGTTTTATGTTTTAAAATATCGTCTGACAGCGCCAAACTCTCTGGATTCAAACAAAAGCAGTGTGATCTTTGCAGCTTTTAACAATATTGTTCTTGAAATCAGCTTTGGAGAAATGAAAGCTTAAGTAAACTTAGTTTCATCTTGTCTTGTAATACGTTATCATAATCTCACACAGGGTTTGTATTGTTTTTTAGCTTTCCGCGTCAAAGGTCAAAGGTTTTCTTCAGCTTACGTCAAACACTACCAAGCTTCAGTGTAAGAGTAGCAGCGGTGGTCTCAAAGATGTAAAGAATCTGTCTCCTCTCCGCAAACTCAGCGGGACATGATCAACATCTGCAAACGAAGCACAGAGAGAGTGAAACCAAATGCTGCACAGACACAGGAAGAGGGAAAAAGTGTCTGCATCCTATATCTTGTGTGTGCGTGTGCATTATTGCTATACATGTGCACACGTGAAGGGTGGGGGGTCTCCTTGATCTTCAGCCTCAAAGTAATGCTGCTCTCCTTTAACCATTTACGACCCCACTACCATAGGAAATCATCAAATATTTATACAACATTATAGCCTTAAAGTAAAGCAAACATTACAGATATCTACTGTTTGAGTAAAGGGCTTTTTTTCCCCCCACAACTATATCAGATCATAGCCTTGGCTTTCTCAAACCAGTAAAAAAATTTTAACATTGATGGTTATTATTTTGGTCACGTCAAGTTAGAAATGGGGGAAATATTGCGTATTAAATAAGAAGATAAGGCATTCAGACAGATGTTGAAGTCATTACTTAGTAAGGCCAGGTGAAAAATGGAATCAAATGCGAAACCTGAAGTATTAGCCATTGTCTATTTGTTGATGTTACCTTATCAGCCTCACCCATCTTTTCACGCGTCACCCTGTTTGCAGCAGAAATCTGTAAAAGACAAATCAAAATATTCATCTCCAATCGCATCACAGCCCACTAAAATGTGCAAGTTTTATTTTGGGTACAGTTCAGTGTGTTTAAAAGTATTTGCACCCAGAAGAAAACATGCTACATACCCTGTTTAAAACATAAACGCCATATATGCAATGCAAGTTTATCGAAGAGACATTCAACCAATTTGAGTTTTTTGCACTAAATGAAACAAACATTCAAACATAAAATCAACAAGTTTGGTTTTAATTCTAATTTTTGCTGCTTATATCTTTTACTTTATTTAACTTTATACTTTTTAGGAAAAACAATGTAAACTTTTGAACATGGAATTTAGAAAATTTTGAAAGGAACAATTTTATCTTCACAATTTTGCTTACTTTTCAAATAAAAATGACATTTTGGGCTTTTATTTTTGTTTATTGTCTTCTGAACATAAGTGACATTAATCCTTACGGTGACCTTAGTTTTAGTTTAAATGATTTTCAACCGTTTCACCATTCAACAGCTACTTTTCCACCTCTTTTTGTAGAGACAAAAAGGAAGAAAAATTGAGAACGATAAAGAAAAAAAATACATAAAATTGATATCTAAGAAGCCAAATAGCTGCTGGTGCTCTAAAGTCTAAAGGCTGTTTTATGGAGCAGAAAAAGCCTGATTTTCTTGTTGTTTTTCCCCTGATTGATCACACTGGCCCAAAGCTCTTCAGAGCTTTTTGTTGTAGCGTTTACTTGAATGTTGGGAGGATAAAATCACAGCCTTGGAAATGACACTTCAGAGTAGGGCCGGCACAAGCCTCCATGGGGCCCTAAGCAGAATTTGATTTTCGGGCCCTCTATTTCAGTCAATGTTGCTTGTTGATCATTCACACACCTACAATAAACTCAATGCAGCTGTAGCAGTGATGTTTACCTTCTATTGACAGCCTGTCCCTTAATAACTGTTTAATGAAATCAATTAATATCCCCATGAAATAAAAGTAAATTGACATGTAAAGGAGATTAAAAAATATTTGTTATTTTAATTTTTCCCACAATATTTATTTAATTTTTTTTCATGGGGATATTAATTTATTTCATTAAATATTTATTTAATCAATTTTTCTTTAGCTCCAGAGCAAAGGCAGAATAGAAGAATCACTAGGTTTACACCAGCAGCACTCTGCTGAAATTGTGTTTTTGTACAATAATATATTTGGGATACTATACACATCACCAATTGTACATGGACAAAAAAAAAAAGACTGCTCATGGGCTGCTCAAACCGTCGCTTAGTTCGCATATGTCTTAGGTCGGCTCTGCTTCAGAGGCAGAGAGGCCAATAAAAACCAAGGATTTAAGGATTCAAGGATTCAAGGATTCTTTATTGTCATTCTACATACATGATGGTACATGAAGTCGAACGAAATTATGTACTCACGGTACTATTCCACCCAAGAGCTAATATTAAAATAGATAAAATAAGTTAAAAAATAAAATAAAATTAAAATAAATAAAATCGAAGTAAAGTAAGTAAAATAAGTAAAATAGGAATATACGGTGTTAAAGTGCGGGTATTGTAGTCCGTGCAGTGGTTTGTTCAGGATGAGTTCAAGAGTCTAACAGCTTCAGGAATGAAGCTGTTTCTGAGACGGGTTGAATCCTTGAATCCTTGAATCCTTGAATCCTTGAATCCTTGAATGATGTGATAAAAGAAAACTCAACTATGAACCTTCGGCTGGTTGAAGACCGGCAAGATTTTCGTTCTCCTGATACGTAAAAACAATCTGGATGACATTCAAGAAATGTTAAAAACAAGGAAACAGAAAGTCAGTGGAAGCCCTCATGGAAGCATAGATAAAAGACACAACACGGAGGTGAAGACATGAGCACAAACCTGTTAAAAATAAACCATTGTTTTTCTACTTTGTTTGATATATTTGTTCTATTATTTCTTCTTATATTTTTTTCTCTCAAAAGGCTTTTATTTTGCACTACATTTTAAAATCATTGGTGTGATTGTAGCACAGTTCAGTTTTAGTATCCTTGGGATAAAGTTAGTAACTTTATTTTAACCTTTGTAAAACAAAAACAAAACTGTTTTTGGGTTGGTAGATTCATACATTCTGCTCTTGGTGGATGGAGAATGAAAGAACACGTTTTTAATAAAGCAATGATTCGTTTAGGCGACAGCAAATACTGTGAAGTTTCTTTATGATTCGGAGCTAAACTTTCATCCTCCTCCTCTTGTTTCCAATATCTTTGATGAAGGTAGAATCCGCTGTGGTGGATGGAAATGTTTTTGGTTTTTTCACTTTATGACCCGTTTAAACAGTGGTTCAAGCATGATAATAAGTAAGCATTAAAGAGAGGTTTGATTTAAATAGTAGCCAATTTTTTTTTTCAAATAGATGCTGATATTCGTGGTTTCTCTCACACATAGGAGACAGTGTTTCTGTAACCGTAGTTAAAAGAAAAAAAGGAAATAGCTTCAATTTGCAAAGGTAAATCAGTGCAAATGTATATACTCTTATTATTAATAAAGAGCAGATCTTAAGGATAAAAGCATATTTAGCCACTTTTTTGGATACAGAAAGTCAGAGTGACTTCCAATGTTGAGGTTCAAAACCCTTATCATGTTTTGCATAATGAGACAATTTGCTTTAATCTTAAAATTACTCTTTCTGATTTGACCACACAGAACGGAAGGTACATCAGTGTTTCCAAATTGATGATTTGGTTAGTTTACAGCAGTAAACAGTTCTCAGGTCCTGCTCTGCAGTCAGCAGAGAGCATTAAATCGTCTCTGATTTCTCTTCTTTTTCTCCTGAACTCTCGTGTAAGCTGTCATATGAGCACTTGCCCAACAGGACCATGCTTTGCGTGCACATGTGGGTGGTGAAAAACATGAGGAGAGAAGCTGGCCCGTCAGGCTGTGATTTGCGGTGGACAGTACAGCCCTTGGCTCTGTCTGTCAGCGTGTGAAGCCCCTGTGTGCAGCAGTGTGGACGAAGCTGTTCGGGGCTCGCCCACAGCTGCAGACCTGTCACGGTGACACAGACAGACTGACACACTGTTTCACAGAGAGAACTGTAGCCTTCAATCTTTTTTCAGTTTCCCTTTTACAACTTTTTCTGTTTTGTTTTATCCATTCAATGATCTCGGTTTCTCTCATTCGGGTATTGATTTTCTCTCACCTTTTTCTGCTCCGTCTCTGAAGTCGGATTGGAAACAGCTTGTGGGCATTTTGGGGAATAATATTTGTGTTAGCGTCAGCTCGATGCATCTGTTAAGGTGTTTCCAAAACTCACTGTCTGATTTTAAAAAACATACTTGTTCAGTTACAAAACATCTTGTGAATTTCTGCTCAACTCTCACAATCATTTGTAAATTTCAGAATTTTGGGGGGGAAAACTACCAAAACAGCTCCTATAAATGCATCGGCCAAGATACTTCTACAAGTATCAACACAAAGTGTATTTTTTGCATGCGCTTCAATGGTATCTGCAACTTTGTGCGTCAAACTGATTGCATAATCCAACAGACCTCAAAACGTCAGATGATAATCTGCTAGTTCTGCTGGTTATATAGAACACCAGGAGGGTGTAAAAAAGAAAACACAACTTCCTCCAAGGTGGTGTGCTTCTTGACATTTTTTGCTTCGATGTCACTGTTGCAAATTGTATTTTTTGTTTTTGAGCATGGTGTTCCAAGGTGCATTCAGGCTTTCCTTTTTTAAACTCTTGTTTTTTTGCTGCTGTCTATCTGTTTGAGGAATAACACACACATACACACACACACTCATCCTCTTGTAGCCTGAGGGGTCCAACAGCTTATTATGAGTCCTTAGTGGAAGAGGGAGGGGAGAACAAGAGGACGACTACACTTAAGTGGCAGCAGACAGCAGACAGGGAGAGATTTACTTCTCTTATTCCAGCACGCAAAGATTTAGTGGGGCTCAGTATGTGATTACACTGTAAACCCGAATAAGTAAGCAGAACTTAAAAAAAGTAAGGCAATCAATTGCCTCACGTTTTTTTCAGTTCATAAACTAAAAAATTTGAGTATATCATCGCATATATATTTTTGAGTTCATGTTAAGCGTAATTTTAAATGATCATTAAATTAGATTTACTAATTAAGCTATCTCAAAAAAGTTATGTTTCTGCTACTCAGAAAATTTTATTCATTAGTCTCATTGCAATCACTCAAGGAAACGTAATCATTTAATGCATGAAAAGTCGAGATATTTATGTTTCAAGAACTTAACATTTATTAGTTTCTCCAATCAATGGTTTAATTACCCACAATTCAAAATCTTTTTCTGCCAAACTTAAAGTATTTGTGGCAACTCATTGCCTTAAAAATAATAATTACTCTTTTTTTTTAAATCAAAAAACAAAAACACATAAACTTTAAAGTAAACATATATTGTTTTTGTATTCAGATGTTTAGTAGAAACAAGTCTTTTAGCAAAAAAATATCTAAAATAAATAAAACAAATAAATAAATCAACAATTAACTTCCGGCCATTTTGTTTATACTAGTACTAAGAAAAAAATCTTCATGTCATAAATAGCTTATAAACAGTTAATACAACATTACCAGGGGTGCATTAGCAAGTCTTGGGTCCTCAACACAAATTTGACTTTAAAGAGATTTGCCCACTCCTGTCCCTTTCAGCACAAAATGAAACAAACAAATATAATATTGTTAAATTCAGTTTAACAACTAAAAAAATTAAGACAGATAGAAAGACAGTGTGCTATTTGGCTGAAAACCCTTGTGGAATATGCTCTAACAGAGTGAGCCATCAGAACCCACCACTCCTTTTTAGATCTTGAGTTATACAAACAACATAAGATCCTTTTTAAACATCTGCAGTTTGGGTGAAAGTTTAGAGTCATCAAGAGCAAGCAAGATTTTTTGCCTGACCTCAAAAGTGTTTGTCAGTCCTTGGGGATATCAGAGATGTAGTGCGTAGATTAGGCTGAAGATTAACACAAAGGCATCAGCAAGCCTGGGAAGATTGACGACCACATCACCCTCTAGGATAACAAGAAACTCTTTCTGAGTGGTAGTGAAGTGGGCTTGTGGCATCATCACTGACGGTTGTAAGGAGGACTACTGTTGCATCCCCAGGTCTGGCTCATCCTTAGCATCCTTAAAAATTGAAAGGGAGATCATATACTTATTACATTTACAGAAACTGGCTGTGGTAATTTTGATCACAGTTGGACGCCACATAGATAACAATAATACACAAGTCTGAAAAATTCCTGTTTATTCTGATGTGTTGTACTCTCGTTGCTGAGAAAGTTAGATGACTTTTATGTATTCCACAGGCTAATGACACGCCACTTGATTTTCTTTGCGATTTATTTTTTTGATGTCTTAATGGGCTCAAAATTACAATTCACACTTAGAAACCTTGCTAGAGATTTGTAGTTGAAACACTGGTACAGATACAGACATTCCAGTGTGTTGAAAATAGAATGAAAATATGAATCGGTTACTTACCACACATGTTCTGAAAAATCGAGAGACTTCAATTTATTTTTTTAATTCAAAATAAGATAAAAATTCAATGTTTGATCTATAAAGATTTGAGAAACTCTAAGTTAATCATTTTAAGCAAAGGGTACATGAAATGTAAAATTTTCATATTATTTAAACCTTTCACGTTAATTCAACTCAAAAAGACGGAAATTGCTCCTGGCACTCAACATCTTTAAGTAAGTACAACTTTTAAGAAAGTTTTAAGTTCACACTACTTAACACAATTACTTTTTTTGAACATTCGGGTTTACAGTGTAAGAGAAACTCCCTCTTTAAGAATGTAATGCTTGAATGTCGGCTGGCAAATGTAATGATGACAGCTCTTTGGTCTGTATGTATATGTGTGTGTGTTAAACAGTTCTCACTTTATAAGCCCCATTATTCTAACACTATGTTGTGAGAACACAATGCTCCTCAAGGGGCCTACAGCCTGGGCCCTGTTTGAAGAAGCGGTGTTCGGAGTTAGGTTTAGGACTAAGCTGTGAGTTGACTTTAGGTTAGGGTGAAGGTTTGTAGAGATGACGGCCTGTCAGAGCACCTTCAGCCGGAGACTGAGACCACCGAGAGTCACCACAGAACCCCACATGAGGTCTTTCTTACCTGTGGCAATCAAACTGTACAATTCCTCCTCCATCTGCAGGAGGGATACATTGTAGTGTAGTTATTGTTATATGTTCATTGTGTACTGTACTGTGTTGTATGTGAGACGAGTGTGTCGTGTTAATTGTTATTTGATACTCTGTAACCCTGGCAAAACAATTTCCTCCGGGATCAATAAAGTCTATCTTATCTTATCTTATCTTATGAACGAAGAATTCACGGAAGTCAAAATAAAGTTCTCGTGAGGACATGTTAGGTGTGCGTCCCTGCAGCTCACATGCTGCTACTGAGAACATTAAAATGAATCTCAGCAGTTGTGGTTTTGATTTGATGAATGCCAAAATCTGTGTCTATTTTTCCAGACCGGAAAACCACCAAAGCCACCCACACCCCCACCCACTCCCAGCACCCTTCAAGCTTTTCTTGCCATCCTCATTCTGCCAGCGTCCACGCTGTGAGTGTGTGCTCATGTCTTCATATGTGTTTGTGTGTATGTCCATTCCTTCCCTGTCAGGTTTATTTCTGTTATGTTTCTTAATTAGCTAACAAAGGTCATGGCATCTCTCAGTCAGGGGAGGGGCTGCGCATGCAAATGAGGCAGAAGGTCAGACAGATTAGTGACCGGCTCACACCGCCAAAACACAAACGCGACGAAGCTGCCATACAAATACCTGCGGCCACTACAAGACACACAAACGCACACAGGAAAATGGATCTTATTCAACTATTTATGCACTGCACTGAAGCTTTGTATCCTCGGAAACCCTGAATTCTTATGGCACTGTAACACTATTTGTATCAATTAGATTTTTTTTTACACAGTTTGGTCAAAAATCATATCATATACCTACAAGAGTTTGTTTAAAAATGACTTTTATTCAACTAGTTTGTTTGTGTTCAGAAAGCTTACCAAAAAAATCTAAACCAATTTTAATTGATTGCTCAGTATGAAAAAAAAATTTGTAAATAATTTTTATCCTTTTAAAGTATTTCAGGAACGAAAGTGTTGGATTTACAGCAATAAACTGTTATTATTTCTTGGGCGTTTCCTTTTGTTTTGACTGGTTATTGTAGATTCTAATGAACCCTCAGACCCAATTTTCAATTCTTTGAGGTTGGAAGAAGTCCCTACCATCACTCTAATCTTTAGGACCTGCCACAGCTTCTGTATTAGATTTAAGTTGACTCTGCCGGAGCCACAGTAATGTATAAAAATGAATTTCGTAAAGACAACACATGTTGATGAAATGAAATGATTGCTTTGAACCTAGATTCGACATAGGTATACAAAATGTTGTTCTCTGTTGTACCATATTTATGTGTTTATTTACTTAAAATTATTTACACACACCACAATTACCACCTTGCTTTACAAATAAAGGCACCTTTCTCTTTAGCTGTGTTCGGAGTAGGTTGGTCACTTTTTGTCTATGACGTATTTACACGAGTTGGATAGGTTGAACCAGTGACCCCAACATGAATGAAAGATGACCATATAAACCATGATCACGTGAAGTTTTACCAGAAAGAGCTTATGAGAATGTTGTCTGCAGGTGAGACAAAAAAACAGGCAGAAAACTAAACCATATGCTTCCATATTTGAACAGGGGAATGGAAACAACTCAGCTTTATAGTAAGTCATCATTCTGTTTGTCAGGCCTTCAGTTAGCCTCGATAGAAGCAAACAGTAAAATCTCAACTATGCACGACCTTTCAAATACAAATTTTAGCCCATTGTAGCGTTGCTTAAAATGGACGCAAAAAAAAGACAGAAAAAAATACATATACTGTAGGTCGCTGATGAAACCTATAGTTTAAAGTTCATCAATGTTTGATTTTAATCTAATTTCTAAGGAAATTAGACTGCATTTGACAAGCTCAAAATCCTAAATTTTCATGATTATAAAAAAAAAAGTTTTAATTTGTGTAGGAATTACAACTCGATTGGGTTCGTGAATAACATTCGTGTTTCTATGTCGTCCTCTATTGTGTACGCTTTTATGTTTACATTATCCTTTCATCCTGATAGGGAAGACACTTGCCTCCTACCATCACCACCTGAATGAGCTTTTATCTGGCACTGATGTGCAGTTGTGGTATGGTTGTCTACATAACATGTGGCGCATGAATGCTGCTGTAGATAAGATAAAAAAGGGGGGAAGCAGCGCTTGGATGCACCGGAGCAGACAGCGCAGACTTCGCAGTTCAGCATGGAATCTGTTACTCCTCTTTCAGTCTATCACCTCTCGCAGCAGGACTTGTCTCTGTGTCCTTTCACTTTAAATCACACGACAATCTCTATGTGCGCGAGACTCCACCTTTGCCCACTTCTATAACTCATCTTGTCCGTCTCACTACTCTCCTCTTCATCATTTCACTCAGTCCCTCTCAGACGCAACTCATTCGGTTTCTTTCCATCTCTGACCTGCTCTCTCACTCGTCTCTTATGTTTACATATTTGTAACGTTTACCTATTCTTAAAAATTAAGTACTTTAGGATTTAACTTATTACCGGTAATCTGACTGAAACTGTGCTCTTTTCTTTCAAAATCGCACCATTCATTGATGCATTTCAGTCTTTTGTTAAGATGTCCTGCAGGGCCTGCTTGGCCCTTAGCAGGCAGGATGATGGACATGGGGTGAGACCCAGAGCATTACCCCGGCCTCAAAGAGAGGACAGACTCTACTGTCATGCAACACTCTGAATACAAAATGATAAACACAAGAGGATGATAGACAAAGCTAAAGTCAACTGGGGGAGGAATCATGAACAAGCATCACTCAAGCGAAGCATCCTCGCTCTTTGAGCTCATTATGTTCATGAGAGAAGATAAACGCCGTCGCCTCTCAGCGTGTTTGGAAACCCCAAATAACCAAAATGCGAATTAATGCCAAACTTTCTCACGCATGATGAAAACAGATGTGAGCAACAACACCTACTATCTGGAATCGCAGGCTCCTTGGCCTGTGGCATTAAGATTGCAGCTTGGAGCTCGTCAGACTCTGTCAGCGTAATATCTTTTGCTCAGCAGACCTTCGTGGAAGATGATCTGTTTGGATCGGTTCCTTATTTTGCACCTCCTCCTCCTGTCATTCACTCAATACTTATCCAAAATCCAGCTGCTCTTCCCAGAACGTGCCCCTACCCTAAAATTCAGAAGCAAATCATTCATTCTGCAACACTGTATGAGAAACATATACGCACATGTAGAATAAAGAATGCACTGCCTCGGGATTGTGTGTTATAGATGGAGGAACTAGCCTTACTTTTTTTTCTCTTTTTAGAGTGTTTTCCAAACTTTACAATCCCCTTTTTACTTCCATTATGTTATGTTAAGTATTTGGAAATGCCACTTATTTAAACCATACTTTCTCCTATGCAAACAAATTCTCTTTCTTCTACGTGTGAGGTCCCGCAGTACACAATATTTTTACCCACTGAAGTACATGAAATGTAAAATCCTCAGTGCTCTTTTTTTCCAGACATTAATCTACAATACGTTGCAAAATTATACATAGGCCTTTTATTTATTTTTTGTTAAGAAACATCTCTTTCTTGCTGTTCATTTGTATCAACTCCCCTCTGGTCTTCAACAGCTATACTAAATCTAACATAACTGACTCACTTTAAAAGTTTTATACTCAGTAAAAAAAATATTTTGGTAGGGCATTAGAGGTTCACATCTGTGGAATGTTTTTTTCTGACCTATGTGGCCTGAGCAAAAATGAAAAAATATGTTTTGCTCCGGTGGGAGCAAGGTTAAACTTTTTGGTCTACATGCAAAATGTAATTTGTTGTGGAAAACCAATCCCACTGTGACGCACGTGTTGGTTGCATCATGCTGTGGGCTTGCTTTAAATCAGCCGTGACAGAGAAGCTGTTTAGGACTGTTGGAGAAGTAAATAGAGCAAAGTATCAGGCAATGGTGAAGAAAACCTGTAAAAGACGTTGGAGTTCGGGAGACGTTCACCTTAAAAGTCACACTCCTAAACAAACTTACAGAGATACAGTAGACAAGATCCCAGAATAGGAATGCAGCTTGTAATGATCCAGTTAAAATCCTGACAATAATCTACATGAGAATATGCCGAGACTAAAGGCACAAGCTTACAAAGTATTTTTTAAGGGAATGTGAGTGCAAGTTAGTTCCTTACTTTTTCTTCTTATTTAAAAAAAACAAATTTGTTTTTGAACTTCAAAACCAGCCCTACATTATTTTTGATCTGTCAAAGTTAAATTCTAGTGAAATAAAATGAAATTTGTGCTTAGAATGTGGATACATTGGAAGACGTTCAAGGCGTAAAGACTTCCTTTAGTCGACAGTGAGAATGACTGAATGATCTGCATCTGTGGTGAACCACTGTCAGGCATGACTCACGTCGAGCTGAACCACAAGCTCAGTATCCGTTTTATGTAATATCCCGCTGATCAAACAGTGACCACTGTGTTCTCTGTCTTTTTTTATTTATTTTTTTGTTTTCCACGCAGACAAAATGGAATATAATTAGCCAGGAGCCGCTTCACGCTTGGGGCTTCGTGCGCTGTTAATAAATAGTAGCAACAAACAACGAGGCCATATGTCATTTGCCGCATTAGCCAGTGGTCGGTTTTGTCAGGCGCACCGCTTGTGGGTACATTACATACATTACCAGTGCTTCCAGTCTCTATCATTCTTGTGATTACAATAAACGGTCCCTTGTATTGTAACAGTGGGCTTTACAATAATAGGCCGTAAATTAATACAGTGCTCAGCAGTAAATGCTATTGTGCTGTTAGTGTTTACAGTGTACAGCCACGTACATAAGAATGAATCGCTGGATAATTACCATTTACGGAGGCGGTCACTCCGAGACAACACACACTTAGTGGCCATTTGTTACGACGCTGGAAGGAGCGGAGAAAGGGAGGTGCTGCATGTTGATGGAGAAGATCAGTGTACCCAAAATGTCAGTGTATCAGCAGCATTGCGCTGAATCTCTTTTGTTTAATCTTACAGAACAGGGGCATGTGTGAAAATCTTATTAAGGTATAATTCACTGCACTGCTGGGGTCATTTGGGCTTGCATTATCACTGAGATTACCCCCCCAAACACACATACACACACACACACACACACACACACACACACACACACACTCATACGCATATAGACGAGAACGTAAAAACCCTGCAACTGAGCAGCAAGCGAGCACAATACGTGTGTGTTGAGGGGGACGTGCTTCGATATGAAATGTACACGAGGGTGAATCTCAGTGGTGTTAATAGCTTTTTAAATGTCAGGGAAAGTCAGGGAATGATAAAAGAGAGATTTGTTATCCACTGTCCTCATGATCGCCGAGGAGCACGCCGCCGCTCTCACCTCGCCAAGGAGTAGACCAACTTCCATCCACGCTGATGTCAGCATGATTTATTCACCAATCAGATTAGCTCTGGGGGAGACAATGAGAGAAAGGGAGCGAGGACAGAACGCCAGGCATTAGGCTGGGTTCTGGAGTTATTGTCATGTTTTCCATTGTCGTGCACACAGAAATCTGTCCAAGTAATGTTTAATATACAGTAGAATGTTATGATGTGTGTTGCAAGGTAACTTTTGGCAACAACACATCAGAAATAAAGTCAAAATCCTTCTCTTTATGGAAAATAAATCATGCTCCCACTCAGAGAGATTTTTAGAAAACATGGCATGTCTTATCAATTTTATGCAGATTATTGCCAAATTTACATGCCATTCACAAAAAATAGCCATTACTCCTTGATACCCCTACTTAGCTGTCTAAATGACATCATAACATTTTGTAAAGCTAAACGAGGGAAAGACTGAAGTCATGTTGTTTAGAAACACCCTCCTTGACTTGGGACCCCTTCTAACCTACGTGCGTCCCAGAGTCACCAGCCTTGGCGTCACTTTGGACATTGATTTTAAACCGGATAAACATGTTAATGCGGTTTTAAAGTCAAGTTTTTATCACCTTTGAATTTTATCAAAAGTCAAACCTTTTTTATCTTTTAATCTTCTGGAACAACTTGTCCACGCTTTTATCTCTTTTCGTCTGGACTACTGCAATGCCCTATACTCTGGTATTTGTAACACGGCTCTTTCTCGTCTGTAGTTAGTCCAGAACTCTGCGGCACGACTTTTAACAGGGGCCCAGAAGCATGAAAACATCACCCCTATTTTAGCTTCACTACACTGGCTGCCTGTACGTTTTAGAATAGATTTTAAATTATTATTGTTTGTTTTTAAAGCTTTAAATGGACTGGCTCCAAGCTACATTTCTGATTGCCTCCATTTTTATACTCCGTCGCACGCTCTGAGGTCTGGGGGCCAGTCCCAGCTCACGGTCCCTAAGACTAGACTTAAACTAGGGGGGACAGGGCGTTCTCTGTTGTTGGCCCCAGACTCTGGGACACTCTGCCCCTCCGTGTTCAAACTGCCCCCATTGTGGAGTGTTTTAAGTGTCGTCTGAAGGCCCACCTTTATTCTTTGGCTTTTAACGCTGCATGAGTTGTATGAGTTTAACATGTCCTCACCAAGGATGCTTTCTAGAATGAATCGATAGATTTAAAGCACCCTCTGGGCCGTCAGCGTTTCATTTTTCCCAGCACAGTTCAGTTCTGTCCGCTGGCACTCCACTCGCTCTGACTCTCACTTTGTAACTGGGGAGATCTTTCTAGTTTTCTCCCAGCATCTCAGATTTTGCTTTAAATTCAGACAGTTCGCGCCCTTTGAAAAGTGTGTGTGTTCGTGTGAGTGTGTGTGTGTGTGGTTTGTCCAGCACTCTGGCCTTGCTCTTAGAGGGTTGAGTGATGTCACAACAGACTGCATTTTAATAGAGAGGGAAGCAATTAGAGAGGGGACAGGCCGAGAGGTGAAGAGATGGAGGGACTGTCTGGGTGACTTCCAGCTCACATACACACTTACACTCATACACACTCTCACTCACTCATTACTGGGGATGAGTTAATTAATTGCACAGTGATTCACGGCCCTTGTAATTAATTTCGTAGGTATGTGAGTGTGTTTTTTGAGAGGTGACTCTTCCACTCCCATTTATAACGTACACACAGTGGCAAATTACCTCAGTGTACGTTTTCATTCTTCCAAAGGTTGTAAATGGATTTATCTAAAAGTGACACCGCAAGATTCTCTGCACTTTTGTTTTATATTAGTAATTTTCATCATTTTTAATCTAACTATGAACCCTTGAATTATTTTATTGGTAGTCAAACTTGCTGAGTTTGACTACTAAATATGACTTATATGCTTATAAAAGCATAAATGTGTGAGGAAAAAAAGAGGAAAAACTTAGTTTAATCAAATATGTGCTACTAGTGGGGCTCAAGGCTTGATCCTTGATCCATTCCACAACTTTAGTGCAAATATAATTATACGGAACTATTTTAGAGTTGCTCGAGCTCAAGGCCGTTAAAACACCTTCAAATTCATTTAAAAACATCAAAAAGAAACATCTTCACAGTTTTTTTAACTCTTTTCGTTTTTTCGCTGTAGCAGTAAACATGGTTCCAGTTTGTAAATGTACCCTATCTGAGAATTTTCTTATTCCCTAATGTAACAAATGACTTGATTTATTCGTCCGGTGTAGTCAATCATGCTTTTTTTTGTCTTAGCAGTTATAAATGACATGTTACTTTTTACAAGTACAGCCCCGTAACTCCACAAAAGAATTCAAAATACGAAAAAAAAATAAAATAAAATTGACTGATTTACAGTTTAAGAGATTTTTAGCCCTTTTTTAGCTCTGAAACATTCATTGCAAGTTTAGTCTGTGTGGGTTTTATAGGAGATTCTGGCTCATTTTACCATCCATAATTAGACAAAGGAACTTGTTTGATATAGTCTAACATCCAAGCCACTTTTGTTACTATTAAAACACCAATTTAATTTATTTTGTTATTTTTTTTAACTTTTTTATCTGATGAAAAGGCTTTCAAAACCAAACGCCGAGAGAATGCGGCCCTGTATCAGTTTACATCGCATCGCTTGGTTACATCATGTTCCAGCACAAATGGCTTTTACTCCGCAGAGCACTCTAACCGCATTACTTTTTTATTATTAATTTTAAGAGGGCTATGGGGGGCTGGGTATGATTGTCCAGTTAAAAAAATATGTGTATTAATCTTGCTCCACTCTACCCGTGATCCTTTGCATTTATCAGCCTGAAGAGGGGGAGTGGTGGAGCAATCGCATTTGGAAATTAAACAAATAAAAAAAAAAAAGAAAAGTTGAAGATGGCTGAGTGAGTGATGAAGCTAGCCAACTGCGAGCAGCATAAATCTCCTTGCCTTTCACCACCCCACCTCTGCCTGTGCACACATTTGGAAATTGTTATGATTTTACTGTGTTTGCATATATGAGTGTAATTTATTAGACCAAAACACCATCAGAATTATTTACAAGCAGGTTCTGGTCGGCTGCCAATAAACCCATTAGGCGCATTGTTGGAGACCAGTTTTATGATAAAATACACAATAGTAATTGTGAATGGAGAGAGGCCAGAGTGTTTCTCAATGAGGTGATTATCTGCGTGCAGGTTATTGTGCTATTTCAGCATGACATGTAAATCTGTATCGCACCATTAATCAGCGTTGTCGGTAAAAAGTGAAGTGTGAAAAATGCCGACGGATGACGGGGAGTAAAAACTCTCATTCGGGTGGAGAAAAAAACAAAAACAACTTATACTAAGCTCCCCTTATTAGTTTTGTGAATTCTGATGGTTGGAAACAACTTTTTGTTTTTTTTTATACTTTCAACTTTATATTTCTGTAAACTTACATTCATTAAGTTACTCCATGATTATTAAAGTTTCGGTTCTTTCTGATTGAGATATATCGATTTCTATCTTGGAAGCAACAAAGCCTCATAATATCCCCACAACCATGTGTCACAATCTGTAAAAGACTGTTAAGCAAGAGTGAAATGAACAGCTTTCCTTCATATTTTACCCTTAATGTCTTAAAGCATTAATTTTAGTCCCTGAAAACTTCTGGTCAGGTTCAGCTTACGTTTAAGAGGCTATCAAATTGTGTCTTATACTGTCACTTAAGTTAAAGTATTCCCAAACAAATTTTACATAGATCTAAACTTGAAGAACTTAAACACATTTTAAATCATGTTTTGTTAATCAACTCCTAATCCTTTCAATAAAGGAACGGCAATTGATTATGAGATGCCCCGTTTGTTTTGAAAGTTTAATATTAAGATGAAAGTTACATACTGTGCTGCTACGTCAGTGATGGGAGGCTGGGAGGTTTTTGCTTTTTTGTTTTCTATTATACTTAATTCTCTGTACAAAGTTAATGACTGCCCTAGAGTGGCTAAATAATTATTAGCTGGATTATTCACAAAATAGGTCTGATTGGCTGTCAACAGGAGCCACTTGAAGCATTCTGCATCCCAGGGTCAATGAATCTTAATTAGGGCTGAGACTCTTGATTAATCATTTTTAAAATGTTATCCCACAATTTTGATTCACTTTATTTCAACACCCACTACTGACAGCAAGGTGGTGGTAAAGAACATTAGGCTCATCTAAGCATGTCTAAGTAACACTTAACTCTCTCATGGTGGCCATTCAGGGCGTTAACACTTGTCCCTGCAATTAGCTTCCCACATAGTTACCTATAGATTAGCTTCATAGCTCCAGCCCCAAATAACCCCTCCCCCACAGCTTCTCCACACAGCTCCACTAGACTGGCGGCAGCAGCAAGAAAAACACCAGGTGGAACGGCACAATATCCTGAATTTCTCATATATTATAATTTCTCAGCAATTATAATATATGATGGAGCTCCTTTAGACGATAAGAAAACAACCCTCCTATGAACGGTTATAAATGGCATCAATGGACGGAATGGAGTGTTGTGAATACTTAGTAAAGCAGGGATTGTCAAAAAAGGGTAAGAGCATCTGTGGCAGATTGGAGTAGCTGTAGAGCTAACTGTGAATATATAGTAGAGACAAAGGAATCTGATGCTGAATAAATGTTCATCTAAAGGGAAATGTCTTCATAAGCCATTTAAATTGACGCCAGACACAGTTATATGACAGATATATTTGCAAGCATTAATACTTTTTTAGGAAACAACAAACTTTGTCGTAAGTTCTTCTGCACATTGACTTGTGGGTCAGTTATATATGTATAATATGTAAAAAAATTATTTATCTATTTATTTGCTTAGCTTGGTTTAGTTTTTTGCCTTTTTCATATGCGTGTTAGAAAGTGAGGACAAAAAAGAGCTTATAGTTCTATTAATAATTTTCAGATTTTTTTTTTGCTTTAATTTTTAAGAATAAAATGCTAATATGACATTGTTTAAAATTATATAAAATTAGTTTGTTTTGGTTTAAAAAATACATCACATCTTGGCATTTCCATGATTATTGGACAATCAATATAAATGCGACACTATATCTTTGAAAATACTCAATCAACAATTTCAGGTCCTCTAAAAATGTCTTAAACAAGACTAACATTACCTTTTCCAAAGGTTTGTAACTAACCACGATTCCTTTTTGATTGATTTCCAATGATCCATGCTTAAACTTTTTCAGAGTAATCTTCAGGTTTCTGAAGTTCTTACTTAGCTTTGCTTGGGACATTACCTCTTGGTTCATTTTAGGTGCAGTCATTAGCATTGTCGGTCTTAAAGTCTTATTGAAATTACGACACTTAGCATTTTTCTTGAAGATTCAAATCAAATGTGTTTTTTATTGTAGTATGTTCACACAACCCCAGTTAAATCAGATATATTTGACGCATTTTTTCAGAGCTACCCATAGTTAAGTAGCTTAAACCTTAATTGATTGCTACTTGATGGAGCATGAATAAAAAAGAGGTTCAGAAAACATGAAAACATCCTCAAAAAGGCAGGAAATATAGACCAAGACCATTTTAAAAGACCAAGAGTACCAATTGTTTTATGGATTTAAAAAAAATCTTATTTTCAAATGTATTCAATGTATTTACAGGTAATTTATTGTTGGATGGTTTATATGTATCGGAATAATTTTTTATCATAGATGCATGTTTGATTATTTAATTAAATCTAAATGTGACTTTTTACAGGAGAACATAAAAGAACACATTTATACTCAACTAAATTCCCCTTTACATTATTATTATCTTGTGCTCAACACTCTCCCTGTGAATAAGTATTTTTATATAGATCAAGTTTGAGCATAAAATAAAGGAAAACTCTAAATCTAAATGGTTTAAACTGACAGATATTTTAGTGGTAAGCAATATAACTGTATACAAAAACACTGTTTCAAATAGTGCTTATCAGTTCAGATTTTAAACTTGTAGATTTTGTGATTAATATTATTGTGCAATTTTAGCTCACATATATTTTATTTCTAGGCTTTTTTGTTTTGTTTAGTTTTTCTTCTCTTAAATGTCCAAACCCAGAGCATAACAAACCTAAAACCAACTTATGAACAGGAAGCGATAAACACATATACACGGCTGCAGTTTGAGGCTCACTGTGTGGTATTGCAGGTCGCGGGTCATTTAGCAAAGCTCAATAACAACCTTTCCCAGCACCTGACACACCTGGTCGCACAAAATAACACTTACTGTCCTCTCAGACCAAGAACTGAACCTCCTTTTGCCCGGTGGTTTCAGCAAGAAACACCATGTCCCTGCTTTGCTATCTT
>JAVLVB010000262.1:656269-675169 GCA_032876305.1 Orestias chungarensis
CACACACACACACACACACACACACACACACACACACACACACACACACACACACACACACACACACACACACACACACACACACACACACACACACACACACACGCACACGCACTCTTACTTACTCATGTTCTCTCTCTAAAACACACGCAGAGAAGAACAGCTAGCAGTGGAAGTTATGAGGGTCTGAGAGATCTGCTAATGGGAAAGATTAGTTTGCCCTTGGTCAGAAAGGTTGCAGGAGTGTAACTTATATCTATATCCTCTGGCCGTACCTCTTCTCCCCACCTTTCATATCTCTATGCTATAATTTCTCCAGTTCCCTTCAGTGAACCCCTTCTCATCCCCTGTTCTCAGCTTCTCATTTGTTTAAGCTGTTTTGTTTATATTCTTCTATGTAACAACTAAAAGAATGTTAATAAGTGGCTGCAAAGGGAAACACTATCTCTTGGCCAAAATAGATTTGGTTGATAGGGCTTAATGAGCCCACAGGCCTTTCTTAATCAATATGCAATAAAAACTAATTGCAGTCTTGGAGGTTTTCTGGTACTTTACGACAATTAATCAACTAAAATCATCATGCCAAATTTAACTTACTTTAATATTGTTACCGTTTGCACATTTCTACATTCCTATAAAAAGGAATTTTTTACCTGAACAATCTGGTTTCAAATCTCCTTAAAACGTCAGATTATTAATAGACCTTACCATCTGTTCTTAAAAACCTAAAATATAGATGTGAATTAATTTTTTGTCAACACAAAAAAGGAAGCAAGGAATTGCTTAAAGTTGAAAATGTGAGCATCTTATATGTATCTTTCATTGAGATGAGGTTTCTAATGTAAACAAAAGGAAAAATCTTTAGTTTCCATGTTTTGATACATTTGCAAAGCAGATGACATGATAGTCTATCATAAAATATTGTAATACTATCTTTCAACATCTACAGTCGTTGACCCTTTAATCTTTTAAAAGGAAAAATGGATCTCAAGATCTCTCCTCTGTGACCCTCTGTGTAATCTGTGAGGGAATTTAGTCTTTCTAATAACTTAAGGGTCCTCACAGGCTTCTTACCAGTAAGATATTTCTTAAACACGATAAAAATAAAGAGTCCAGAAGGTATTCGGACCAGATGAAGAAAAGTTTTGCAGACTCTTTTTAATGTGGGAGCTAAGCAATGGCTCTACACTAAGGCAGCCTGCAGATGACCAACTTAGCTCACAAACTGATCTTTTAAGGCTTTTAAGGCTCTGTAGAGTCATTTGACTCTACAGAGAAAGCTCATCTTAACATTCCTCTGCTTGAGACCCATAAAGTTCTCAAATGGAGACCCTCTGACCATCAGATCTTAATATAAAAACAAATGTTGTATTCCATTTTTCTGAAATAAAATTTGTAAAGTAATTTTTATTGACAAAAACAACATTTGTGTTAAGTTTGATGCGTTTTATGCCACAACAAATATTATTGCCTTCTGTTAAACAGAAGCATCTTTTGCTATGTATGCACATACTCAAATCTAGAAGTCATTCAGAAGAAGTTAATAACATAACAGCCATATTTTGCCTTTGGGAGCAAGGTGCGGTACCCAGAGAGAATCCCTGTAAAAACAGCGAGAATATGCAAACGCCATGCAGAACTGGGAATGTATAGTACACATGTCATCATTGACCCACGAAGGCAGTCAAAGAAATAAATACTTTTATAAATAACTACAGCTGTGGACATTTTAAGAGACCTGTTAAAGGTTTGGCACAGTACTGTGCTTCCCATAAATAATGGTATTAAAACTCCAATAATTTGTATTTATGAAAAAAACAATACATATTATCTTTGAAATAACTAATTGCTTTCTTTACAGTATGATGCAAGTAATTGTATTTGGCTATTTTGTGCTGTGCATGTGTTTGTAGCATGATGCGAGCATCACATTCTGTTCTTGTGAAACTGTGTGAGTGTGTTTCTTTGTGCGTCCATGCTGACCCCATCTCAGCACTCCTGACCGGTTGAATGCAGGCTGCATAAATTAGTGCTGATGCTCTGCAATGTAATTATGCTGCTGTCAGGATGGCCCCTCTACTCAAATTCATTTTAATAAAGTTGGTCTCCAAGGTTACAAACCGGGGGTCACCTTTGGTGTCAGTCCCTATGGATTGCACCCACAGAACATCCAGAAAGTCTGTGGTCATAATACTGTAGCACCTTAACGCGACTGGCCTGCAACCTCACAACACAAACACACCTCCCACTGGCTAACCCAGAAGGGTGTGAGACAGGTAACATGGAATAAACAGCGAGGTAGAGAGACAAAAACAAATCAAAGTGATGCCACCATGGATCAGATTCAAGTGAAAGAAGAATAAGTTGTGTAGGAGAATCTAGTAACTTGAAGGAACAGAAATTGAACCCAAAAAACAAAACAAAATAAAAAGCAAAGAGAGGACAAGGGTAGATGGACAAGGAGAGGGTACCAGAGTGTCTCTCTTGGGCAGATGGTGGGGTGTATTCTCATTTGTCCTGGTACAGTGTGTGTGTGTGTACCGACACTAACCTCTAGGGCAGGGCTGCAGTACAGAACATGCTCTCAATTAGCTGGTAACACAGACAGAGGGAGAGCCGCAGCTTTTGTAATGCACAGAACAGTTAAACAAACAGCGACAGTGTAAAGTGCCGCTGCGACAACAGCTGCCGAGGCACTCACACCAAACAGTTTCCAGTGGCAAGCAAATGCAACACTGCTATTAAATGGCTAGTAGATATGTTAAAAAACTGTTACAGATTAGATTCAAATGCTAATGAACTATGGAATAGATCTGATTTTGACAGTGATAAGCAAAAACGCTCAAATTGCTAAGGACCCACAGATGACCACTGTAACTTTTAACACTATTTTTCACCTGGCGAGTCAATTTCAAAACACATTTATCACTGTAAAATCGCAATACATGCTAGGGTTATAATGGTATAAAGGGCCCTGCATTCAAACTTCACATGACAACACTTCATTCAATTACAGCGTGACATTTTTCAAACTCATTTTGAAGCAATTTGTAATGTTATCCTCTGAGTGTGATTAGATTGTATCGTTTCTGTTCAAATCCTATGTGTATTATTTTGGTTGCCCCCTCTGTTCCTGAATTTACCAGAGCGGTGTTACTGTTCAGAGTGGGTCGGGGTGACTTTGACTGCCTGTGTAATAGTTACAGCAACACGCTTTGTTAGGTGCAGGTAATTTACGGTTGAACTGGCCAGATAGTCTGATACGATCGACTGCCCCGACTGTCTTTACCAGCCGGCTCCAAAGACACACGAGAGCTCTCTATTCGAATAGGAAGAAAAGAGACTCTGAGGGAAAAAGATGAAAACAGCAGGGTGGTCCTAAACTGGACATCCTCTAGAGAAATACTAATAACAAAAATAAAAACAACTAATTTGGCAAAAGTAAGAGGTAATGAGTGATGCAGGAAAAGGCACTTATAGGGTGAGAAAAATGAAAGAGTTGCAGGGCAGTTAAGTTCTCAGCATCTCTCTCCCGAGGTCTGCTGAGAATTGGATTGCCTTAGAGGCCAACGCTCTATTCATCTGAACTGTATCGAGGGGGGAACATTTAGTTAATTGAATGATTAATAAATTCTGCTCAGTCACACTATTTCACTCCGGTGCTGGCTTTGGATAAAAATGTCTGCCAAATGGGAGGTGTCATATATCACTTGTTTTAAATCCTTTGACTAAAACCCGAGCTGAGCATCGATATCAACTTTATTGAGTCCAGCAGAGTATACAGCGTAGTTGAAATAGGGTGCCTGGCAGAAGTACTTTTGTTGGAATTTAATGCAATTTACCAACAAAAACTAACATTTAACTCTAAAGTAAATGATTTTTTTATTTAATAATCTTAAAAATATGAACTGCATTTATATTCCTCTCAACTGTGTTTATTCTTTGAAGAATAATTTTTTTCTGACAATAGGGCAGCAGATCATTGGAGATAAATCTACAATATTAAAATGTTTAAAAACAAAACAAAACAAACGTAAAATCATTCACACTAAATACAGAGTCTATAAAAAGCCATTTTTATTTTTTTTCTAAAGATTACCATTGAAGCTTGAACTTTAACTAGACCTTTCCATTGCATGAACATTCTTGGATATTATTTATTTTATTTCACCTCTGGTGGTGTGTCCCTTATCCAGATGAACGGTGATATGTGACCCCAATCTCAAGTCTGTCGTAGCCTCGAAAAGATTCCTTTCCAGGTTTGTCCTGTTTTTAGCTCCTTCCATCTCCCTATCAATGCTGAACAGTTTCCAGCTTATCGCTAAAATAAAAGGATCCACATAGCAACATACTCTCCAGAGCCATGTGTTACCAAAGAGGCCATGTTCTAAAGGCAACTAATTATTGTGGGTTTCATCTTAAGAAATCAGTACAAAGGAGGTAAATAGAAATACAGATCATATTTTTCTAATTTTATATGTAAAAAGACTATTTTGATTGAGTCTTCCCTTACATGTTTTCTATTTTACTTATTACTTCTATCTTAAAGTGAAATTAAAACTTCATTTCAAGAAATGTTTTGCCGGTGCATTTCTCCTACAGTGTTCCCATAGGCCTTTTGGCAATAAGTCAGACTAATGCTTGGTTTTGCCTAAAACTGTCTTACCGTGTTTTACCTTGCATCAAATAAAGTTCTGTTATACATAAACTTCAGGAATATCACAATATAACCTAACCCTGCATTAAACTTGCCCTCTTCCTTATAGCTTAACTCTTTGTTCCCTGATCTTTTTCTCTTTGTCCCAAATATTCGGTCTAACCTAAACAGCAGCACCCAGATTTGTAAAAAGGACATGACTATGCAATTTATAGTCCTTCTACTAATAAAGATCGGCAAAGACCTTGGCAGTACCCACACATTTCATTTACCCCTCTTATCTGGACAGACAGGAACATCCAAACCATTTGCTCTGTTTCCTCATACCTCTTTCTCTGGGATGGGCAACTGTAATCTAGCCTGTCAGGCCAACCAGTACCCTGACTGCTGTTCTCCTTTCATCTCCTTCCTTCAAACAGAATAGGCATGCTTTCATAACAACGAGTGAGTGACAGGTAGGGGAGTCAGGTCTGTGATGCACACAGGCACTTTGTCCTGTTTAAACGCACTAACAGGGGATAGGACGCCTGTCGGATCAACAGGTGCAAATCGGATGAGACAGAGGACGCAGATGCTCGTCATTCCTCATGGACAATTTGCACATTTTAAGAAGGGGATGTGTCGAAAGTTACGTCAGATAACAGAAAAACCGGCAAGCATTTCTAAGGTCCCCTCAATAATCCTGGTTTGCACAGAGTTAAAGCGAAAGTAAAATTCTTGAAAAGTACTTTTTTTTGTTTTGTTCTGGTTTCCCACAGAACAACTGACTGATGCAGAGTCAAACAGCTGTGTTTTTCCTATTCCCGCATGGAACACTCCAATTTCAAAGCTACATTACCACACAAATACACACTCTCTCATTTGAGTCGCAGCGTACACACCCGGTGGGCAGCCTGTTGGATGGATGACACCTGCATACAGGAGGAAGGGGCACACAAATAGGATTTGTGAGTGGAAAGAGACTGTGGGGTGGAATTGAGTCCATAAATAGGATCGTGTAGGAAACAGGGCTCACTAAATAGGATTGTAATGTACAACAAAGGAAGTATAAATCGGATATGAGAATCAGGGTTGTGTTCTCACCAGTCTTCCGTCCCTATGGTATAGAAGTTCTGCAAAGACCAGCTTGCAGTGCGTGTATACGGATGTGTGTTTTTTTATTTTTGTGAGCGTGTTGGATTTTTTGTTTCATGCGAGAGTTAGAGTTTGTGTGTAAGCATGTAAGGAGCTATTAACGTGGGGGCTAATTTTGAGGCACCTGTCTTCACACGCAGAAAAATACCCTACTAGCGAGGCTCAACTATGTTTGTCTTCTCCTCTCATTCCCCAAAATCTTCCCCTTCTTTCTCACCCGTTTCTCTGTCTTTAATCTAACATCCATTTCTCATTTTTTTCTTTTCAGAAAATAGAGTAATGCCTTCTTTTACTGTTTGACCTTATCTGTTCTGGCCACTTTGAGCAGTTACACTGCTAATTTCGTGCTGGGTGCACACCACCTCTGCTATAAGAAAGGTAAATACTCAGAGCTCTCTCTGTTGCTTCCACTCTCTCAGCGTCAGGGTCAGTGGGCTCTGGGAGCTGTCAGCTCAGGGTTGGTGTCTGGTGCCTGACAGATCCAGGTCAAATGTGAAGGGTCAGAAGTTAGAGGGCACGACGTGACCCCGTAGACAAACAGCATGAGGAGAGGGTCATCCCGAAAGAGCTTGTCATTTTCAACACAGGGGGTGATGTAGTGCGAACATACGCACGGTCTGTGTGCTTCAAAGTGTTCGGATTTCTCATATTTACATGTTGATGGGTACTCTCAGTTGTATACACTCACGCCTTGCCTCAAAGCCAAGTGTGTGAGGCGTGCCAAATGACGTGATGTATAAGATCTCCACAGGCATGCCTTTTTATTTAATCCGATTTATGCAACAGTCTGATAGAAAGAGCATCATCGTAAAGCATCATTTCGAAGGGGAAGGAAATCAATACATGGTTTCAGAAGTTTTTCCAAAGTTAATCAAAAATGAGACAGTACTTCCAAACACAGCATTCTAGCCAGTTCTGGTCTGTAAATATCTTTATCTCAGTCAGACGTGAAGGAGAACTATGAAAATAAGATTTAATTTTGTGAAGGTGCTGCATGTGTAGAGCATACATGATGAGTAAAAGCTGCACATCTCATGTGGCCAAATTTGTTGACAGGTCCATCATTCTATACCAACCTGGCATAACTGGTGATCAAATTGGGTATATTACGGTGCCAAATTAAAATATAGTCAATTTGGCTGCATTTTTCTTTCTTATGGCTTCATCTCCTCTAATGCCATTGAAATAAGAAGGCTGATGTGGAATAGTGTGACAGGGGTATTAAGCTTCTTTTGTTTGTTTAGTCCTCATTGTGCTGTTTGTTGTCTAATATTTTTAAGCATATCTCTCAAGAAAAATGCTGTATACATAAATTAAATAACATACATTGTCTTGTAATTTCATGACTTATGTCGGCAGAACATAGCACTTTATTTGTGCATATCATAGTAAAGAGGGTAAAATACAAATGCGTTTCGCTCCTTTTATAGCTTTCCTTAACTTTGGTCACATAAAATCCCGATATAATATGGAGTTTCTGTTATAACAATGTGGTAACTCCCTATATGCTCAAACTATGGTGTGTTTGATGTGTGGGATTAGTTGCAAAATGCTTGCATGTTGAGTTGACCTACCAAACATTGCATTTTCCCAGACAAGGTCACAATGGACTGTTATGAAAAGCCCATGTCCCACGTAAGGCAAGGAAACAATGCATACTCATCTGAAGAAAAGACAGGCGAACCTCTTATACTGTCGTACAATCATATTTTAAACTCCAAGGTAATTGTACGTTTGCGTGTGAGAGGATATAAGAGCATATTGCTTCCTCTGGACAGCTAATGAATGGTGTGTCTGAAAGAGATGAAGGGGAATAAAGATAAACAGACTCTGATAAAGCCGACCTGCCCCGCCGCATAGCTGTCGTTTTACCCTGAATTAAAACATATTACATGAGCTGCATGCAAATCCAAACACACAGACATGCACAAATGAACACAGACACCTACGTGCATGCATGCACGGCCAAAGCGTAGAGGGAGCATTTCATGATGGATTTATAAAGAAATGCAGACTTAAACAGTGGAATAAATGTTTGGACAGAGGTGGCTCTTTGAATAATTGACCTATGAATCACACACAAGAGATTTTGTAAATTATGAAGGCAAATAAACTCCTCATTTATCAAGCTCCTATTATAAAATCTTAAGTGGATTTAACAGAAATGTAGACACTCAGAGAGGGACTTTTATTTGCTACTCTAGGGCGTCCTGCATACAGATTATTCTTAGCATTGTCACACTCTTCATCAGGTGTCCATAGTTAAGCTTTTAACCCAAAAAAAATACAACTTTCAAGTTACAGAGAGACAAATATGTGGGATTTTTTACACGGTATGTCACCTTGAGTAAAAATACCCCCTTTTTACAGTAGAATCTTAACTAAAACACACAATTGAATTGGTCTTTTTTTTATCCCAAACAGAAGAGGGAACAATTGCACATACTGTCTCTTAGAAATTATGGCATTTTTTTACTTTAAAAAATCGTGCTAGTTTAACAGCTAACAGCGAGGTCTAAAATAGATATGATCATAATTCATGAATCAATGTAATAAATGTTATCAATATTATACTCATGTACGAGAAATTTGATCATGTTTACATGTGTGTTTTCAGTAAACTTGAAACTGCTGTGTTTCTTCTCCGAGTGGTGCTAAGGGAGTTAAGGCCGAACATTGTTGCAGACACACAATATCTGTGCAAACATACTTTATATGTGCACCAGCAGTTTCCAAGCTCATGCACCACTGATCTAATTACACAATGAAGTGTGACGTATCAAGGACAAAGGCCCTAATTGGGTGTAAAGTGATTGGTGAACTCTGTCTATCTCTCTCAAACAAACACTTCTTCTTGTATAAAAACAACAAACTGCCAAAAAAAAAAGTTTATTTTCACATTCCACCTTAAGTGAAATAATTCATTGTGAACTTTATTGTGTTTGTGGTTTAGGGAGGAGGTAAAGGTGAGAGTTGTTGTTTCACTCCTTTCAATTATTATTTGACAGATGTGTTGTTAAAATGGGAGAAAGAAAAAAAAAACAAGAGTGGATAGAAAAGAGAAAAGAAGAAAAGAGACAGAAAGAGAATGAGAGCAAGAACTCGTCGGCCCTTCTTAATTATTGTGATTGCTGTACTTATTGCCAAGGCTTGTGTGTTCCCCTGGCAAAGCACAACCTCCCCTTAAACACACACACTCATAATTTTAGCAACCTCGTATTGCCTCTCATTTTGTCCTCTTCCCTCATCTCCATATAGAGCTCACCCATCTCTCTCTGTTCCTCGGCTCCCTCTTTCAGCGTGCCTCCACCCCTCAGAGCAGCCTCTTATTCCTCCACTCCTCCTCTTCTCCTCCCATCACAACAGACCCTTCTGCTTCCTTTCCCCAGCCACTCCTCTCCTCCACCCCTCCGTTCCTCCGAACTGGATTAAAAGTACTTTTCATTACCCGTGCGGGAGATATGGCACTTAAAAATCACCCCATTATCATTTTTCACCCAGCAAACAGCACACACTCTCACAGAGACATAATAACCACACCCTGTCATACCAGGGAGATGGAGGCTGCTGATTTCCAGCCAGGCCGCATGTGTCACTCTCTGTTTGTGTGTGTGTGCGCGTGTGTGTGTGTGAGAAACTGCAGCCTGTCCGCCTGCTTGCCTGCTTCTCTTATTGATATTAAAAGCGCTGCATAAACGAGTGTTTAAAATGGCTGTCAGAGGTGGGGGGAGAGAGAGGATCCACTCCAATCACAAACTGCAGCACACATCACTGGATCTCTTTTCCAGCTTGGCACATGGTAATGGCCTAGAATAACAGAACACTGCCAGATGATTCCCATTCCCTCTTTCCAAGTTGTGCACGGCTGCAGAGGAGACAGTTGAAATGTGAGGGAATGAATGATAGAGCTGGCTTTAACCAGTCAACACTTAACACGTAATCAATTGGAAGTCTTATGACAAGTTGGATTTATGGCACACCTCGTGCTTAATGGCTGAGGTGCCGTACTAGGTGAAACCCAGGAGAGAAAAAAAGGGGTATGGCATGCTACTTTTACCTTAGGACGCTGGACCAGATCGCAGTTACACTAGTTCTGCATCGGCCGTGCCTTCCTTCACAGCATTTACGTTGGTGTGTGTTAAGTATATACATGTTTAAAACACTCCCTGCACCCCTAAGACATTCATCACTGTGACAACACTGTATGGAGGCCCCCTGCCCCAATATCACTCTGCAGGGGCCCTGTCTTTGGCCTGTCAGAGGAATGGGTGTCTATAATTATGCCTGTAGATAAAGCATGGATTAACGTGGGTCCTGCATGATTAACTGGGTTGCTGTTTGATCACATTTGACTAATTTGTGGCATAAATCTTCAAACTGACGCCCCTGCTAGACACCATTAGCCCTGACACTGTTACCCCCCAACGCACGCACACACACACCCCCACCTACACACAGCACACACTCAAACCGTATGCTTTTTAGAGCAGCAACTGAAAGGGAGGTGCTGTTGACCTCAAACTAGGAGTGATGCGAGATCCCAAGACAATAAAACAGCTCAGCTTATCCAATTAGAGTGGAGTATATGTTTCAAAGTGCTTTTTTGTTTACCTTCAGTGTGTAAATTTGTCTAATACTGTAAACTTACGCTTTTAGAATAATCACCAGATATGAAGATGAGCATTTCCAGTTGCACAACCTATATTAAGGATGTGTAAGAATCTTATTTTGAAGTTTAAAAAAGTAAGTAATTATTGCAATTCCATATTTTGACAACGTCAGCAGTTACAGACTGTTTATCAAGCTGACTTTTGCTGGTGTTTCAAAAGCATTCAACACTGTTAGATTGTTTGTGTTGCATCAGTCTGGGTAGAAAAGAGAAACTTTGACAGATTGAGAGACAAACTTGGAACTGTGTGCTGCCATACTATCATATCATATTCTTTAAAGCTTTCCATCAATGCTAAACTAAAGAGTTATGTTGTAAGGCCTTGGTGCCTTTTTTAAGAGCCCAGTGGAAATGTGGATATGAAAATAGATTGTGCACAATGTTGATAAAATAGGTAATTTCTAGTTCTCAGCTTTAATGACTTACATCCGCTGTTGCAGGATTCTCCATTGAACCAAGAAAAGCGTGACAGACAAGACACAGACCGATAGCATATTTCATAAAAAGTTTCCAAGGGAAATTCTTTGAACAACTTTGGTCTTGTTTTTTATAAATTCCTAATGGAAATTTTGTGCAATAGTTTAGGTTTAGGTTTATGTGTGGACCTTTCATCCTTTCATTTATCATTATTATGATATATTACTGCTTTATTAAAACAATAATAAATTACTATTAACGATGTTTGAAAATTTCAAGCACTGACTGAGTTGCTATTCTAACTTTGTGTTCCATTAGAGCATCGCTAAATAAAAAGAAAAACTTATGATTAATTACAGTTACTGCATCCATATATAGTTATGGCGTGGTATGTTTTCAAAACCAGTAGGTGTTTGGTATATGTTTGGTATAAGGTTCTGCATTTAATAAGCTAAAGAAGACCCAAAAAAGTCACTGTACATTTCCAAATGACCAATACACTGAGAAACAGGCACTTGAGGTGAGTTTGGCATGTAAGTATTTAAATGTTGAGCTATAATTAAAAACATGTTAAACAACCTCAATTTGCTGAACCATTACCAACCTGGTCTCAATATATCACCACAGACAATGACGAAACATGAAATATGCTTTCAAGCTATGGATGCTACAGTCACAAACTGATGAAAGTGAAACCGGAAAAGATAATTTAGATTTTGAAGAGCTGTAGGAGGACATGAATTTACAGGAAGACACAAAATGGGAGCTGAACAGTGGCGAGTTTGCATGTTCTCCCTGTGCATGTTCTCTCCGGGTACTGTAGGTGGGAGTGTGTGGGTGGTTGATTGTCTTGTTTGTCTCAGTGTTGCCCTGCGATGGACTGGTGACCTGTACAGGGTGTACCCCCACCTCGTGCTCGATGCACACTGGGGATCTGCAACAGCAGAACCCCCACAACCCCTAAATGATAAGCAGGTTGTAGAATGGATAGATGGATAGAATGGTCAACAGGTGAATTGTTTTCTCCAATTTACTCAATGAAACTGCAGTAAGTTGTGAATGATTGTAAGAAGTAGTATGGCACAGTCTAACATTTTTATTACAAAATGTCAACTAGAACAGTGTAAAACTGGGGGATTAGTTTTCCTCCTCTAGGCCTGAAAAGGAATGCGCTTTTACTGATCAAACAAGTTAAAATGCACTTTATCAATTTTGTGAGAAGCCATTCAAGTTGTGTCACCGAGAGTATGTGTTGTACATCTACATGAAGGATTCGTACATTTATACATTTTGCTTCCTGCTTACTCCTGGTTGCTCCTTTCTTTGTTTAGATTTGGTAACTCTGCAATTATAAATGCTACAGTAATGAGTTGCCCCTGAAATGTCTGTTAGCAGTAAACCAGGACGTTATACTTCCGGTTTCGTTTTTTCTGTCTTTTTTTTCCCACTGGATCATCCTTACATCGACAAATTCAACCTAAGCCCAAGAGAAGTCCTTTAAATAACAAATTTAGGTTTTTATGTACAATCTTTATTCTACTTTTGAAAAAAGTAGAAAAATCTGGATTTATATGTTTCAGTACCATTTAATAAAACAATTGAGAAGTTTGATACAATAATGAATAGTTTCACCAACTTTCATGTAATCATTTTTTATTGCCATCAACCAAATATATATATTCTTATCATGAAAGCAAGATGAGCCATTCCAACCTTACAGAGCTGCTGTCCAGGTATGAAGGGATCGTGGAAAGTCAAAAGGAAATACTCATGCTTAAAGTCCAATTCCAAATCTCTATCAGCATGAAGTCATAATAGGAGACTTTGGGGTGTTTGTGATTGTACAGACAAGTACAGGAGAAAGAGAATTGCAGGTGGATTATAATATTAAGCAGGAAAACATGAGGTCTGAGGTCTAATTATGACACAGGGGAGGGTTAGAGCATATGAGAGAGAAGGAGAGATTCAGTACTGTGCATTGGAGGGGATGCTGAAGCCAGCAGGACCAGCCTGGTCATTTGTAAACAGGTAACGATGCAGGCCAGGTGTATGAGCATATGTACCAATGAACAGGGGAGGAGATGGGGAAGGGAGAAGATTCTGAAAAAGGAGGGAAAATGGGGGACTGCAGAGTGCGAGGAAAAGGAAGGAGGATCTAATTAGGGTGAATTTACAGTGCCCTGTGCCAAACAGCTAAAATGGCCAACTGGGCCCAGAGACTTATTACTTTGTTAAATTAGGTTGTCTGGTGAGGGTTGGTGAGACCACCTGCAGCTGTCAATTGTCATACTGATAATTATAACTGTTATAGGGCAACGAAGGTGCAGCAAACACAGCAAGTTAAAAAATGCACTTTTACAGATGCAGATGTAAAAGGAACCAGGATTCTTTTGTGATTAGTATAATATCAGTTGAGCCGGTTGGTTGATTAATAATGACGCTAAAACGTACTTAGCATGAATCAATGAACGTCTGGACAGAAGGATTCCAAAGCAAGGAGCCTCCGTCTTAACTGACATCAGTATCCTTGATCAAATCTGCAAAGTAAACAGGTTAAAAACCTAAAAGGGGATGTTAAACTTGCACATTGAGTCTGACTCGTCTCCCCCAGGCTTGTCTGGAGCTCGGGCCCTGGAGTCCTGGCATTTGATTTCTGACTCTGGACTGCTGAGAGCAAGGACGTGACCAAAGAAGCCAGCCCTGAGCTGCCATACTTTCATGGTTGGTTTCAATTTAAATATCTAACTGACAGGGAACATGGCGCCATTAAGGCGTCCCATGGGCCCAGCACAAGAAGAAGAAGTAGGTAGATAAAACCCCTCAGGGGAGAGGAAAGGGTGAGACAAGGGCCAAGCTGGCTACGAACCCTTAACAGTGGGATCTGCTGTACTGGATCCATTCAATCCATTCTCAGTCTACACCCAAAACAACCTTGTGTCTGAGGAACAAAAGCAGGATTAATCTAGCATGACTTACAGCCCCATTCAGATTATTTTTCCTAGGTCGGCACCGTGAGGTCATATAGCACATGTGAATGCTTTCAAGTGCTCATATAAAACAGCACGAGATGCCACCAAGGCCAGGCAGTAACTATTAAACAATGAACAGAGACAGGGTTATATGCAGATATTCTGTATCTGTAATAAAATTACCTGATACAATTTTCTTCAATACATGTTGTGTTTTGGTTATTAAAAAAGGCCATGTATCACTCTAACAGCCTGCCAATTTTCTGACCTTGAACAGGCAGACATTTTCTTCAATGTTTTATCATTGGATTTTTAACAGCGGGGCACAATTTAAGAAAAAAGTATTTTGTCCAAAGTAAATTGAATCTTTGTTACACGTATAATGACACAGTATCATGTCTCAACTTTTTGCACATGATGTGATACTGTTGGCTCTGATCTACAGCTTTCAATTGAGCAGAGTCTAATCCAGAGTACAGCAGCTGTCATGAGAATCTCCACCTCCTAGTCTTGAGTTGGAAAACAGTAGAGTGCCATCTTTCTGTTGACAGACAGATTGCTGCAGCATCTGCAGTAACATGCCAGTCTGTGCTGGTCTGTACAAAGTGAAAATAGAGCTGAGGTAAAAGTCAAGGCTCTCGATTTACTGGTTGATCTATGTTGCTATTGATGTCCAAGTTCTTTGCCAAGAGACAAGAAAATCTTTGTCATCCAAGAGGGGCCCAGAGTGGAGCCAGCCAAGGTGGCTTGGACATCTTGTTAAAATGCCTTCTGGACATCTCCCTGGTGAGGTGCTCTTGACATGTTCTACTGCGAAGACATCTAGAGGAACAGCAGGAGGAGCTGGAGGGAATGTCATTCAGCTGGCCTGAGAATGTCCCCTGGAAAGCTGGCCATAATGGCTGAGGAGAACAGGGCTTTTGCCCTAGTGACCTGGCCATGGATTAGGCAGAAGATGCTGGATGGATGGATGTTTTATAGTTCTATTAAATACAGAATTATCTTACTCAAGATTGATCAAAGTATTTCTGATTTAAAAAAAAAATACAATCAAATTAATGTTTTCTTTTTTTAAAAAGCAGCACCATCCAAAAAAGTTGGCAGTTTTAGTTGCATTAGCTCCCATGGGGTTGGTTGATTATGTTTTTTAAGTGCTTGTCTTTCTCAAGTTCTTTTTTCTACAAAAGTAACTAATGAGGGGGCTCAACGAGCAGCACTAACAGACTGTCAACACAATATGGCAATGGAGTAGGTATTCCTTTTCTAACTACAAAATATGAGTCATAAACAGAGATACAACAGGATTTGAATCACTCTTATTTACATGTATTACTTCCACTTACTATATGTATAATGTAAGAGCTGTTTTTACAAACTTTCAAGGAGACTGTAGCATTCTGAATATCTTAACGTGAATTCAACAAAACGACTTGTATCAACCAGTTATTGTACGTGCAGTCAATTTGGAAACAATATCAGCATTTGCAAACTTCATATCCAATATCTATTCGAAACAATATCAAGAAGAAACATCACACAATTCAAAGACGTTAAAATTTACTTTGTTGCTCTTTGATGATCGTGAATCTTTTTAGTTTGTACAATTGTATCAAAGCAAGTATCCTAGACAATAAGCTAACCTTGAATTCAAATATTTTGCTAAAGAACCCAGTTCACAGGCACCCAAACAGGAGTGCTTGGAGAAATCACACAGCCCTCCATTCTTCAGTCTCAATAGGTTTAACAAGAATAATAACTTTAGTGTGAAGTACTATAACCCTTAACTGGTCACAAATGTTGCATCTTTGTAGTCACAATTTTTTGAAATTGGTAGACTTCCAGGCTAGTCAGCTAACCAGCTTGTCAAAAAGGTTAAATACAATCAAAGGGTGGCTTTGACACATTGACACAAATTGGAAAAGCCAGAAGGCCAACCAGGCAGACAAGTGGCACCATGGAGACACTTATCCAGACTAAGAGAGGGGAAAAAAAGAACGCGACAGAGAAAGAGTCTGCCACTGATGTACCTCTACCTCTTTACTTTCCACAATTCAGTTCTAAAACACTGTGCTCTACCCCTCCCTCCTTTCACTGTGCCACCGTCCATACTGCCAGCCTCAATAAGGGTCAAGTCCCTTCCTCTTAAGAACCTCATTTGCATCCCTCCGGCAAACAGCCAGTCAGGGCTTGTTTAAAGAGCCTGCTAATCCAATCAGATGGCTCAACTGCAATGCCTTATCGCCACAGACACCAGCATCTGCAGAAACCACATAAGAGGGCATCATGGAGCTGCTGGTTGTGACTGGTGGAGACAGAGAGTCAGAGCGAAGAAGGCATCGCAATGCTTCAGCGCTACTCAAAGTTAGGCAGGGCTGACAGTCAGAGAGCAAGAAAGGCTTAGGCAACATTCCCAATGTTGTAGCTGTACCATAAGAAACGACACAGCTACATATTGAGTGTGAAATGAAAATTAGACTGGTGGAATTTTATCTTTATCCTCCATGGAGCATATAGCGAGAAATATGCGTGCGGCAGGAATAGAACATGAAAACCAAGACTTAATATGAAAAGTAAATCCTTCAAAAAACGTTTTTACAGTGGACATAAGCTGGAAGAGATGAGTGAATGTATTATTTCTGTACCAGCAGCAGCAAACAGATAAAAATGATTGTAAAGTTAAAAAAAGGCATTCAGATATACTTTAAACTGTCTTAGATGAAAAAGTTTCAAAGAATTAGTAGGAAAACAACCTATTTTACTTTTATCTACAAAGGAAGGCAAATAAACTTTGTTCATACAGGTTAATGTCTAGCTTTGAGAACTGCACACACCAAGACCTATAACCTGCACAGGATTAGCCAGTGGACTAAAAACACACTTTGCTCATTCAGGTATAAGCTGCAAAAGGTGATTCAACTAATCTAAGTGCATTTTCATCTGGGGACATGGCTGGGCGTTAAGGGTCATTCAGAGGCATGAAGGTACAAGGGGACAGGGAGACCAGCTTGGCTGTCCTTGTAACTAATTCCTAAGAGACCGGAGTCTCATCCGTCTTTTCTGCAACAATTCTGCGCTCACTTTTTCTTTATTTCCCATTTCTCCTTCCTGCTTGCTCTACTCGGTCGCTGGCTTTTCGAGTTTGTCCTCCATCCCCACACCCCACCCTTTCCCATTGTCTCACACACACACAGTTGCTCTCGACCCCACTGGTGTCGCTATTAGCAGCATCACACAGGGATCACATGCCTGCTGGGGTACCGAGGCTGAGTCAATGGAGCATGACACACAAAGACATCCATAAACCCCCATCACTACAGCACTGCTCTTACTACTTCCTCTAAAGGATTTTTCTAACCGTTTCCATGTTTTTCTTGAGAGAAGGATACAAAGAATACACTATAAATCTCTTCTGCAGCAGCAGAAAAAATAAGGAGAAAACAGACCAACAGAAAATAGAGATCCGGGTACCCACAAAGATGAACATAATTTGCATATATGACGATAAAAATTCCAAAGTCGGTGAAAGATACATCGTACTAGTTAATACAGGGAACTGTATTAACTAGAATCTTAACACCTGCGTGTGAGTGTAAGTATATAAGGTTTCTCCACAAAAATATTTAATGGCAGGTGTTGGGGCTCAGAGAGCCTCCCCTACAACCCGCGGCAAAAATGGGGGAGGGCCGAGCCACAGACGTCCAAACGGCACACCACCACCAGCAGAGGGCCATGCCCAGGCCCCCAACTACGGACAGCAAGAACTACCAACATACTGGCAGGCAGAGGCACCGACACCAGCAGGGAGTGTTACAGGGAAAATTAGGCCCCTTTTTTATGGAGAAATCTGTTCCAAAATTATTGGAACCAAAGGAACATAAACTTTGGAAATATTCCTATTTAATTCATTTTTACATTTCATGTTTTGTTCAATCAAAGTATTATTTATTTTTTAGACAGAGTTTTACAAATTGAGTGTGTGTTCCTAGGGGATACCTGATTACGAAGTTATCAAAACTCAAACAGACTGTACCTCCTCATTACATCTCGGAGGTGAAAGCTGCAGGTATCAAGAGATCAAGAGATCTCAACAGAAGATAATGAGGAGGAAGAATGGAGCAGACACTCCCAAACTAAACCCTGTTATAACAGCAATAAATAATCATACTTACTTTTATTGCAACAGGATTGCCTTCGCCTTCGTCGCTGTGTATGCTGGTAAGCGTTGACCTGAAGAAGTATGTCCAAGCTGACCAATAGAAATGCTCACACCTACAGTACTTCCAACTGACAAATACATAGGCTGCTGCTAAATTAGACAAATACTAATGGATCATAATGCCTTTCTTTTGAAAAAAGTGGGAAACAAATCCGTAAAATGGTTAAGAAAAAAAATGGTATTAGTAAAATCTATTTTATTTGACTAAATATCAAGAAAAAAATAGCAAACTGGATATGTTTTATATTATTAAAAGAAATGCTAAGTTTAAGTTTCATAAAATCCATTTTATTCAAAACCATATATTTAAATCTTTTAAAAAAAAGTGTCCTTTGCTTACGATTATATGGAACAAATCCAAACCCGAATGCATAAGGTTTTTCTACCATGTAATCAAACAATTCACCATTTAGTTTAAAAACAAATCAAACAAGTTTACCTAATAAACTGGTTGGTGAGTGTATTTGGCTAGTTTGGTTGAATTTACTCAGAGTGTGGGGGGCGAGCTTTATAAATGACACGACAAGGTAAAGAGTGCTTTGTGGCAACCAGTATTGTCAATGCAGTTTCTAGGATTATTACAACTACATGCTTCCCTAAAATCATGCAAACCTACTTAAATTGAAATCAGATAAAATGAATGATTTATCACTGCAGTAAGGAGAGCCAACTTTAAAGTAGCAAGGTGCAATAAAACACCAGCATGTCAGTTCTGTGACCTGCTCTTTGGCCGAGACTTGGTGGACTGTTAGGCCCAGAGCAGATAGGTGAGACAGGTAAGAGGAGGCAGCAGAGGTGGATCTATAACAGCACTCCAAACAGCTCAACGCTCCAGGAG
>JAVLVB010000262.1:686486-704070 GCA_032876305.1 Orestias chungarensis
TTTTTTTTTTTTTTATTATTTATCCTGTCTTTAATGTCACAGAAACATAACTGAACAATTTTAAAAGTCTTTCAGTTCTCCATCAAACTATTATTTAATCAGTACAAATTCAATTAGACAAATTTATAGAACAAAAACAGACGTTCATGCAACATTTTAATCAATATAAACAACCGCCATCAGTGAACGTGAATCAGTTTTTGCCAAAGGCCAATGGCAATTGACGGGCAAAATATTGGCCGATGAATCGGTGCATCCCTAATTAGAACTGTGTTGTTAAATAACTATATATTTATCTTTAGTCATATATTCTCTTTTTATGTTTTTGTCTTTTTTGTTGGGATTTTATCCCTTTACTAACTTCTTTAGATTATTTTCTATTTATTTATTTTTCTCCTTTTTTTCTTTGATTTATTTTCTTTCTTTCTTTCTTCTTTCCTTCCTTCCATCCATCCATCCATCTGGTTAGGAATATCCAATAAAACAACCATAACTTTCTTATTTGATGAACCAATTTGTTACTACATATATTAGAATTGGGTTCATACTCTTAGTTTAAACATGCAGTATGCTGGCTAAGAATAAGACTCAGATAACCAACAGAATTTTAAATCTTGAACTCAAAAATATAGGTTACCTTATGACTGTTTCAAAAGAAAAGAGTAAGGAACAAACAAATACATTTTAGATTATTTGGCAGAAGGAAACTTCTACGACAAAGTTTGACAGATGCATTTTTAGAAGATGCACTACTGTTTATGCAATTGTTATGAAAGTCAGTAGAGCTATAGAAAAGTTCTGCACCACAAATGTGAAGCTTAATGTATTCATTTAACACTTGAAAAGGTTTTGTTTTTTCCATATTCATCACTGTACATTTAGAGACTGTATGCATCTTCATTTGTGGATGTAAGACATGAACATGCACAGATCACGAAAATATGCCCAGCATGCGTAGGTATCTGGTGTCACTGCAAAAATATAGCTGCAAACGAAAAAAAAAGCCAATTCCCACTTTCAATTTTATGAATTGCCATGAATTGATCTTAATAAATCACGCAGGACAAATTAAATTAGCGGCCCACCATCTAAAACTCATCTGAATTGTCTGCACTGTCTTGTACTGAACATTAATTCTGCTGCAACTAGTTGTGTTTTTATGACTGGAAAAAAATGAAAGATATTGCATGAGGGAACATTAATGTGTCCATTTTAAAAACACCAACCAGGACGGCACTCATTAGAACAGGGCAGAGCCAGTCACCTGTGTTACTCTTCTCATAGGCATCAAGCGGGAGAGAGTCCCATATACCCCTCTTACTCCTCCCCCTCATCTTGTTCCCCACGGCTCTTCTCTGTGATTGGAATGAAAGGTAATGGTCCTGAAAGAAGAGGAAAGGAGACTTTCCTCCACACTTATCCTATATACTGGCATACTCGCGCAACCAGACACACAAGCGGAGACACATATGCACAAACTCGGGATATGCTGCGAGCTGATGGTAGAAACAACATTGGTTTAATCGCAAAACATCAAAGGCAGAACACTTGTCGAACGAGGCGTCTGGGAGGATGAAAGGGTGTAGTAATAGTAACAGTTTTGTCTCTTTGAGAGAATGTACATAAAAAAAAAATTCTAAAATAAAAAAAATCCAGAAAGATGTACTGCTAAACAGATACAAAGTAATTTAATAGGGATTTTTAAAAATTCATAAATATTAAATTAATCATTTATAATAGATCTTAAATTAACTGCCGTCCTTGAAGTGTTAGATGTGAGGAGAGAAGCAAAGATAGAAAGTCTGTGATACAGAAAGGGAGCGATAAAGAATTAGCCCTCTAGACATTTTTCCTTCCCTTCGCTACATCCCTTCAGTTTTGAATATTCATATTTGATCCAGCCACTGCAGCTCAACAAAGGCAGGAGAACCCGTAAAACATATATCGCTTTACTTTTGATCCAGTGAAAACAGTTGAATTCTCTTCTCGCTATTGAAAGTAGATCAGATTAGTATTTACTCTTCTTTGTTTGTGTTGTGCTGATGTGGCAGATAACATAGTGAAACAATCAATTAGGAATTAAGTGGACATCACAAGAAGAGCGTTGCTGCATAGTTTTTATGCCAAATTCTAATGTTTCCAGGATTCTCTTGTATATTTAGTCAGTTTTACTGCATAAATATAAAATTTCACTTTGGGTTTAAAAGGCGTAGAGTACCATTAAAGGCATTTGCTCCTATGTTTTCTCCAATCATTCCCTATGAATGTATTTGAAGATGTCTTGTGGTAACTCTACAGCAGCCTCGTCTTCTCAGTCCACAGAATGTTTTTAAAGTCTTCTTTTTTACCCTTTTTAGGGTCTTACAGTGGTTCACTGGAGTTGGGAATAGCTATGATACTTTTTTTTCCATACAGTTTCTTTCTATTTCTTTAATAGTTTCTGTAGCGTTTGTTTTGAGATCATTAAGCCTACTTGATTTTGTCAGACTGCCTCTGTTTAGGTGATTCTGTTTTTCTAAAGGCCTGTCAGTAAACAGCTTGAGTCTGGTTTTACCAAAGGAATGTCGTAAATCACCATGAATTTATAGTTTAACTAAAAAAAAATCTGTTCTAACATATAGGACCAGGTAGATTTACTACTATAAGCTCTGTCTGATGTCAGAATTTTATGTTACTTTATAAAAAATATGTGTGATTAAAAAAACAAACAACAGAAGAAATCCTTGGGGGAACAAAAACCTTTTGTTTTGCTTGAGGTAAGACTTTAAATTCGGATGGATATAAAAATCAATGACTATAATAATATAAATAAAATACATGAAACAAGTGGAAAAATACGTAGATCCTAATACTGCAAAAAATACGACATTCTTTTCTAGATCATGTATGACCCTTGCATGTGTCAAACAAGTCCACAAACTGTCTCAATAGAGAGAGACGCTGCTCTAATCATATCCTGGCAGCCATTAATGCTGATGCAGCTCCCTGATACTGTAATCTATGTGGTGGCCTGAAACTATTCACTCTTTTCCCTTTAAATTCCACTTGCCTTAACGCAACATGTGGATGAGTCTGTGCATTTGTGTGCGTTTAAAAAAATAAAGGGGCTGACGTGGCATCTTGCGAATCTCCCAGATATAGCCCAGGCTTATGGTAAATCACAGTGGACTCAATCGGTGCGCCTCCCAGGCTCAACTAGACCAGCGTACCACGACGCATGAGGAGGATTAATGACGCGAAATACGAGAAAAACTGCTTACTGTGAATGCATTCGCACAACGTTTTGAAAGTAAGAACAATTTTAGGGTGAAGCCATTATCATGGCTGCAGTATTGTTTACACACATGCAGAGAGAGGAATGTTTCATCAGTTGTCAATGTATAGATTGTCAGGATGTCATCTCACATATATAGAGTGCAGGCGGCTTACCTGTTGCACAAACCTAGCCGTTTGCAGCTGCAGCTTCAACACATAGCGAACAAAACAGTAAGGTTCGATGCCTTGCTCAAGGGCAGAAAATAAGCCACTTTGCATAGCTTTACGATACAGCTGACCAACTATAAAACTAAATGCAGCATGTTTAAAGGATTTTCTCTATTTGTGACAGTGAGTACTTAATTAGGCCGCTCACTTCTGCACTTTGATTTGAAACAAAAAAAAGGGGGGGGGGAATTTCAACACAGCAAGCTCATTCATCAATCTATCCATCCTTATTTTGTTCTTCAGTCTTTTATTACCTACTTTTCTTTCTGTCTTTACTCATTTCTAAGTTTTGATCCTTTAATTTCTTGGCTACTATTAAAAAAGGGTTTGACAGCAAACGCTATTGTGTTGTCTTTTCACAAACATTTGATACATGGTCAGGAAAGTTGCTGCCCAGTAGAGGTTTGTGACAGGGAGCTCAGGTTAGTTAACGAACCACATTTAGTTCACGTGAAAAGAGCGGGCGCAGAGGTGCGAGGCCAGAGGGGTTAACAAGGCAGAGGGAATGATAACAGAGATGGCAGCACTGAGTGTCACTGCTTTGTAGCCATGTGAAAGAGCATTGCTTACACACACACACGCACACACATACACAGCAAGGGAGAAGGACACAGTCTGCTCAGTATACAGCCCTGACATTGTCCACATCTGATACGGGACATTAGCCTCTAACTCCCTCCATACACCACTGCCCTTCACTTTATATTACTTTATGTTAATAGAAAAATATTACATACAACATCATTTGTCTTTGTTACCCCGGCACCCCAACGACTGATTTAAATGCATGTGTTTACCTCTACCGACAGGTGAAGACATGGGAGGGGAAGGGTGGGGTGACTGACTGCATTTGTGTGTGTGTGTGTGAATGTGTGCGTCAGTGTGTGAGGTAAGTTGTGCGTGTGGTGATATCTGGCGGTGTGCGAACACACACATCTTGTTCTGATTCATCGATCTGACCCATCTCTCACCTCAACCGAGCTGTAGTGTATATCGGCAATAACAAGCCGCAGACGTAAATGTATCACAAAGCAAAACATTTTCACATCAAACCGATTAAGTATAGAGTTAGCTTCAAATTCATGCAGAATATATTTTATTTTTATGACAACAGGTTTTAAGGGCACGGGATTTGAATTGGTTAAACCAATGGCCTTCCTTACTAATCTGACAGATAATTTTCTGTTCACTTAAATATGATTAAAAGTTTGGTTGTGACGTAAAAAAAAAAAAAAGCTAAATACCCATTCACAAAGTAGAAGGATACTGCGGTTTTCAAATCTCTAATCACTATATGCATGCAAAACCAGAAAAAAAGTTAATTGGAATCTAAACATAAGTGATGGTCAAGACTAACACATCCCGTTTTTCAAAATGTCAGCAAACATAGCAAGATTATAACATTGTGAGAGAAGCTTTAGTGATTGGGGTAAGATCCAAATCAACTTTTCCATTAATGCTTCAATTATTGATGCATTGAAATTTCAAATATGACTCAATGCAAATTACAATTGTGCATGATTCACAATTAACCTTAAAATGGTTAAAGGGGAGAAAATGTCACAACCAGCTGAATACAAATTACAATTATTTTGGATTTTGTTTAATAATAAGTCCAATTATTCATGTTCAGTCCCTCATATTGGGTAGACAGGGGTGGAAATAAATAGCCCAAGATTTGTTTGCACTAATTTTAGATCAGTTTTATTTATATATTTTTTTCTTCAACTTATTAACTAGATATAAATATCAACTGAGTAATGTTATCGGTAGTCAAATTTCATGGTATGCATAGTTTTTAGATTTTACCTGACCAGATAAAATACAATCTTGATTATTAATTCCAAATTTTATGAGCAATGATTTACCATTGTATGGACATTTAAAATTGAAATCCCCTATTATTAGTGTTTAGGGGCCCAAAGGATAATATCCAACACTAGCTTGAGATGACTTGGCCACCATGTGCAAACAAACCCCAGAAGAAAGTGAGAGTAGCCAACAAGTGTTCAGCACTCTGTATCTTTGCTCTGCCTCGAGAAAATTGGAAAATCACCAGGGATCAGTGTAAGTGGCCGGCGGAAACAAAACCAAAAGAGCACAAAGCTATTATCAGAGCAAATGTGGTTGATTGTTTTTACAATGCAAAGGTGGGAAAAACTCACAAATTTGTGATGAGCACTATGGATATAACGCAATCGAAATGAAAGAGTTTATAACCTTATCCAAAAAATTACCTAAAGTGAGGGTAATTTCATGCCAGAGTTTTGGTCTCTTTAGACAGCCTTTTCTTTCTCATACCAAATGCTAAACATGGCAGTGGAGGCGTGATGCTATGGGCTTGCTTGGCACCCAGCAGACTTTGACAACATGGATTAAATGACTCAATATTAATTCCTTTGAATACCAAATATCCCATCGGTCAGTATGATGTTAGCTCTGGCAAAAGTGAATGCCGGAAGAAATGTGACCATGCAGACAGGCGAACGCACGTTATGCGTCAAAGAAGATCATAAAGAAAGAAAAAAATAATACAAAAATAATAATTAAAGGTGAGGCCTCAACCTGGTGAAAATTTTTTAAGAAAATGATGCACTATTTCAGTGTTTTAAAGAAAGTTCAACAAGATTTTTTTGAAAAGCTTAGATTACATGTAAGATGGTTACTTTAAGGTACTCCAGCTAGATGCAGGGCTACAGCAGACTTCATTTATTAAATAAAGTCTTTTAATTAAAAGAGAGTGAAGTTACCCCTTCAAGTTGGTGAACTAAACCTTCGTAATTTGAGGGGGATAATTTTTTTTTATGCTGTGTTGGTACAAATGTGCCCAGAGGCAAGAAATACAAGCATTACTTTGCACTAAAACATGGACCAGAAAAGTGACAGACAGGTCGATGTCAGACTGTCTCTTAACCCAGCGTCTCACCCCTGATGACCGGATGGGTTAACCTTAGAGGTCACTTAAGCCTTCAGGTTGGGGGTTGCGTTTGCACGTGTGTTTAGACCTCTTGTCATTACCATATCCTCTATGGGCTATCATCAGTGTGCCCATCAATCTATGGATCAGTGGATCTATGCTCGGCTGCAACAGGGGCTGATACGTTTCAGCCATATCGACCTGTCATTTTAAAGGTACATGATCAGAGGACTTTAATGTAAACGCCACCTTGACATGAGTCAAATGAACAATTTACATACAAGGCATTTCTCTACAGGCATAAAATCAGGAGGAACCTGGGGCCATGGATGCAAGGGGTTTCAATACTGCTTTGACCTGTGTTTTACAGGTTGCTGTGTGTACAGATGCAAGAACCAGCACTTCTGATAACAGCTACTGTAGCTATATCCATATTATTTCCTCCTGTGAAGCAATTGAGGTTGTCGGGCTGTGTGTGTGAATACATTCTCATGCATGTAAATCATGCAATATTGTCAGAGCCCGAGTGCCTTCTCCCATAAGCGATCCTGCACTCTGTCACTTCCAGACACCCCCATAACTCTACTCACCCAGCGCTAAAGCTACAACATACTAATACGTGCGTTAATGGGCCTGCATGTGTGAGGGTGCTGCACTCACATACAAACAGTTCACGTGTCTCGACTCCATATAGGGCTCAATCTCTTTAGTGCTGATTATGAAGGTGTAGATTGATAGTTGGCCCTGACATGGCGTTTAATCATATTGGCATTTCAAAGCAAAGAAAAATGGAAGTTGTTAAGAATTAGTACACCGGCATCATGTAGGGTCATTCATTAGCATTTGTTCAGGAAGTGAAAATAGATGCAGATCTTTAATCTCCCCAATACATATTAATTAAATATGAAGTCTAAAGTTGTTCCTTATCTTGTCATGTATAGTATCAAAACATGTATTACATAGGTTTACAACAGGATATTAACAACAGTTTCTAAAACATCCATGAATTGGAAGTCTGTTTGTACCCCTTTCCTTCTTTCTTTTTAGCAAATCTTTTTGTTTTAATTAAGGACAGACCATCTCAGAATACAAGTTCAAAGGTCTATGGCTGCCTCAAAGTGATCAAATAATAATTGTCCAGATTAATTCAACAGGGTCAGTTAAACAGTTTGAGGTCCTGCAAACATTTGGGATGCAGAGATGAATCTTCGTCAGTGTGGATAGAGTGTCTGCAATGTGTTGGATCAGATTAAATGACAGTTTTATTGAGTAATTATTACATTTGAGGAACTAAAACTATAGATAGTAACTTGTTTTAACTCTTTGGTCTACTCTGTGGTCCAATGTCTGCGTTTCATGTTGCAAGGTGAGAGTTTCCAAATGTTTTTTTTTTAATCATGTAAAGAAAAGGTAAAGGGACAACACATGCCTTTAATGTCTATGAATATGAAGTCAAATAAGTTAAACTTTAAGGTACACCCATAAAACCAATGAAATACCTAAGAATAAAGTCGGATTTTGGTCTTATTTTACCAGCACACTCTGTCCACAATTGTTATAAATTTTAAAAAAATTGCTTCTTAAAGAAGTATTTGATCTTGCTATGAAACTTAAAAAAACAAACAAAAAGAAAGTAGAACAGAATCTTTCAAAAGAAGGAATAAATCATCTCTTACTCAACTTCTTCTGGTTTGTTTGATACATTTTAATTTTTGAACAAATTAGTTCGTATTCCACAAACTGGACAAAGAAAAAAAAAAAGAGAAACAGTAACTACACAATAAGACGCTGATTTTTCAAGCTCCAGTAAAATAAAATTGTGTAGTCTGTATGCTATATTTTGATTACAGTTTGTGTATACAGTGAATGTAAGAGGTAGCTGGCTGCATTACTGATAGTGACATTAACATTTTCATCATTCATTACTGGTCCTTTGGTGGCCTCTAAAGTAAAATGCTACTACAAAACATTAAAAGATGTTGAATGTACAAAACCACAGCATGGAATGGGACTAGTTAATCATGCTATTATGCTTTCCATAAATGTTGAAAAACATTAAATATCGTTATGTTTACCCTAAAACCTTTAAGATTAGATCATTTTAAGAAAGAATGTCGCTTAAGAACAGGCACCGAGCATATATGGTTCGCTAGCTCACCAAATGCCTGTGATCACATACTGATGTGAACAGGCTCACATTTAATTTGATACCATGAGTTCCCACAAGGATTTGCAATTTTTCCCAAACAAAACCTTAATGAGATTAAGAAAAGTACTCGACGATTAGCTGTGGGTGTTTGCTGCCACCCAGCTGCTCAGAATTTAGTTGGCTGGAAATATCGGAGACATACTCTTTAATTAAGTGACCAAAGCAACGTTTTCAAAAATATTAGACTGTATTAACTCATTTGTCCCATTCAACGTCAGAGATAACATTTGCTTATGCCTCAGTTTAAGTTTGGAATCACTGTATGCTTTTAAACAGTTTTGCTATAAACTCCATTTTGTTTATTATAATATTTATCTTTGGGAGCAAGGTTTATTGAATATATGTTAAATTGGGACTGGATTCTAACCTACAGCTCTTAAAGCCTAATATCTAAGTGACAAGCATAACCGATAAAAAAACAAAAAAAAACAAGTTATTGTAACTTGTTAGAGTAGTAAGCGCTCATCCAAACATGCTTATATCCCACTCTTACTCAGACACGACAAAAAGACGAAGGCAAAGTGCAGGACGGAGTGTGTTTGAGTCCGCGGAGTGAGATAATCCAGTTTCACAGATGAATTTGCCTTTATGTCCCAAGGCCAGAGATTAGGATAAAGATATTAAACAAACAAGAGGTCCTACTCTTCCTATGCTGCCTCAGAATCAGCCTCAGCAGTCCCCAATCACATCCTCCTCCTCCTCCTGTGGCTGAGCAAAGCTTTTTTTTTCTCTCCCTCTCCTCTGTGTACAGGAACAATCTAGGCTAAGGGCCTAACTGTGTTTGCTCAAGAGCTGCGTTGCTCCCGTAACACCAGTTGTCTTAACGCAGAGGATTCCAATCTTGGTACTGCTCCAACTAACCTTTATCAAAGGAAATAATTATGCGAAACAGTTCTGCAGTAGCTTGTTTATGAGCCATAACGTTAGAGCAAGTTCAAGTTCATTAAGTGGGGTAAAATTTAGCAATCTAATCTCGGTTTTGCCTTTGAGATTCAAGGCTGAGGAAACAAGAAAACAGAGGAATAACCACTGTGACCTGAGTCAGAGGAGAGGGAGAGGAACAGTCATTATTCATAAACTAATTATTAAACTAAGTTTTTTAACATTTCTACAGATGCCTATATTATGGGTGTATCTTTTGATAAATCTTATTATCACTTAGCTTCTCTGGTATGAAACTTCACCTGTTTAAGTAAGGAAAAGCTATAACTATCAGCTTCAGATACATTAAGTTGAGAGTTCGACGCCCTGTTGTATTTGTAAATCTTATTTTGAAGGAAGATAAGTTTTGAAGTGCCAAGTCAACTATTAAAGATCGCTTGTTGAATGGGCTGAAATAAGTCTGTCACAAAAGCACCGAAGGCGTTTGAAGAACTAAAGAAGAAGACAACTGAAGAAGAAAACATGAAGATTTTGTGAGCAGAATTGCTTTGAATTATCAAATTGTTAACAGTGTAATTCTTTTTTTTAACATGTATTATTCAACACACATGGAGAGTCCTTAGACTTTTATTGTAATTGCAAAAAGTAAACCGTGTATGTGTGTGTTTACTTTCTTTTGGCAATAAGACAAGCATAAAAGTGGCAACAAATGAAGCAGTTCGACTTAGACTGTGATAGTTTGAGTAAACCTCCCAAATTGGAAAGGCCTTCCTATAGTTTTTTAAAAAAGGGTGGATTTTTAAAAGGTAACTTCCTCGTTTCTCATTACACCCCGATTGAGACACTTTGACTGGAAATAAAATGTGGATAGTGCACAAACAAAGAAAGCGTTGGATTGGTTTACTGCACAGTGAACAAAAGGGAGCAAGGAGCATACTCAACAACTATTTGAGGGAAAAACAAGTTTTAATCATTAAATAACTTATAATTACACAAATTTCAATCTTGATTTCATTGTTTAAATAAATAAATCTCCCTTAACTTTTACTTTTCTAAAAAATATTTATAGTGTAACAGATTATTTCAAACTAACTCATTAAAACAATCCTATTGTTATTAACCTTAATGGCGATGTTTTGAGTAATTCATAGTCCAATTCCTTATGGACAAAAAGCTATAAAAACATAGTGGAACATCTATTTCCTTTTTAGCGATAAGAGACACTTGTGCAAAGACATTTGGAAAGCTTCACATTAAAGTTTACAAACACTGAATAAAGGTACATTTAAAGAGATAAAAATGGATTTCCTTTATATTGCACTGGTTGTGTAAGAGGTTAATAAGCAAAGAGGAATGGGGGTTAGAGGCCAGAAAGTCATTGGTGAAAATCTCCCCCAACTTTCCTTGCAGGAGGAATTCAAACAAACACACCTGCTTCCCACACCAGTCCCCTCAGCCCTGCCCCGGCTTTCCCTGCCTCCCCCACAGACCTCGATTCCTTTTACACACAAAAAACACTCACTAAACACGTAAATGCACACATACGCGCCTGCACTCACGCAGTCCCATTTCTCATTACACACACACAGCAAGAGAGCGAGGTGGTGAGAAATCGCGCCGAGTGAACGGGAGCAGCGCTTTGGTGTAATGGGAGGAAATGTTGGTGTTTCATCTGGAATTGATGAAGTCTTGTTTCAGCGGCTCTCCCCGGAGCAGAGCCACTGAGCGCTGGCAGAGTAAATGAAAGGAGCAGCCGAGAACGGACCGGAGGAGCAGAGAGAGCCAAGTCAATAGAACTGCTGGAGGATCAGACGGAGTCTCACAGCTAGCAGCAGTAGGGGAGGGTTGCTTCACGAAAGTCTCATGAAACATGATATTTCTAACATAATACCTGCACTGACGAGAGGCCCATAAGCATAAAAAAACATAATGAGTAGTTTTGACAACACAAGCCGTGGTTTCGGTTTGCTGATACCAGAGGAGAGAATGCTGCAAGGCAATGACTTGAGCCAATCTGCTGGGGTTCCTTAGATTGGAAACTTTTTTAAACGGATTTGCAATGATCTATCGATGATTTTAATTGATTTTCTTGTACAGTGCCTTGAGATGACATCTGTTATATATACAATAAACTGATTCTTGATTCTTGCTGTGTAATAAATAGAAATGACATTTTTTTTCTTTAGATTTTTGTCTAAAACAAGGATTATCCTTGTTCCTCTTTTTTTTTTTTTTGGTACATATCAAGTCTTATTCATAAAAGCTTCTTTCCACTGGTATCTGCTAAACCCTTGCTGAGTAAGTAACGAGCAGGAGAGTACTTGTCGACGTTTTTTGAATGACGGAAGAAGTCTTAGATGTTTTTTAAAGTGGACGTGGAGGCTGATGTAAATGCTTGTTCTAATGAGCCGGACGTTAGGAGGTGTGCAGAAGTAAATTCGAGCGCTTGTTGTAATCAGGATCAACTCGGAGTGTCTGTCCTCTCCAGTCAGAACGTGTTGTCTCAGGTTAAACAGAAAGAGATCAAAGAATGGGGAGGAGGTCACCTCTAAAGACAGACCATAATAAAGAATACTAAAGAAAAGACAGACATGCTTTACTTTTATCCTGTTAAAATAAAATATTACAAAGCATAGTAAAAAGAGTACAGTTCCCTCCTAATGTGATGGCGAACTTATGTCCCAAAAAATAATGTATTCAGACTATACACTAATAAATAGATATAAAATGGTTTGTCCAGAGGCCAATTCCTCCACAGTAGTCTTCAGTTTTTGTAAAAACAAGAGATCATGCCAATAATGTGTGGTAATCATCCTCAAAGTCAAGAAATGAATATAAGAATAGATTCTCAACTAAACAGGCCCGCATCTATAGTAAGAGCAATAACTAAAGAAACTAAAAAAACTGGAGATGTAACAAAAGAAATCTGGATGAAGGACTTATCAATTCTACCCCAATACAAAGGGATGGATGTTAAGAAAAGTAAATGCCACAAATCCTGCTTTACTTTCTGGTAGAAAATCGCTAAAATGTGAGCGAATCAACATAGAAATTGTTCATCAGACAAACATTTTTGCAAAGGTCATCTAAGCCTCCAGTTGTAAACTGCTGAGGTGTTTTTTTTTTTTTTTACTTCCTTAGGTGAAAAGTGGTGAGAACACAATGAACATGAGGCAAATTAATGGTTTAAAGAAACCATTTCATCCCAAAGACATTCTTTTAAAAAAGAAGTAGAAATGTGCTTTCATCTGAAAACTGACGTTTTAAACGTGGCAAGCTTAAGTAAAAAGGTTTCCGAGACCGCAAGTCTATATGAACCAGTACAGGAACAAGCAAACGCGAAAAAAAAGCCGACATATAAAAATAGCAAACAAAAAGAAATAGGCAGGTTGTATAGCAGCACCGTGTTTTTCATATGCGTCATCCCGCATGTGTTTCCCAGATGAAATCATTTGTCACCATCACTATAGAGTGATGCAACATTTACACAAGAACTTAGTCATCTTATTATTTGTTGACAACAATATTGCTAGTTGCTTAGCTGATCAAGCAAAAGTAAGGAATGTAACAACGTAAATGTAAAGACAGATTTTGTGTTTGTAGTGAACAAGGAAGCACTTCGTACAGCCAACTGTGAACGGGGGGAGCTGACGAAGACGGACAGAAAGAAAGAGAGCGGTAAACCTTTCATTTATAAAGGATGAGAAGTAAGACATAAAGCACAAAGCTGCAATTTTCGCTGGCACATTTCTCACAGCAGAAATGCTGCGGAGTACACACGGCCAGCCCAACCGAACTGGGCAATGAGGGGAGAGATTAATTAAAATGTTTATGTAAATGAGGCGTTTGTGTCTAATTATTTCTGTTATTCCAGCAGCAGCAGGCTTTGATGTGCCGGCGGTGGATTTAAATAGGAGGGAGATTTCCATCACATCCTCCCTCTGCATCACAGCCAGGCAGGAGACAGACACAGCTGAGATTACACACTCCGCTGGGACAGATTTCCACAGAGTTATTTCACCTCAGAAGGGAAGTCCTCGTTTCCAGTACTCACGCTCGAGCCTTCGCATGTTTACAAACTGACAGCAACGCCTCCTCCTCCTCCTCCTCCTCCAAGCTGAGGCAGTCAAGTGTTGGAGATGAGAGACCCTTAATTGGCAGGGTGTTCATCTGAGGGAGATATCGGCAAGTGGGGGGGCTGCTTTACGAGCTGATATTAAAGGATGTTAAAGTACATACAGGGGATAAACCATTACAAGCTGAGCTTATAGCCAGAAACATTGGCGGTGTCATAAAGAGCCAATGTACACTCTGACCCGTCCGCTTGTGACGACTGGTCATTTAGTGACAATAACATTTTAACGCTGGGTAGAAGTAACGGTTATTATAGAGCTGCAGGTAGGAGGCTAAAATATTCCTTCTTCAATTTAACGATATTGTCCAGGTTTGGTGCTCTTGGCAAGCACAGGTGACAAATAGTAAGCAAATGCTTGCTTTTTGAGTTACACCTAAACTGTTTGCCTGATAAAACCTCCAGGGGAAATGTTCAAAACAATCAGTTAAATGACAATCTTGCAGAATTAATAAAGAACCAATATGACAATTTCGTACCTTGATTACTGTGTGAATTTATCAGCATGAATGTCAACAATAAATACTACTCTAAATATTAGTGGGGGGTAGAAATATTGTCGTTTTCTCATTATTTTATTTCTCCCAACAACACACAGATAATTTTTTCTGTTACCACGGAGGGCAAAGCTACAGTAGGATTAGGACATGGCTATTTTTTAAAAGCAGACCGGATATGGGTTAATTATTATTTTTTTATGCTTAGTCTGAAAATAAGTCGTTGCAGGGCCTTTATTAACTTGACGCTTTAAAATAAACCTTTGTTAAAGTGTATCAGGAATGTATCGTTATCTTGACCGTCAGTTACAATCAACAATCAACACTATGTTGGGTCAGGATAGCAAAATAACAGCTAAGGCTAGAGATTACTTAACAATTAGATACTTCACAGTCAAAACTTTGTTTTTATCTGGTTATTTAAACCCTATAGTCAAACCTTATCATGTAGTTGGATTTAATGATGCTGGTTTATGGTAAAACTGGACACATTTTCTTTTCTGGTGATAAATTGTGCCTCTCTTTCTTGCAAACAACTGATACTTGCTTGAGCGAATCGTGCAAGCTTAAGGTTTGGTGGAGCAAGTATTATAGAGTGGGAGGCTTGAACTTCGCTCCTCAGCTCCAGTGAAAGAAACTCTTTATGAATCTGTTAGGATATTTTGTGTAATTTTCTCCTCCCAACAGAGTTTATAGATGAAGCCTTCTAGTTTTACAATTACTGCACACAGAAATGTGCATGAAGACATTGCGTTTGTTTCTGAGCAAAGTAGGACGCCTCTGGGATAAATCAGAGCAGAAGAGGTAAGGCAGTTATGTTTTAATCCAACATGAGTATCTGACCTCACAACTAAACATCCTGGAAAATAGTCAAAGATTCTTATAAACTACACATCTAAACTTCGTCAAAAGGGTTGTAAGAAGAATTAAAACTGTTGATTCAATCCAACGAATATTGGATAGGACATCAATCAAGTTCGTATGTGTAAGAAAGCAAAAAATACTTTTGCTTAAAGACAGATTCTGCTCATCGTTTTAGTCAACTAAACAGTGACAGCATGCTAAAAAGTGGCCTTATTAATTGAGCAAAGACAGAAGGTCCAGAAAAGTGACAGAGGAGTGTTGACTAAAACAAAAAGGCAAAGTGGGAAGAAACGTGTTTTGGACTGTGGGAAACTATACATCTAAAAACTGACAAACGAGGCTTATTCCTAAATTGAGGGGTTATGTTTAATCGTACAAGTGCTCCCACATGGTACATGCTTGTAATAGACCGAAGCATTGAGCCAAACATCTTTAGAGTACCGAGTCATTTGTAACTTAGGGGCCTAAAGAGATATTAACGATAATCTTTAGTTTTACCCTGTTTTTTAGAAAAAATAAATAGTTTTTCAAACAAAAACACACTTAATGTCCTGCATACTTGTTTACTTGGCTTGTTTTTGAGGGGAAGCAGAACGTCCACATGCATGAGTCTGAGGTTTATCAAGACTATTTCAGTCTGTCAATTCAAAGCCTCACATCAAATTGCAATGATACTTAGTGTATTAAATAACATAAAGCCAAAGGTAGGTGCAGTCAAACCACGGAGTATCTCTCCAAGTCAGTGGAAGAGTGAACACTCACATTAGGTTAGTGTTAGAAAAATACAACTGTATTTAAATGCCTAATAATTGTTGATCGGGTGACCATCAGTCCCATAAGAACATCAGACTGTTCATGAAAGCGAGCTTGTTTGTTTCTTTCATATGCTTAACAGTTCTTTACCTTTTAGAGAAACGTATCGTTTAAAGGTTGTTGCATATGAGTTTTATTTTATTTTTTTATTTTTCACAAACTGTATGAAACGTAAAACGTCAGGACCAGTGTAAGAGAACACATGATACAAGGTGTTTTGGGTTTTCCCAAATAATGATTCTTCAAGATTGACAGCCTAACTGTTCATTATCTTATTTGCTCAGCTCTTCTGAACGCTCCATTTTCTACTTCCAGATCTGAACGGCTCATAGCCGCCATTGATCCAGAGACAAGGCGCCTTGACTGATCGCTGGAAGGAAACAGTGGCATTCTGGGCATCTGTGTGCGTGAATGCATGTATGACAGCGTGAGTGTGGAAGAAGGAAAAGCGAGTATTAGCCTGTGAAAGTTAAACAGGAAATCGATTCAGTATTGAAAGAAGAAAAATGTCCTGCCCATCGGTGGTTTCGCACAAGCGCACGCTCGCGAATACACGGTTAACGACAAAGTATGACGCACAAAAACAGACAACAGAGCCAGTGATGTGTCCGTGTATGGAAATAGATCCACAAGATTTAGGGTTTTGTGAATTTTTTTTCTGTAGTGCCAGAGGATTTTACAAAACGTCGCAATCATATTTAAACCCTGTTACTTTATTAACCCCTTGTTACATTAAAACACAAACTTCAGTGTAGGCGTTGGTGATTTTATGTGACAGACCAACACAAAGGAAAAAGAAAAGACACAAACATTCCTACAAATGGATGGGTCTAATTTACATTTTGGTTTTAATGTTGGGTTTTTTTTGCGACAGGTTTGGTAAAACTTCCCATCACTGTTGGACCAAAACGTAATTCCTATTGAGTTAATCAGCTCACGTATGTTTTGAAAAAAAAACTGTTTGATAATTAGACAGCAAGGGTTGCTCAATCATTTGTGTTTATAAGTAATTTTAACCAGATGAGGCTAAAACGTACCTGGTTCAAATTAATCGTTTTTCATCTTTAATGCAAAATGTATAATTTTTTGTAGGGTTTTTGGAATTTCCTTACCTATTGCTTTAAGTATCTTGTTCCTCCAGCAGTAAATTATATCTAGAACTGCATATGGCTTTCACTCAGCCGATGCTACTTTTTTAACACTGTTGCATACAAGACCAGATTTTTGGAGTGTATGACCAATAGTTGCTTTGTTGTACCTCCAATCTGAGCAGTGGATCTGCCTCAGAGTTGCTTCCAAAATGCTTTATGTTATTATTTCTCTCCTCTCTTGTGTTGTTTAGGTTCAAATTGAACATCATTTCTTGATAGGCTTGACTAATTTCAATTTGTTTAACAGTTTTTCTATTTTCAGATATCCAAATAATCTCTGTAAAATGTTAAAAGCTGGTGGCTTTGTTTTGTAATCTAACCCTACTTTAAACTTTTCAATTACTTTAAGCCTAAACTGCTTCTTGGCCTTTCCAGTTGATTGGATACTTTAATTATGGGTGACTAAAAAGGTCTAAATATACATCCACATGACACCTAGCTGGTTATTATTTGTCAATTCAGTCACATGTATCAGCCATGTTTAGTGTTTCTTACAAATCTCAATTTTGGACTAATACATAAAATTCCAGCAGAATGCATCAACGCATGCAATTGTAACAAAACTAAATGTGAAAAAGTTTAAGCGGTAAAGTACTTTGGCAAAAACCTTTGTACCAAACTGTTTCGACTGGATGT
>JAVLVB010000262.1:711317-723568 GCA_032876305.1 Orestias chungarensis
TATCGGTGTGAGGGCTACTGGCCGATAGTCATTCAGACCTGTCACTGCGGAGCTCTTTGGGACCGGGATGATGGTGGCGGTCTTCATGCAGGTGGGTACAGCTGCCTGTGTGAGGGAGGCGTTGAATATGTCCGCCAGCACGTCTGAGAGCTGGTCCGCGCACTCTCTCAGCACCCGTCCGGGGATGTTGTCTGGGCCAACAGCTTTCCGGGGGTTAATCCTCCTCAGCGTCCTCCTTACATCTGCTGGAGTCACACTGATGGGTTCTTCTCCTGGTGTGGTCGTTATTCTGGTGCTGGGGAGGGTGTCAGGGGTCTCAAACCGGGCGTAGAATTTGTTGAGAGCCTCAGGCAGGGAGGGGTCTTTGGGGCATTGTGCAGTTTTAGGTTTGTAGTCTGTAATGCACTTGATGCCCTTCCACATGCTGTGTGGATCCTGGGAGGAAATGTGTCCCTGGATTTTCTGAGCATATGAGGCTTTTGCCCTCTTAACTCCTGCAGTCAGCTTTCTTCTTGCCCTCCTGAGCTCTTATGAGTCACCAGACCTAAACGCAGCATCCCTGGCTTTCAGCAGAGAACTTGCCTCTGCATTCAGCCAGGGTTTCTGGTTCGGGTGGCAATTCACAGTCTTGGTGGTGGTGACATCCTCCACACATTTGAATGCACCTTATAGCCCAACCTGGTTCAAAAACCTCTCAAGATGGAAGGATATTGGGGTATGTTTACATCTTTGCTGCAATAACATCTCCCATAGTGTTTGCAGCTGGTTGAATTAAAATATTTGGACTGATTTGGACAGTCTGGTCTTCTCTATACCAGTTATTTTTACCTTTTTCTGCAAAAGCAGGGATTTAGGCAATCCCACAGTAAACATCCCTCAGTAGAGAGGACTATTACTCTCTAGTAATGAGAATGGTAATTGTCAAGGTTTGTTAACATGATTTTTATAAACACATAAAAGAAGCCAGGCAAGACTTCGCTCTGTAAAAACGACAGATCACAAACCAACTTGTGACTGCACGTTTTGAGAGACATGATAAACAAACCACCCGATTCAATTGTGAATGTTCAAGATAATAATTGTGCTGCTTATAATTTGGTTTGAGGGTGCATTGGGATCGATCAGAGCATTTCCTCTTCTTACCGATCACGAATCCAAACCAGCAGACTCTACAACTCTCTGACATGTACCTCTGTTCAAACAGCACGCTCGTAAAGCACAAACAGTGTCGAGAGGAGCGCAAATGTAAAGTGAACGGAGCTCTGTGTTATTCTATTGGAATCAAATTCCTCTTTAACTGAACATAGAGTTATTGATCAGCGAGCAGCTACACAAGAGCAGCTTCCAAATGAAGTAATGAGCACGTGAGAGAGGGAGAGAGGAAGACGATGAGAGAGAGAGGGAAAGAAAGGGGTAAATAACATCTTCATCTCCACTCGTGTCTGCAGCAGCCAGTCAGTCAAGCATCATTAATCCATTGAGGAGGCTCATCCGTTGTGTATTGGTTCATTTTACAGCACTACAGTACTGTCTAAATATTGACAAAGCTCTACTGTCTGGGCTATTGACTGTCATCTGAATGCAGCATAAAAAGGAAGTGAGAACTCTTGTTTGTGTGTTTGGGATTCAGAGTCAGAACACCCAGAGCAGCATCTTGGTCCTTAACATACTTGTACAGGTAACAACACAAACACATAAGTAGACCAAAGACTTACGAAGAAAACTGAGTTTTCAGATCGGAAGCAAAGTATCAGAACAAGGCTTGGATAGATGCATCTTTAATTACTCAGGTTTGCCCTAAATTAAGAAATAGTTGGTGTTTTGGATTTAAAGTGAATAACAACCTAATGAAAAGTAAAAGGACAGGAAAATAATTTTACCACGGAAAATGTTATACCACGACTTTAACACATTGTTCAAGCAAAGAATCAACAGTAAAACCTTAAGTATGTTTTCAAATATTTAACAGAAGGGACTTCTTGGATTTCGGTTTCTGAAAGTAAACTGTGAAAACATTTGGTAGCAGATGTAACTTTTGAGGTGGAAGCAACATGTTACTGTGGGTAAACAGTTGACAGATGTGTCTAAGTGAATTGTTTTAACAATTAAAATATTGTGGTTGGGTTAAGCTCTCAAAATGATGTGGACAAAGTTGAGCTTTGCATTTAAACTACAAAGTTTCTTCTTCCAGTTTGAAAAAATCGGTTGCAATACTCGTCGGCCTCAAAGTAAGAATGCTGGTCATAACAGGAGCAAAGATAGCAAAATCTAACCTAAATCCTAAATCCTGTCTAATTGTGGTGTTTATAATTTTATGTTTTTGGTAAAAGCACTTATTCAGGACTGTGATGAATCATAGACAGGCTTCCAGAGAGCCTTTTCAAATCCCTCCGTAAGGTTGGCGACTTGTTAAGTCTCCATATCTCACTGCTCTCAGACATTTGTCTTCATTTTCTCCCCCTAATCATCAGCATATAAATCTTCACCTTATAAACTGATGCAGCATTTGCCGTTCGTCCCTTCTTTTGTTTTTTTGTTTTTTAAATCTCAACTTTTTACCGTCTACCTGGGTGCCAAGCGTCCAAATCATTTCTGTCGTACCGTTTTTTTCTTTTTTCGATTTATGTCATAGAACATTATAATGTAGCAGCTGCAGTATGAGGTTATGCACTTCAAATAAACGCAAATTGGTATCTGGGGTAAAAAATACACGATTAGGATGCATATATCTCACATAAAAAAGTATTGTATCTACTCCCAACATTTATGTTTTATGCAAATGTGTGATCAAGTAAATAAAGCAAATCTAAAAACATTTAATCAAACCTACATTCCCCCCATCCCTACTATCATATAAACCTTATCTCGACTCAGTGTGTCCCACAGCACATAGTCTTGATAATTTTTTCCACCCATTTCTATAATAAAGAAAAAAAATATATATGATCAGGCTAATGCAATGTCAAAAAAAAGCCATAAATAAATATCTGTTGCAGCTGCATTAGATAATAAGTGCAATGCATGTGGATCAATTAATGGCAACAAAAAAAACAAAACACACATGATTAACATTTCGGTTTAACAGAAGTGATTAGATATAGTGCGTAAAAGCATCCCTCTGTCTGCTATGCTTGGACAGGGCTTTTAGAGTCTTTCTGCAGCTTTTATCTCTGTGTGCCAGAGAGAGCACAACTCTCCTAACTGCAGTTGAACACTTTCCTTTTCCAAAAAAATTTAAAAAAAGATGGTAATTACCAGACAAATCACTCCGTCTTTTAAGTGCCAGATGAAAAAAAGTGTAAATGGGGGGGAAATACGCAAAGAAATAAAATAAAATCTTTACTTTTTTTTTTCTTCCGTTTCTGGTTAAGTGGCCAGCGAGGGAGATCAGGAAGATATTTAATGCTGCTTAAATATGCAGTGTGATTTTACCCGATGATTAAATTATAGCAGATGAGCCGTTCTGTTGGCTGGAAACTTGAAAAAGTCCAGAGCTGTTTAAAAATGCATCAAACATGCTGTTGAATTAGCTCTCTGTCTCTGTCTTTTACGGTCTTGATGAGCGGAGGGTGGGGGGGAGAGGGGGAGATGGCAAAATCAGGTTTTTCACAAATAAGGCTAACAGAGCTATGCAATTACAACAAATGTAATAATAGCATGACCGTTCATTTAAATGGTAAACAAAGGCATGAAAAAATGTTTAAATAAAGTTAACCAGATAAAACATGTGACCGAGTCTTGGTGCAGGTTCGTGTGTGTCTAAGCTTATTAATTAGTGTGTTTGCCAAATGGTCCAAGTGAGAGCCCACTGGGTCCTGTGCTCTGCACTTTTTGCCCTCTTCCACCTCTCCCACTCTTCCTCTCCAGAGCCAAGATGCGCTTACGTTTCGAGACGCTTTAATTTCTCTGCTCATAATTGGGCTGAACCACAGGGAGCCCCTCATCCACTGGGACAACACAATAAACATGAGTTTATTTTATCCATTCCTTTCTCCCTGTGTGGGAGCACTGCTCTTACCCACTTTCCTCCCTCTCTTCCAATCGCACACAGACAAACACAATACAGCGCGCTGATCAAATAAAATAAACTACAAGCCGAGACGATAAGGAAAAACAGGGCTTTGCCCTGACCCCCTATTTCCAGTGATGAACAAAGAAACAAACCGCTCGGAGCGCCGCTCCCGCTCCATCAATGACAGAGGGGGAAAAAATAAATAAATAATCGCAAGAGAAACTGTTTGAAGAGTCAGAGGCTTCAGAGTGCACCACATTGCATCAGTGGGCCAGTAGACATAGAGCGCTTTCCTACAGAGATGGGTAATGAAGGCGGGTGGGAAGTTATTCATAAGAATCTGACCGTGTAAGCACTTGTGTGGAGACATGATGTTTAATTTGTGGTATAAGCAAAAGAAGTTTTTGAGTTCAGCCGCACAGACGGCACAATAATGTCACACTTGAGTGGGCAAACAGGTCAGACCACCTTTCATTGTTGGGGAAAACGAAATTCAGCGTGGGCCTCGGGCGTTCGTTGGGTTAACAGGCCAGATGAAGTCTGGAGCGGTAATAGGTTGTCCAAAAATGTACGGCTTATCTTATGGAACATACTTTCATAATTTAGATTCTGTTTGAATATCTGTGTGTGCATGTTTCGGTGTTGTCTGTGCTTTATGTGCTCTAGAACAGACTAAGAGTGTGTGTTTGAGTGTGTGTGCGTTTCTGCTCGTGCATATGCTGCGTGTGTGTCGACATGCTCCCGAGATCAGAGGTGGCGACAGCTTTGACAGCTATACCAGCCAATGGCCAGATCGCGGCGATAACCCTTCCTGTCGCCACAGAGCCATCAGAAAGGCTCCACTTCCCTCCTTACCAGACACAGGCCCAGTCTGTGGATGCAGAGGTGGGGGGGGGGGGGGGGGGCAAGCCGAAAACCTCCAGCCATTCTCCAAAATACGCTCTCCTCATTCCACCGCACCAGCACATGAATGGGGATCCAATTGATTCTTTTTCACCTCGGCCCATTTTCCCATCCGACCCGACACAGAGAGAGGATTTTGTGCTCATCTGCCCTTCCTTGTGTACTTCCAATGGGGGGAGAAGACTTATAGAATGGGAAGGTAAAAAGGAGGGGATCTTTATCAGAGAGCGAATTAACGCTCAAAGTGCTCCATTTGGAAGGTATATCAGGCCAATCCATTAAAAGAGCCTTCAGAAAAGAGCCGGCGTGGAGGACACCTTGAGAGTGAACAGAAGACCTTGCTGAAGCAGCAGTCTTCCCTGAGCGGGAGAGGGAAGTGAGGAAAGCAAACAAGACAGTGTGGGAGTTTGTGCCATGTGCATAATCACCCGCTAAATAATCGGTCGATTTGATGAAGAAGACAGAAATTACTCAAACGCATTCAACAGCAAACTAACCAAAACCATATTACTGCAGCGTTTGGAGTAGAAACTAATGCTCTATCTTGCAACAATATGATTAGACTGGATATATACAGCATATGCGATTCCTCTCATTTTATGTCAAGGAATCAAGGAATCTTTATTTATCATCACATCACATGTGGTACATGAGGTGGGACGAAATTCTAATCCCCCGGTCCAGTTTACACCCTGATAGCAATTTTAAATAATGTATGTGTATTCTTTGTTATATTTAGAGGTCTGTGTACGTCTGTTTATCAGAAACACACACATTCACAAAAAAACCTCTAATCCACCAGGGACTTCCATTAATCTTCTCACAAGCTCTGTCCTCTGTGGGCTGACATAGGTAAGGGTGGGGGAGGCCGGGGGTCAAAGGCCAGGGCAGTGCTACGTCGGTCTGGACGCAGGCCTTATAAACATTAGTCCCTAACCAGTGGGGTGCTAAACCCCTCACCGGGTTAGACAAAGAAAAGTGATAATTGAAAGACACCATGAGTGGAAATCACAGAGAAACACAATCTGATGGGATCTAACAATGATGCCACAACTATTTTTGCATTTTAATTGTTTTGTTATTTTTCAGTGCACTCCACACGCACTGGGAGAAATAAAATAAAAAAGTTATATTCTTCTTTACCATAACAAAAGTAAACATGTACAGAATAGCTGTTTGCTTTGGCTGACTGTGAGAGTGTATTTATTTAGCTATGCTAATAAGGAAATAGCTTTGTAAAGACTGATGGGCGTTACAGGCACCAAAGCCAGGGCCTAATGTGTTGAACCCCATTTTTTAGGGTTACCAATTTGGTTTAGAAGTGTAGCAAGTGGCAAGTTACTTTTACATTTCGGCTAAGGCTAGGGTTAGGATATCTGTTATGTAGTGGTTGGGGTAAGTGTAAATGCACATAGTAAAATAAATGGAAGTCAATAACTCCTAATAGAGGTAAAAGTCATATTAGGATAGAATTTCACTAAAATAGCAAAAAATCCATTTACTTGGCTATAGATTTAACAAAATAGTGATAAATATCAAAAGTAATTGATTAAACTGAAATGTTGTCTTGCAACCAGATTTAGTTGTTTATATGCATAGTTGAGTTTGCAGTGCCAACAGTGATAAATCTAAAGCTAATACCTTTTTCAAAGCAAAGCAAAGCTTTTTGGCAAAGGGCCGATAAAAATGTATCTAAAAACCGTCATCTGTGACCAAACGAAGTCAACCTACAGCCAACTTAAAACTTAAAACACTGCAAATGGAAACTTTAAATCGAACACTAACTGTTGAATTTAAAGGGATAATCAAAGAATCAGGAAGGGGATTGGCTTTACACTGCAGCTGTATCGATTCTCGTTGAGTTGCATCTTACAAGAGCAGCTTTAGACAATTTTGCAGTTAATAGAAATTAAGAGAACAAAGTCTTCTTGAACAAACTACTCATTCACTGTAAATGCTCTAACATGTAAAGAGGAAGAAGAGCTCAGATCCAAAGAGCTAACGTGATATTAGCATGCTTACTGAGCAAAGACATGACCAACCTGTCCTCCAGTCTCTAGGAGCAGCAAACCTTCTGTCTCAAGCATTGAATCACCATGAACTGACAGAAATCTTTACTCATTCTCCTTTGCAGAATAGTAGAGTAAGATTGGATAGAACGGTTTTGTGGGCAACCATTTTTTAAAAGCTTGGCCCAGATTTTGTGTTGGATTTAGATCTGTTAATCCAAACAGATCTAATATGGATCGTTTAAAACCATCACCATCACAGCATAACAACGACTGATACGGTCAGTAAGAGAGATTGCTGCAAAGTCACTTGATGCAATCGAGTGTCTACTGTTGCTTTATGTTCGGTTATGAGGCGGATTTTATGTAATTTTTTTAGGTTTCTTTTTATTTAAATTTTATTTAACTAGGAAATATCCCATTGAGATTAAAAACCTGTTTTAAAGAACCCTGGTCAAGAGGCAACAGCAAACACAAAATACAGTTACATATTTACACAGGAAAGACACCGAACTCATAAACTCATTATGAAAAACAAATGCATATTATTAAATTGGCCTCAATAACTCTCCATTTGGATTTAAAAATGTTTAAAGAAATTAATTCAGCTAGTTTTCTGTTTTTTCTGTAGCATGCATACGGTGCAAAAACCCAATTCTGTCCAGGCGAGAGAATAAGATATTCTTAAGAAGTTACTGGGCTGACGTAGTCGACTGGGTTTCTTTGAAAAGTAAAAACAAAAACAAAAAAGTTGGAATGTAGGTAGTTGACTTACGAAACTTCTTTTTAATATCATTAAACTGAATCAATTTTATGTTTTTGTATATAAGAAAAATGTGTATGTGTCTTCAGAGGACATTGCCATAAAACATAACTGGTCTTGCATCCCTGCTGGAAAAACAAAAGGCGTCCGAACAAGAAAGTACCAAACAGATTTGGACCAAGTTCTGTTCTGGTGTCATTTGACCATGGAACCAACTTTTATGTGTTTAGATTTTTAAATTAGAGAACAGATTTGTAAAGACCACAACTGTTAGATTTCTAGTCAACAGACTCTCCCACAGTTCCAGTTATATTTGTACTGGAGTTAAATTAAACACTCAGTTATATTTGTACTGGAGTTAAATTAAACACTAAGGGGCATAAATACTAATTAGATAATGTTTGATTTTAATTAACAGTATCAGAACAAATTGGGCTTAATGTAAATGCTTACTATGCTTTTTCTACAATACAATAATTCTTTGGTTCTGTGTATCTCTTTAGGTTGCATATCTGTAGGTTAGGAAAATAACATTGAACTCATGTTTCAAAACTGAAACCCAAAGGAGGAAAGCAAACTTTATGAAAGTGCGCATAAAAACTTAAAAACACACACTCATCTACTCTTAACCACTACATCCACATCCCACTCTCACGTAAACACACACTCCACTCTCAGACTTGAAAGTGTCTTATATGCGAGGCGTGTTGATCCTGTTTATAATGGCGAGTTTCCTGGTGTTAGCTACCGGTCTCCCCTGCCGTTGGGCTCCCTCCTCTCTCCAGCCCCTCATCTCTAATGCATGAGTCATCCGGAGAGACCGCAGAGGCCAAAGAATGAGCGCAAGCGAGGGAGTCGAGAGCGGACGGAGGGAGAGGCCAACCCCGGCACTGCAGCGCAGCACTTTCATATTCTAATAAACCCAACATGAATACACGCATACACAGAAAAGGAGGAAATTGCATTTCTAAAAACTCTCTCTGTATCAAAGGATATTCCGCCGAACATCTATCACACACACCCAGACACACATAAACATGCAGTCCGGCATTTTCCAAACCAGGCGAGAGAAAAAAAAAATGGCCTAACAGAAACAGACCCGCACACACAAACACCCACACACAGAGGGAAGGCTCAGAGGGATTACAGTATGCTGACGATAGCAGTTGAGCACGCACATAGGCATAAAAACAGAAAACTTCTTAGCAGAAGTTGCGTTTGAGGAAGTTCTAACTGGATCTCTGAAACATCTGGAAAGGACTCCTCTAAACGTTTCACTGCAAGTGTGACAAAACAAGTGAAAGGAGGGCAACAAACACCTGATCGGTGGTCACGAAATTGTTTAAAACCCAGCTGCAGCTCAAAAAGGCGTCTCGTTTCCGGCCTCATCTCTTCGGGAGCCAGCTGTTTAATTTGGGGGTGCCGACTCCCCGACCCTCCTTTCACAGGAGTTAATTCTCCCTCCTGCTTTCTGCTGCCGCATGATGGAGTCTCAGTGACAGCCTGTAATGCGGGCCTGTATGCATTGATTATATGACACCCTCCATTCAGGTGTGCTATTAAAGTTCCCCTCCTCTCTTCCTTTCTGCTCCGCCAGAGGAATAATGTCCAATAATAAGACGACCAGGTGACTGGATGTGAGACAGGAGCCGCAATTCTCAGACAGAAACACCGGTTCTGTGGCAGCACTAGATGAAGATACGCCCCTGTTATTCGCCCCGGCACAATAAACCAGGGAGAACTTGGATGGAGGAATCCATAATTGCATTTAAATTACATGAAGGATGCAGTGACTGCCTCTTTGTCTGACTGCCACACCTCCTGAATATCTACAACCATGTAAACCCCACCTCAGTCCACTCTACTTTCCACAGGAGAGAGACCAGACACTTTCCAGTTATTGTTTTAGAAAAGATAAATGTGTTGTTTTTTTTGCCTTTTCTATCTACCACAAATACTTTGTATGTGTTTAATTGTTTAATTTTGCGTTTCTTTTCATACTTTTTCACATTTGTATGTTTTTATCATTACCAAACTTTATTATCAAATCAGAAAAAGACAATTAACATGATTTTATTTATTAATTGGCCAAACAGCCACCAGACACATCTCCAACTTACCATCATCCATTTGCTCCAATTAACTGCTAAAACACATTTGTACAAGAAAATATCAATAAAATTATTTTCTTAACTAAACTTTTAATATTTTTATAGACTGGGATATGATGTGTTGATTTAAGTTGTTTTTTTTTTTAACCACAGAGAATTAAATCAGTGTTAGAAAACAAACTGCATTTGATGTTAATTTATGCTTTAAAATTATGATTTAAATTGACCAATTTTCTTATGATAAATGTGAAATAACTAAAATGGTGTAAATTTCTGAGGGAACAAAAACCTTTTTAACAGAGCTGCCCTTTTTTGTATTTTTTATTATTATTACATAATTAGCCATTAAGATTAAGGCAGTAAAGATGTGTAAAAATCCCAAAAAATTTGTTTTATTGCATTGGGAAATCCTATCATTAACACATAAAATTAGTTTATGTTGGACGTGAGATGCATATATTAGCAAATAATAACTTAATTTTACATATAAAAAGGTAATTTAATCTTTGACAAAGCATAAAACCAGGAAAAGAGAAGAGACTCTTCAAGTTAGACAGCTAAGTAATTAATCTTTGTAAGTCAGAAAATTTTTCGATAAAAAATACCTAAACTTTTCCATACCTACAGTCCAGCCAATAACTAAAAAGTTACAAACACATAACTTTGACGAATAAGGACATACGTAATGTAAACATGTACAGCCACAGAAAGAAGAAACTTCAGTTTCACCTAAGTAAAAACAAACTAAGATCTTGTAAGCACACTTGCATGTTAACCTGCAAGTAAAGGTGAAGGTTTGTTAAAGACATCCAGTAACGTCACTGAAAAACTAATAAGCTTCAGACAAAAGACATGTTCAAGCTCTTTGCACTCACCCACACGGTACACCAGCTGCACCGAGTCTACCTTCAGCCATCTTCAGTTTTCTCTTTCTGTCTTTCCGGGAAGCTCTGGGCCCAGAATAGAGCTCAGACTTCCATGGTTTACAGAAACCACAATACCTCCTCAGCAAGCGAGGGGGTGGTGGGGAGGGAAGAAAGACACAAGCTTCTGTTTTTGTTTGCATTTTATTCCAAAACACAAAATTGAATCAATCTTTTAATACTCTGGATTGTATAAACACGGGCGAGAAGTGCTTGAATAAATATCAAGAATGAAAATGGATTTCTCGTCGACGGCTATTATCTCCGTGGTTTATTTATGAGTTCCAACGGCTGGTGCCAAAATAGGCAACACATAAAAATACAGAGATAATGTGTTTAGGAATTTTTCATTTTCTTCCTTTAAAGTCAGAGAATAAATACAGGGATTTACATCACATTTACATTTTTATCAAAAATCAAGTTAGGTGCCACCAAACTTGCGCGCGCGGGCCTCAAGCCCTCGGTTGCCGGGACAACCGGCGAAAACAACACAAAAAAAAAGCAACATGACACTGACATCTTTAACAGGAAAATCATTAAAACCAACATGAGGGGCCAGATGATGCTGTCTGTGTCTCAGTCAGAGTGTGACTGATAAACACCAGCGCGGGATCCATAAATAGACTAATAGCTCTTTCACGGCTCCCGCTACGGTGCACTCAGCCGGGATGGGTTGTGGGTGTTTTGTTTTGTGGAAATGAGAGATGGAATCCTCTCAATCTCAGAGAGTCACCGATATGTAATACCAAGCATGGTGTGTGCACGCGGAAAGAGCAATACGCGCACGCACCTAAGCGTATCAGCCGGCCATCCATTGGCAGCCGCACAACACCCACTAATGCTTAACTACTTTTCATGCACACATATATTCATACAGCATTATGCAGAATAACAGTTTTATGGATTTTAAATGGCATTCATTTGTGAACACTATTTTATCCTATCTTAATGCAGATCCTCCTTCCTGGGCGAGATACGGAGGGCGGCGTAAAACGTCAGGGAAGTCGGCTCCCCCTTCGGCCCGTTGATTCAACACAGGGTGGGTGCAGAAAGAACAGGCAAGGATCAAATCAATTGGGACTGATGCGCAAATGCATAATGGAAACCCTCACGTGATCACAGAGCCGCCATTAATATCTTCTGAGAGTAAAGATCCAAGATAATGTGAAGTACTTTTCCGTCCATATTTCTCAGCTTGGAGGGTTTTTTTGTTTTGTTTTTTTACGAGCAGGGCTTCAGTTATTACCTGAAACAAACTTTGCACAGACACACCGAGGACCACAGCAGATCCTCCACAGCCAAGGAGATGACTTTCTACAGACTACACACGCTCCGGTGTGTGTGTGTGTGTGTGTGTGTGTGTGTGTGTGTGTGTGTGTGTGTGTGTGTGTGTGTGTGTGTGTGTGTGTGTGTGTGTGTGTGTGTGTGTGTGTGTGTGTGTGTGTGTGTGTGTGTGTGTGTGTGTGTGTGTGTGTGTGTGTGTGTGTGTGTGTGTGTGTGTGTGTGTGTGTGTGTGTGTGTGTGTGTGTG
>JAVLVB010000262.1:728405-743470 GCA_032876305.1 Orestias chungarensis
CACACACACACACACACACACACACACACACACACACACACACACACACACACACACACACACACACACACACACACACACACACACACACACACACACACACACACACACACAGTCATTTTTCCAGTCATTAAAATGAGAAACAGCCGATGGTGTAGGAGCTGTTGAAATACCATTAAGAAATGGAGATAAATGCAGTGGATCCCGGCCTACTATGGCAGCCTCACCACCGTAAATCAGACAGTGACGAATATTACACAGACCAGGCAGCATGCATATGAGCACACGAATCCACATTCAGACAAAACGCATGGGCTTACATGCATGCACAAATACACACATCTGCACACAAACTGAGAAAAACATTTGTGCAGCACCTCCAAAAAAAAAAAAATGTAAAAAAATCTCAGTCAGTAGATTAAAGAGTAATTACCCTAATTAAATGTTTCCTGATGATCTGTTATGATATATGGATGATTATTGTGTTTGGTGATGATTAAATCATAGTGTAGTGGGGAAGTTACATAATTAAAGAATGAATTAACTTTGAATTAATTTAATCCATTTGTGTTCAACTGTGAGCCACAGCAACAGGAAACTTTGAAGGGATATAAGCAAAGGTCGGGATTTGTGTTATATCTTTTGATCACAGAAAAAAAAAAGTAAAGCAACATCCTTCCTGCTCAAAGACCCTGCTTTTTACATGATAATCAACATATCCAGCACAGTTTAGATCTAGTAATTACAAAAATCCTAATAGTACTTCTGCAAACAAGAAGATTACAATATTACATAGCAGTTTAATACATAACTTTCAGCTGCTCTGCGGGAGATAATTTAAATATGTCCTCGGATCTTGGTTAGATGAACGTAAATCAATTAAACAGTGCACACATTCTGTCATACTACAACCTTAAAACATCCACACATTTTACTGGAATGTTATGTAATAGACAAACACAAGTGTGTCACAAGTGTGGCTTTTGAATTTGGACTGATCTCTTTACCTCAATATCCCTAAATGAATTCCGGTTCAACTGGCTGACTAAATTCCCTAATAAGTAATCAGTCTAACTTTGTGTGTCATTTAATCTCAGTATAAAACGAGCTGCCCCAGAGGTTTGTTCGAGGCATCTTAAAAAAAAATAATAATAATAATGAGATCTTATGAAAAAAAGCCTCATAAACAACACACAGGTCAGAGATAAAGTTATGAAAACATTTGAAGTATCGTGGGTTATAAAACGAGAATCCAAAGCTGTAAGCATCTTACACACACCGTGCAGCGTATCATCCAGAACCAAAAGGGTGTGGCACAAATGCACACCTTCCAACACGAGGCTGTAAATGACAGCAAGGAAAGAATTACTCAGAGATGAGCCAAGAGCCCTACGATAACTTGAGAGGAGCTAGGAAGATTTTAAGCGAAGGCGGCAGGTTCAACTTCTGTTTATAGCACAGAAAAATAAGGAAAAGAAACACAAAAGAAATCGTGTTTGCACTTGGTAACCACTGGTCTGATGAAAAGAAATCACACCAAACACAGACGAGGTGATCAGATTTAATGACTGGAGCTAAATTCATGGTGATGCTGTTTTACAGACAGCATGCAAGAAGCTGAGCACAGGTTCAGACTGGGACGAAGTCCAAGCCTAAAATCTGGTACAGACACAACATTTAACCCTGGAAGTTGCTATTGCAGCTCAAGAAAAGACAAGTTTTACATACATAATGACACAGTGGATGTTCGGATCTTTTTGTGCAAGTCTAGTAAAACGTAAAACATTAGAAAAAGGGACAGGAATACCTTTGCAACGCACTGCATCCACTCTTATAATACTCCAACCCTGTTAGCTGGCCTAATGTAAACCGATAGAAGAGGCTAACCTTATGAGGAGGGTCGATGCTTATTTAAAAGCCCATTGATTTACAGTTGTGATTATTGATCAAGGCATGTGACCCAGACAGAACTGATGGATCTGACAGGCTGAAGTCACAGACTGACATGCGGTGGAAGATGGAGGACGACAGTCAGATAAACCCCGAAACACACGATCGCTACAGGCGGCCGTGCTCGAACTCACGCGTGTTTCCAATTTGAAGAGATTATTTCAAGTATCTGTTATTATCTGTGCAGCACTTGAACCTCTCCAGTAATTTGGCCCCAACCACTATCTCTCGCTCACTTCGCCGCTGCCTGATTCGCTTCTCCCTGCCGTTCGTTGCGGAGCGTCGGCATGTGAAGGAGATAGTAAGCAGTAATATTCAATTATTGTATGCACGCCGTCCACGCACCGCCCCTAAATTGATTTCTTTCAGAACGAGAGGAATCGCTCAGCGCTGACACACAGCCATGCCACCCCCCCCACCCCACCCCATCTAGTGCATCCCACGCAAATTACTCCTCCATCTGCTATCCCTCACCATTTTACCCCCTTCTCTTCTTGTCCTTTTGTTTTTTTTGCTCCAGTCTCATCCTCTCCTCTCCATGTCAGGCTAACACAGCTGTCTGTGGTTGGAGCCCCAGCAGCCTACTTAATCTGCCTTTAATCTCTTCGCATTGAAATGGAGACATGCTTGTTTTGTTTTACTGCAAGCTCCGAGATCAACTCTCGCTGCAGTGGGACTGTTTTGAAGAGGGTTTGCCAAAATCGCCTCCCCATCAAAGAATTCATATCAATAATGCAACTTTACATATCAACTGAGCTTTTTTTTTTTTTTTTTGCAAGAGGCCTAATTGGACGGGAAAAGCAGAGCGCCTGGAGAAGATAGAGCCAGTGGGGGGAAAAAGGGATGCGTTCATTCTGAATTTATTTCAAATCTTAAATCATTGTCATGAAAAGTAAAAAAAAAAAAAAAGGAAGGTAAATATATTTTGTTTGTCTAATCTATAGGGAAATAGTGTTTCTTTTTTCAACTGGAGACAGTTTTTTTCTCCTGCCACATTATGCCATCATCAAAAAGACCCTTACAATTGGTCCTTTAATAAAGCCACACAGAGAGAGGGGGAGCGGCTCTAATCAATACTTCATATGGCGGGGATTATTGTTTGTTCAGAGTCAACATAGGTGCACAACATCTAGACTCAATATTTATGTAAAGTTGGATTGATTTGTTTATATAAAAAGCAGGGAAATATTAGATGTACGTATTTTTTTCATACATATTTTTATAATGAAGAGCAGGATTCCCAGTCTTAAAATAAAACTACATACAAACGGAAGCATGCGCATAATTACATAAATGTATTCACAGACGCAAACACACACACACACACTTAGCCCTCTTGTCTTTCCTTTTCTAATTAAAGGGACCTCTATGCCCTGTGTGTGTGTGTGATATTGACACTTAGCTCCGTACAATAAACTTTATTGGCAAGCCTTGCTTGATTACAGCACTAAACTAGAATAACAAGGAATATGGGAGGAGGGGACGTGGATTATATACTAAACAGACATTAAGAGAGCTTTATTCAAATATCAGGTTTTTATAGGAAGCCTGGAAAAAAGGACCTCTGTTTATGAAGCAACCAACTGTGAGACAATGTTCAAACCTGGTCCGCAAAGATAAAAAGACTTGGTGAGATAAAGTAGGAAAAGTAGGAAAAACATAAAGACAAAGGATAAAGAGATAAATTCTATAGGATGCAGGGGAGGAAAAGAGGGATAGATTTCCCGTCATTAATGATCTATGGAAAATACTCTGTCTATTTTCAGATATACTGTTAATGGCTGCTTGCTGCCATTAAAATCGTTGCTGTCCTGAACATAGCCGTTCACTTATTGGCTGCTGTTTCATCTAATATTCATCCACTGGAGGTCAGGGGCGGCGGTGCTGGAATGCTTAATTTTGTGTACACATATTAACGGCCAAAAGCAAATGTTTCAAACGAGCGCCGAGTTGAAGTTGAAGGAATGCTACATTTTTCCTGACTGGAAATGAAATAATAAACATATAGATAAATAAGCTCCTTCTATAACAATGCAGCAGTATTTCTAGTTTTTAGAGAAGCTAGAAGTGAACTGACTCAAAACTCGAAAAGAGCTTTGAAACGCATTAAAGTTTAAAGTTTTCTCAACAACAGTGTCTCAAGCATTGCAGCAAAGCTTCATAATTGTATACTTATCCTCGACATCAAATTGCAACGTATGCATTACTAGTTTTAAGAAACAGAAGTGTCTGTCTAGTTTGATTGCCCTAACTTTTTGTATATTTTTATTAGACTGGAGAGACTTACTTCATAAAACCCCCAGCAACATTTCAAAGCAAAAACAAGTTTGAAGAAATGCACTTTCTAGTTATTTCTGAGAGCAGATTGGTGCTCTCAGCGGAGTGGCAGGTGTTCCTCCCAAAGCCTCAACACTTTCCCTGCTCCGGTGTCTCCGCTCAGACAGTTGAACTACAATGACCCCTAATGGGTAAAAGCGGTACTGAGTCAATGAACGCCTCACAACGAGCGGCTGCACACCCATTGTAAACTTTTGGCTTGGCACCAGCTCCTCATCGCTGGGACAAAACAGTGGGAGAATGAACACAAAGAGCTCCTCGTGATTCCATTTAAGATGGTCACATCAAATCTCTCCGTCTCGCTGCTTTGAGTTTCCTCCTCCAGTTTTATTCTTCAACACTCAACTCTGCATGACCCAGCATCTCCCCACAACCCAGCTCTTTTTTTTTTATTTCCCCTTTCCTCTCTCGTGGCCTTGGCACCCTTGGCAGGGTCTCTCCTGCTGGATATATTGGCAGAGGAGCATCTCTGGTTCACCCACAGCGTGCCCTCTGGCTTTAACAGACTGGCACAAGGACATGGGAGTCTGTCGGAATGAGAGACGGAGGCGAGCATAGAGCAAATCTAACAGGAAACACATATTACACCATGAAAGTTTTCATTAATTTTGGCGGGTGTTAAGTTATAACAGTTTTAGGCTCTCCGGTTTCTGTGATCAAGGCAGAAAAGGATGATTAGGAACTACTGTGGCAGGTGAGTCGCCGGGCGAAAAGCAGACCAAGGTAAGCAGCGTCACCTTGAACAGCCACTGACCCTGCACACCTTTATGGCGTCTCCAATTAGAGGAGCAGGAGGGAGGATGAGAGAGATACAAATAGGGAGCGGCGGAGAGAGAGGAAGAAAGAAGGGGAGAGATGTATTTCAAAAATGTAGTTCAATAAAGAGCAACGACCCAAATGGCATTCGGTAATTCTTCCCTGTGCCAGAGGAGGTTCAATAATCAGAAACTTCATCAAACTTGCCTCCCCTCCCCTCCTGCGTAGGCAGCGCCTCCTAAAACCCCACCTTCTGCTGGAACCTCTGAACCCTAAAGAGTTTCGTAATAAGTAAAGAACCTATCTGCTGCATCCGGAACATGGATCAAAGAAGATCCTGCTAACCCCACTTCACCACTTCATTTTAATTAAAGAAGTTTCCGTTCTCTCTTTGATCCATTTCAATCCTACTGACAGACGAAGAAACAGTCCACTTCCACTTTGTGAAAGTTGTTTGATGGATGAAGTCTTCCAAGCACTGATCCCAACAGTTTGAATAAAGTTGTGGAGAACGGAAAAGTGTCTGAAATTCCCAACTCTCTCTTCTATCTCACTCGTTGGCTCAGTACGCTGTTGATGATCTCATGAGAGCCATCTGTAAGTCTGCAGGTCAACTGTGGGTACAATAGTGTGTAGACTATAGTATAAAATCCACACACTTGAAACGTAGGCTGTTTACATTTGGTCTTTTTTGGTATGCTGTTTTCCCATTGTAGCTCTCACTGTGTGTTCTGGATTATTGCCCTATTGGAAAGAAAGTCTTCTTCAGTTTTTTAAACAGGTTTCCCTGCAGAATTATCATATATTTAGCTTGAACCATCTTTCCATCAACGATGTCCAGCTGTCCACTACCTAATAAGAAAAGCATCCCCACAGCATAATGCTGCGGCCCCTGTGTTTTATAACAGTATTGGTGTTACGTTAATTTAACTTCTTGCAAATGATTGTGCATATTGGCTAAGTAGAGGACCTTACTCCGAAGGTTGACTGTTTTCTCTTCATGGTCGCTAAAAAACTGCAAAGGGAACTTCTTGAAGCGCGGATTTAGAAGTTCGGTCGGTATGCACAGAACTTTTTCATTCTTTGGTGACTGAAGAATATAAAATTGGAGTGTTGGAGAAGTCGAAAACTAGCAAGACCTCCCAGAAGTTCTGCAGTCAAGTTCCTGTGGAGTATAAAAGGTCCAAGCCAGAAGTTGGAACCCTAACAATGAAAAAAAAAAAAAACTCTTGCATGGACTGAATTGACCATAATGGTTGTCTTGCATGGTCAATGGTTGTTTCTGCATTACAGTTCTGGGTATTTGGGGTTTCTTAGCTACTTCTGTAATAATCCTCTCCTTTCCAGTTTAGATGGACAGGCAAGTCTTTGTGGGCTTGCAGTTCTGTCATACTTGTTTTATTTTAAGGGCAGTGTTTTATAACCTAATCATGCTTTATACTCCCCCCAAAGTTTTCTTTTTATCTTTTGTTTAGTCCGATCCTTTGTTATTCTGTTTGTTTCCTAATGACCTCTAACAAATCTTAGAGGCAGCTGGATTTATGTTCGGATTAAATTACGCAAAGGTTGAATTTATATACAACTGAGTTGACTTCTGAATAACTGACTTTTCTTAGAGATTTTAAGTTTAAAATAACTGTATACGTATGCATCTTACTTTTCAAACAAGTGCTACTTTGTCTCAGTCTATAAAGTTTGTGTTTTTTATGTGACATAGTGCAGGACATTTTATACCTTCAACATTGATCTGAACCAAAACAAAAAAAAAAAATGAACAAACTCCTTTCTAAAAGCGGTGTAATTCACATCCTTTTCCATGACGATGTCAGCAGTGCATTTCAGATCTGTCACTGCCATGTTGGGATGGATGTGGAAGGACAGGAATATGAAAGAAAACAATACAATTATGGTCCGTCTCCCGCACCAAGTTCCCATCGATCCTTTCGCTCTCTTTTCCAATACACTATGGACTTAACATGGACTTATTCTTTCTTAAGCACAACTGGGAACCCTCCTTCCTGCTGGGCAGCAATACTCGCACAATGCTTCAAAAGAACATTTTGTTTATATGTTCAATACCAGAAACATCAATAAAATTAACCATTCATTAATTTCCTCTTCAATACAAATTTAATGCAGAGCCACGGAGTAGCCAGCTCATATCCAATAAGGACATCTATCCTCAATCAGTCAGCCCAGCGCTTCCAGTTGCGCATGCACGGACGTCAATAGGACTCTCCCTAAAACAGCTATTCCTCACAGACACACTCAATACAATGGGGAGACAAGAATTAAATAAAACGGAAAGTAACCAGGATGGGAGTGGGCTGGGAGGGAGACTTATTATATCTTAAACACCAGAGCCGAGGTGAGATTTTTCACAGTGAATTGTCAAGACAAAAACAACAAGGGGGAGTTTTCTGTTCTAGTGCACTGGGAGAACATCCATTATCCTTGAACTCTTTCACACTTTATTAAACACCACTACCTTGGAATGTTTTTTTTGTTTTAGACTAACATAAACCAGAGCATCATAGTTTTGAACTATTTCCATAAAAACCTTTAACTAAGGTGTGAACTTGTATTAATCTTTCCTGACACAGCATATGTACAGCTATCTTCTGTTTTAAGTTTGGAAAAGTGTACCTTTGTTTTCTTTCTTTTTCAAAATAACTCAGCCAAGTGGTAAGACGTATGTTTGGCGAGGTAGTTCTCAATAATCTCCACAAATTCTTAGTTGGCTTTATGTCTGGACTTCGCCTTTAAGTTTCCTCTGCTTCAGAGCATTTTTTAACCAGGTCCGTTTGTGAGACCGAATCAAACTAAGAACCAAACTGAGAATAAGGGGTGTTGATGTGTTTGTCGTATGTCTGCAGGTCTTTTAGTTATCAAGCTCCTATCCTGTGGAACAAGCTTCCAGCTTTAGACCTTGAGGCAAACACCGTGTCTAGTTTCAAATGTAGGCTTAAAACCTTCCTTTTTGATTAAGTTTATAGTTAGGAAGAGGTAGAGAAGACAGTCTAATCCGGTTGGGGGAGGAACTCAGTCTTGACAGACTGTTGTCCTTTGCTCTACCTTCTTCATGTCTCACTCTATAGGGTTATTTCTATAGTTTTTCTATAGTTATGCTGCTATATGCTTAGACTGCTGGAGGACAATCTGCCCACTTCTCTCTCTGCTACTTTCTTTCTTTTTCCAATCTGCTTTAATTACGGTTATTTCAACCGTTTGTTTTCTCTTAGTTTTCTTCTCTCCATAGTAGCCACACCTGGTCTGGCGTTCTGTTAGCTGAGACAGCTTCTTGGAGGAGAACATATGCTGAGATGCTGCCCGTGACGCTCTACAACTGCTGCTATAAACTCTTTTTGTTTCAGTTTCCTCTGCATCTATTTTAGTTTTCTGTCTCTTCAAACCCCCAGTCGGTCGTGGCAGATGGCTGCTTGTACTGAGCCTGGTTCTGCTGGAGGTTTCTTCCTGTTAAAGGGGAGTTTTTCCTCTCCACTGTCGCTACATGCATGCTCAGTATGAGGGATTGCTGTAAAGTCAAAGACAACACAAGCCCTTGTTTTGGTCTGCTGATTCTAGAGGAGTGAATGCTGCAAGTCAATGACTCGATGCAATCTGCTGGGGTTCCTTAGATTGGAAACTTTTTTAAATTGATTTGTTTATGATGTATCTTTGATTTTAATTGATTTTCTTGTAAAGTGCCTTGAGACGACATCTGTTGTAAATTGGCGCTATATAAATAAACTGATTCTTGATTCTGCAGTCGTATGTCTGCAGTATGTACAAAGCGGGGCTTATTATGTGGACAGATTTTTCCACTGGACATGATCAGAGCATCACTGCTGCTAAATGCTTCTTTTTGTCTTAAGGTAATATAAAATATTCTCTAAACTATCTAAGGTTTTTACTTGCACTTTATTTCTTACCCATAGCCTGTAAGCCACCTGCCATTATTACATGCAGTCCTTCATATAAACGTAGAGGGATGATACAAAGAGTAATAACTGTCCCTAGGCAGGATTGAGAATGTTAGTTAGTTATTTGATTCACTGTAAACAACTTTTAAAAACAAATTTAGGCAATTTGGAAAGAAAATACAGAATTGATCTATCCTTCATTCATTTAAATCAATGCTTTTATAATTTCAGTTAAACTTTTCTCTTCCCTGAATTTCTTCCCTAAACATTTCTTGATAATAAAATAACTGCAAGAACTTCTGAAAGACAATAGCAATAAAAGTAAAACATAAAACTGATATGGATGTGGTACAAAGAAAAACTAAAAGAGGGAAAAAGTAAGATGAATAAAGAAAATTGTGTAAAATTATGCCTAAAACTAAATCAGGTTGTAATGGAGCTTGATGTGGGAGAAGTTTTCTTATATCTTTCTTTCAGCAACAGTGGCTTTCTGCGTAATCCAATCTATAGTTTTCTGTTGCATGAGATTAGGAAATAAAATATTTAAAAAAATACTAGTATCGAATATGATACCGTTATGAAACCCAACTGAACTGCTGCCCCCAGAAACCAATAAAAAACACACCAGACTGAGCTGTGTGCTGCATATGTGTGTGTGTGTTTATCACGTTCGAGCTGGCGCTATGACACAGGAGCCAGGGTTCACTGGTCAAGTGGATTCAAACCAGGTAGACGATTGGCTGATCAGGTCTGAATGTAATGAACAATCAATGGCTGAATGCATTAGCTTAATCTAATGGGCCAGGTGGGAGAGGACAACGTGAGACGCATGGAGCGCATGATTGAGCACAACATGCAACAGCTATGCAATCAATAACACATGGAGTGGTCTAACCCTCTTGGGGGGATGGATAGGGGGAGGCCCCACTTCTGCAAGGACCCGCTTTACAAGCATTTAGGACGTGCGCTGAGAGTTTGTGTGCGGGTGTAAATATGTATGCATGGTTGCTTAGTGGAGAATAGAAAAGGAACCGCGCTGTATTAGTCTGATTGATTAGATTATGAAATGAAATGAGGGAAATCAACCCCTTTAGTTTCTGACCAGCACGCTCCCACACCCCGGTGAGCAGATACAGCTGGTAATGTTTAAGTAAGAGAGATGGAGGGAAAAAGAGGACAAATTTGGAGCACATATATGTTACGTTAACATCTAGAGAGGCAAGACAGAATGGGAACAACAAAAATAAATAAATCAGTCATCTTACGCAGGAAGTAGGAGAGGTGAAACCTTCTTCATATTTCGGCATGTCTCAGAAGGGAAAGGACTTGCTCAAGTGAGTTATTTGACCTTTCTCATTGCTGGTGATTACTTTTATGTGAACCTGTTCGTAGGTTAAAAGCATAGCTTGGGCTCTTAGATGCAACGATATGCATTACCGAGGTGATTCACTTCTATAACCCCTTTCAGACGGAAGTGTTTTAATGCAAAGTGCTGTAAGCTAAATTAATCAACAACAACAACAAAAAACACAAATGAAATACTTAAACACAATACAAAGAGCTAAACAGATTACTGTTTTTGAATAAAATGTTGAGGGGAAAAAAAAAGATAAATTACCAGAAGATCTAAAAGGATATTCATGGCATAAAGAAGCAGAAGAGAGATGACAAGTTAGGGACAAGAGGCAGTCAGAGCAGAGGACAGGCATGGGTCAATACTTGAAGCATATTCTGCTGACACCGCACAGCTCAACACAAACACATGCACACACGCACACACGATTTCACATGGTTGTGTACAAAAAATGCAGAGCTATATCAGTCAAATCGCTCAACCAAAGTCAATAACTCAAAAAGTTTTACTCAAAAGTATAGACAAAAATACAAATAAGTAATGGATTCAAACTAGAGATGTTCAGATCTTTCACCAATATATTTACAGTCGCCTAAACTCAACTCCTCAACACCTCAGTTTCATCTTCAGTGAGATGAAGACAGGTTTAGTTTAGTGAGCTCTTAAAAATCACTGCGCAATCAAAATGTTTGGCTTGTGTTTCAGAGACAACTGTTCAATAATCTATAGGACTGAGCTATCAGAGCATTACAATATGTCAAAGGTCATTTCAAAACAAAACATAGCATCTCCAATAACTGTTCTGCTTACCTGATGATGTAAAGAAAAACGAAGAATTTCGAGAATTTTCTTTCAATAACACCACTGCATCCAGCTAAATCAATCTTAATCTTTCCATTTGTAGGTTTAGAAGGATATATAGCCACTAATAACTAACTAGATGGTGTACCTCTGCATACCCACTTAATCTGAAGGTTACAAACTGATTGTTTGATGTTTTTTGTTCTTCAAACTTCTTTAGCGAAGACCAAAGCTCCTGATTTAGTCAATTCGGACAAGTTTCTCTGTAGGTGATACGTGGTTTTTCTGAAAGACTATCTAAGATGTCACACGAAACACATCAAAGGTCTTGGGCTTTGACAAAATGGTTTTTCTTACTTGAAAAATGTGAAACTAACTGTTGCAGAAAAATCCAATAATTTCCCCATGTAAATTTTTACCATGTCCTGCATGCTAGGAAATTAAATTAAGAACCATATAAAAATTAAAAAAAATAATGTTTTTGTTGGTCACATTCTCCCTAGTTGATTAAGTATTTTTTTTCCTTTGTTCCATGTTTTATTCTCGAGTGAAACATCTGCTCACATACATCTCACATGTATTAACATGGGAAAATATGTGATACAAAATATGCAAAAACATGAGCACACTAAAAAACATGTGGAACAACAATTCATTGGATTTTGTGTCTTAGTCTTATATGAGCTGTGAAGCTTGAAGTTCTTGAGATGTTCTAATGTTTTTTGGGTTTTTCTTGTGACCTCCTGTACTAGTCAGAGTAGCTGAAGTACTCTTAGAGTAATTTTGGTAAGCCTGACACTCCTGAGAAGTTAAAACCTTTAAAATGAGTTTGTTTTTCCAAGTACTCTTGACTTTTTTTTAGATCATGTTGCTTTTCCAAATTGGTGAAACAAAGTTATTTTTGGGTTAAAAAAGTAATTATTTACATTGGATTAGGTTGTTTAGGAAAAAATACATCAATCAACAATTAAAATTGTTCTCTTACTCGGTTTATCTTTGTCTATTTATTTGTATGAAAACCAAGAACAACGTGCTATATGGTGTTTAGTTGCCTAATTGGAGATACAATCTCACGTCCCTCTAAGAGTTTTCGTGAAACGAGGAAGGACAAGAATGAACGGGGGTTTGGAGTTCTGTCAGTGACCAATCAGGAAGTGGATGGTGTCATTTTTCTATTGCCAGTAGACTGCAAACCACATTAACTTCATAATGACTAGTTAATGGAAAAAAAACCTGTCTGTTGCCCTTTCAATTAGCTGATCAAGAGGAATTAAATTAGAACATTTAATGATAAATTATTAATCAATTGTTCTAAGATAAATCGAACAGGGTTGATGTATGGATTCCTGGTAGGTTAAATAAATAAACACATCCACTTGTTCTTGCAGTAAATGACACCATATTTTCATAACACCTACATAATTAATGACGTATTTGATAAAATAATCAAAGTTTGTTAAATCAAACAGAAAAAACCAATTAATTGCCGCAGTCATACATGATGAGGACTTCGTATGTACATGACTGTTACAAATGTATTGTTCATGGTAATTTTCCTGTGTGCTTGTGATCATGTGTGTGTGTGAGTGTGTGTATGCGTGAGCTTCTGGTTAAAGAGAGGCCTGCAATAAGGGCCTCTCCATCTTTGAAATGAATTAGCGTGTTGCGCCTTATTGAGTGAAGCTCACTGTTTAAGTGAAACTGATGAGAGATGTGTGCGCAACAGCAACTGGGCTATAAGTATGTGGCTGAGGTCACAGGTTAATCCTTATTGATCCAGCCGTCTCCCCGCACAGGACGACAGCGGGGGAGGCCAAGCTCTTTGGCTATCTGGCCAGAACAAACACGGGATAAAAATCACTGTCGCCTGTGAGCGCACACGTCCTGCGTTGGTGGATGCTAAGGAGGACAAGAAAATTGAGCATCATCTAATCTCTAAATAGGTAGTTAAACAGCATCTCCTTAGACAGACTGCAGATCTTGACCTTCTCAGCGTCACAGAGATATGATCATGTTCATACCATTAAGTGCACTTGTTCTCATTATAAGAAAATCTATATACAAGCGTAGGCATGCATTTCTAGAAAACTGACTCAACTTAAAACACACATAATCACACACACACAAGACTGCATATCATTTAAGAGATATATACAAATCTAAAAATCACAGCGCGCACAGACAGACCACCCGGAGAAACCCAAATAATACCCAAGCTTAGCTGTTTATTAACAGTCTCATCCCACAGGAGGACAGGTGAAATATTACATTAATATTAACAGCTATTAATAATAACCCCCCACCACCACCACCACCTCCCTCATGCTCTACCCCAACTCTTACCCCATCACTCCTTCTCCCTCCATCTCTATCACCCCCCCAAACACCCCCACCACCCACCCACCACGACCCCTCCCTCTGTCTCTCTGCCTCTAATCCTATCATGCGGGCAATAAGTGTATGCACCATGAGCACATTTAATTTCTGCGGTTGGTTTTCAGCGAGCCCAGAGGTGAGCCTTAATAAGGATCAATGGCACTTTATCTGGGACAGCACCCACTTCACAGCATGCAAATTACACGGCAACCCTTAAAAAAAGAAATGGATTTAATTAAAAAAATGTAGAACCACGGGCTCTGGAAATTCAATTAAAGGATTTATGCAAAGGTTGGCTAGCTTTTTGTGTTGCAGTTCCTGCTTATATAATGAGCTTTTCATATTAAAAATCAATAGGTAATCTGTGCTAGGGGATCGGCTTCTTATGTACATTTTTGAAATCAATTTGAAAAATAGTCCATCAGCCCCGTGTCACAACAAAAAGTGGAGGGGGGGTTGTTTACGTGTGTGTGTGTGTGTGTGTGTGCGATTGGATGCGTGTGTGTGTGTTTTCATGTGTCAAAATGTGAGGGTCAGTGGTAAGAGAGCAGAGCTGCTAGACGAGTGACATCGATGTGAAAGGTTTCATATTTCTCCCCTTGGAGTTTACAGAAGCTTTAACGAAAGAGTACAGGGTAAGTGGGCAAGGCTGTCTCTCTGGTCAGGTCAGTTTCTGGTTCTTTGGTCTGTTCTGATCGCTTCCATTAGAGGCAGTCCGGGTCTAGCTGGTTCTGACCTGTGGCTCCAGGGTAATCTAGGCGAACCCCAACTCCAACTCTGCCCAGACTCAGACATCGCCTGCTGGGGAGACGTCCTAATGGTCTCCCCGAGGTGCTCAGACAACGTGAAGCATGAGGCTTTAAGTCTTTTATTTTTCTACCCCTTACATCCGTCGATTGTGATAGAAAGCTACAGGTACATCGCAATAAATTAGTCCGCTATCAGAAAGTTTGTTTATTTTAGTAGTCCAATTAAAAGTGGGAAAGTCACCTAAATTCAGATAGTGTGATACAAAAACAAATGAAATTTGATACAATATTAGAAAAAAACTGACATTGCAATTATTTTCTATTCCTGCAATATAAAACAGATGAATTAAAACAGTTAACCTCCCCTAATCTCACTTGTTTTGGTGAATGCTGTCTATATTTGGAAGGTATTCAGCTCAATATTAGAAAGGATTGAGCTGGATATTGGTAAATTTTGTAAGGACTATACATTTCTGTATCTGCCTATTTATGGAGTAAGATTGCTGTCAAAAAAAAAAAAAAAAGATGTATGCACAGCTCTAACATCCGTATTCGTTTTTTGGAGCTTTAGCATTTTGACCAATGCCATTCAGAGTCTGCTGTGAGTATCTGCTGGCGTGAGGCTCTGAACAACTGGCTCAATATTACATTAGCATGAAAAATGCAAGTTCACAACAGCTAATACATTAGCCAAAAATGGCAGCGATCTAAAGAGGCCTTTGCGATCTGAATTCTGCGCACAAAGCTAAATTGTTTCAGTTAAAAAAAAAAAAAAAAAAAAAAAAAAAAAAAAAAAAAAAAAAAAAAAAAAAAAAAAAA
>JAVLVB010000262.1:743570-772836 GCA_032876305.1 Orestias chungarensis
CAGTGTCTGATAAATATAAGCTTCCTCTGTTGAATTGAAATACAGAAAAATCTTTTCAGTTACTTTCTGATTTACTGAGACAGACCTGTACGGTAATAAACAGGGAGGGGTGAAAAAAAACATTTTTACAGTAACTAGCAGCTGAAAACAAGAACTTGAGAAGAAATGTGTGTTGCAAAATGACTGTTTTCCCCTTCTGACCTCACCCATTTCCAGCAGTGATATTGTTCCTGCCCGATTCACACTCGTGTCGTGTGACTTCGTGCAGGCACGGGGGATGAATGACTGACTGCATACAGTAGCAGACTGTCAGCGTTTGATTGGTCCTTTATTGATCCAGACACGCTTTCCATCACATCAACTCATCCACAATAAACCATTTACACAGTTTCCTTGTGCAATGGACCGAGTAACCAGGCCTCGGGCCATCTTTGTTCCACCACGCTCTCCTCGTGTGAGTGTGCCTATGTGTGTGTATTTCTGCCTGTGTCCGTGTGTTTCCTTAATGAAATGGTATCTCTGTACACAATAATCCTGGTAACAGGATTTGGCAGAAACACATATGTCAATACAGCCAAATGGGATTATATTCTTTTATCCAACAGTGCACAGTTATATCTTTCTCTCTCTCTCTCTTTCTATACAGTATATATATTTCATTATTTTCCCCCTTACATTTTGAAAACTACACAGCGGGAAATGCATATTAGACTATCTCATTAATATTATGACATTCCTAAAAAGTGATTCAAAACATGGAAATCAGAGGCGATCACCCTGTGTGCAATTATGAAGTAATCCATCTCCACCAGGGATGAGAAGCCAGTGCAGTGTTTCCAGCCAGGCTAGAAGCTGACCCCCTCCTGTGCAGCTCCTAATCATCCAAAAGGACTCTATTACAGCAGCCTGGCAGCTCATCTAGCCCGGCAGAGGAAAAAAAGCAGAGTGGTGGTGGGAGACTGGGACCTTTGCTCCTCTCTCTTTCCACATGGCTGAGCAGAGCATGCATACTTACACCCAGGGAACTGAGGTATACAACGGGCAGAAGATAGAGCATCTAACCTTATGTCTATCTGCAGGAGAGAAACTTACACTGAAGCGGCTCATTGTAAGTCTGTTTTACAGTATGTTAATGCTGATGTCTCACTCGCAGGAGCCCGCTGAGGGTTTAAACCCTGAAGTGCAGGTGTGAGCTCCTGATCACAGCCACACAAAAAAAAGGTTTAGTGGAGGAGGCGGCCGGTAAATCCCACATCTACAACCCGAACCAGTGTTTCTCTAAGGCAGCCATGTCTGCTGGTCGCTGGTCAAAAGTTCAGCCCGTGCATATGTAAAAAGGTGGCTGCGTGCCCGAGGCAGGATCCCGGGTGAAATAATCACACAAAAATACTAGGAAGAATACGGACAAGGCAAGAGAGCGTAGATGAAACCAGCCCCTTGGGGATTAGAGGACTGGCACATTTGCTCAGGTGTGTGCCCACAAATCCTTCCCCATTTTCTCTCGAGCCAATATAACTGCATGATGAGACACTGAAGGCAGTGCCCACGCACATCTTCATGCTGGTCAGCATTATCTGTGCTTATAGTTAAAGTATAGATTTGATAAGCGTGGGCTGCAGCCAGCTGCTTGAGGCCTGAGGGTACACCGATCACAAGGGAGCAATCAGTCAGTCAACAAAATGTCACAGGGTCAGTGATCCAGCACGGCAGCATGGTGACAACCTCACAAAGGTTACAGCCCGACTAATAGTTGCAACAGTCACAGAAATTCATTATGTGCTGTTTAAATGTGAGTCCAGAGTTTAGTTCAAGGTGCACAAAATGTTCCCCGATCTCACATCTAAACATCAAGTAGAGAAAAGTTTTCATACTCAATGATTTTGCCATGTCACCGAACATTTTGATTTATTTGGTTTCATTTAGAGAGTTTTAATGCAATAACTTAGACAATTGTGAAATTAAATACATAAATGTTATCACTGTTTTTGACCGCGAAAAAAAAAATGTATACAAATATTAGACAGACAATATTTTCTTTCTATTTCTACTTCTCGTTTGTAATAAAGTCTAATTATAAAAACGTGCAAACATACTTTTAGTATGCGATACTAAATGGTTAGTCGGAGATTAAAGGAAAATGGGGTTAAATACTGGGTGATACTATAAGACACAAATTGCAGAGACACTTCACGTGTTCGTGTTTTGTGTTAGTTTGTGTTGGTCACAAAAAAGAATCATAAAATAAGTGGCAGTTTGATGTTGAAATGCAAAAAATAAACCAGAATTGACAAAAATTAGAGAGTAGTAAATCAAGAATGAACTTTTTTTGTTCTCTGTCTTGTTCCCGCAGGTTTTATGCTCATACACATCCAGTGTCAGCCCTGATCTTTGAATGCTGATAAACACCGAAAGCAGCACATAAAAAACTCCCACTCCGAACATGCTGAATAAAGAAACGAGAAAAAAGGAAAAAAAGAAAAAGCCAAGAAAAAACGTAAAAGGCCTGGTCTCACAATCTCCGATAAGTAGATCAAGGCACAGGGAGGGGAACATGATGTTACTGAGAGATAGATTGGCTGATTAAAATGTCATGGCTCTTTATAAATGTCTTTCTCAACTCAGCAAAATGAAATCAGATTGTAGATCATAAGAAGAGTGGGCTGTGCTAACAGATAACTTTCTTTCTCTTAGGAATCCAGAGCACAAATAATATTCTTTTTATACAAAATCAAGCACATTAAAGTGAACGGCTAAAGACGATTTTTTTCAAATATAAACAAAATGATAGCAGTGAGTCAACATCTCCCGTCGCGTTTATTGCAATCGAATCAAACACACAGGAACACTCCAGGTGTTTCATTTATCTCGCCATAGCCGTCTTCCTTCATGCGTGCCTATCTGTGTAGAGAAACTAAACTGTATATCTCTTCACCTGTGCTCCTATAAATCAAACCTGTACTTTAAATGAGAAGCTGGTTATTCGCGCCAGAACACACATGGGGGCCCTGTGATTGTTTTTTGGAGTCGACTTTTTGCTTATGTTTGCATCCCTGAACAATCTCCGCGGATCCCGCAAGCGTACGCAAGCAATTAAAGCGATACCATCTTCATATCCCCGCAACCAATAACTGAAATAATATCACTGTTTTATTAAGCCCTTAATGTGGGGGCAGAAGCAGTGAGGAGTGGGATTTTAAAGAGGAAACACTTTCTGGGGCCTTATCGAGCCCCAGATTTAAATAAGAGCAAATGTTCGGCTTAAGGGTGCGCCTGTGCATCCGCATGCGTGAGTCTGTGTGTGGCCTTTATCAGACATGGATTTTAGCTAATCGCTGTGTCAGCACACCAGAATTTAATTACCAGCTCCACCTTTGTCCTGTAATATTTACCAACATCTACACTTCGTTTAATTAACGAGACGTAAGAAAAGCCTGCTGTCGTGGAGGAGGAGGAGGAAAGAGAACGGCTGCGCTAATTACAGCTGTGTGACTCCAAGATGTCGGTTCACTTGTTTACAAAAGTTTTGGGACTCTTAAATTCACAAATTATAGATTTTAAGGCTGAATCAATACAGAAATACAAAAAAAAGAGCAGAAGGAGGAGTAAAAAAAAGTGATATAGTCAAAGAAACAATCAGTTTGGCATTTGGTGCAGAGGAGCGGTTTCTCTCATCTCTCATCCTGTGTCAAAAGGCGGAGAGACGAATGACGGCCTGAGGCCCTGCGTCTGTCAAATATGATGGATCAGAACAGCGCTTCACTAAAACTCTGTCGAGCCGCCTTTCCACACATCACATTTTCACTTCAGTGAAAACACCAAACTGATAAAGTATGAAGAACAGCTAATGGAAAGATGTAATTGTCAAAGTAAAGAATATATTAGGAGGCTGTGATGCATAAAGGGTACAGCGTCGGATAAATCACGGATCTTGATCTTATAAATCATGCACAAAGTGTTCGACGATGTTAACTCAAGATACTTCACATCACATCTGTTTCATAATTGTTAAGAAAACTGTCCCAAAAGTGCAGACAAATCACCCAAAGCTCTACACAAAAAGATGTAGTCGTATTTGTGTTGGACACATGTACATCCTGAGACAGGTCGAATAGTCATTTTAATATGCAGAAACAATACAAAATATGGAATTAAAAAGCTATATATACTTACTATATATATAGACAAGGTAAAATAATCCTGGTTGAAAGTATTATAGTTACAGCAAGATTGTCCAGAATGTATCAAGAAGAAAAGATTCAACCAGATTCAAGGCGCCGTTCTTGGATTTGATCTAGAGAGCTTAAGATTGTATTACTGGAGGTCATAGTTTTAGCAATTTTATTCTGGAGGTTTAAGCTTATGCTTAAGCAATGTTACAGACTTAAATACAAAAGTAATCCGTTCTATCCGTTTTTGACAAGCACAGCTAGTCCACCCACATTTCTTTTCCTGCTGCCCTTTAAAACTTTTTTCTGCTTATATGGTCAGCAGGCCTGTGTCTATTAAGGAAGCCTCTACCTACTCAGACATGTCTTCTCCAGTACATCATGACAACACTGCTTCCCTACGATGTCCATTGAAGCCATTTACAGCCTTTCTTAGCATTGTTGTATTTCCGTTGAACAGACGAGCTTCATTACATATTAGTGTTCTGGCATTACAGCATATTGTCGCACAAGTCCACCTGGTGTTTACGAATTACTGCTGCCGCTAGTCTGGTGGATCTGTACCAGGTAAGTGCAAAGGAGGGGAACTTTGTGGAGCCTCATCTAGGGACTGAAGCTACAAGATGGAGCAATGGGTGGATAGGCATAAGATTGCAAGAGCAGGCTTTAAGCCACCCCCTACTGTTGCTATGAGATTCATTCAAGGATTACTCAGAATTTGCATATATCAGCCACACTCAATATATATATTTGATAAGAAAATAACAATAATAAGTAATAGAGAAGAACATATCCAATCCTTTAGCTGCAAATACCTACTTTGGACAGTATTGGTACACACAAATGCTTGCAAAGCTAGTAAGGAAAAAACGTAGGAGACAACTCGGGACATCTACAGTGGAGAAAAAGCTCCACAACAGGAGGCCTACCTTTGAATAAAACAGTTGATTTATTAAATTTTATTGACCTATTGACATCCTTCTGCCATGGAGCACAACAGACTTGAAAAACTAGGTTGCCTGTAGGAAAACTGTAGCACTGGATTAGTAATCCATAATATAGGGACTGCAGTGTTGATAAGTGCACTAATTTATAGCAAATGTTGTTGAAAACTGTTTAAAATTGACATTTGGTGCTATTAATTTTCAAGGACTTATTCAGCAGAATATCCCTCTTGTCAATCTTCTAATTTAATGAAATGAAAAAGATCAACAAGTTTATTGCAGGTAAACCAGTTGTTTAACTGCTTGAGTTCCGAGTCTTAATGTAGTTTTAAAGCAGTATTACCTTTGTATCATTGACACAGGGCGCTTCTTTAGTTTTCACGACGTGATTTTTTCTGTTTTACAACCTTACCTTATGCTTAAGAATTCAAAGTAAAAGATTCTGACAAATAATTGATAATTTATTAAATATTTCAACGTTTCTTAATGCTCATTATTTATATTTTCAAACACCTGAAATAGCCATACCTCAGTACCTGCATTTATTAAAAGTTAATTCTAACATGGAACATTTGTCTTCATCATAAAATCATCTTTCCATTCTATTTAGTCCAGGGTTGGTTTTCTTCTCAACTGTGTAGCTCTGTGGAAAACTGTAATCTGATTCTGCAACTCCAGATAAACTAAAAGTCAAGCACTTGTGCTGTAGTCTCATTTTAAAGGCAATACTTCACCTCCTGCAACAGTTTCAGCTCTTTCCCAGAGCAGACAATGACCCTACAAGGAGCGCTTGACCCAAAAAACAAAAACTCCCAGATGCACAGGGGTCCAATAACTACAACAACCGTCCAACTGAAGTGTCAATTTTCTGAGGGGGATCTAGTTTTACAGCTGCTTCTAAATTAAAGTTGTAATCTGATGAAATAAAGAACAGGTCCCTCTGGAAGGGCAACTAGCAACTTCTCCACGTCTCAGAAAAACTGTGCTTTATGACATTTTGTGTCCAATGTGTATTTCCTTTCAACAAGTCTTTACAAAGCAATCAAAACAGCATATGTGGGGGAAAAAAACAGAAAATAGGGTTCCCCAGGTGGGTGTGTACTAGTGTACTACAAAAAAATCTGAATTTATATACATATATACAGCTTAGAGACAAGTACAGTGTCTAAAAACATATAATTCATTCACTATGGTGCATTCAATAGGCATTTGTGCAGACTAAGTGTTATTAATTGCTTTTTGATTTATTCCCCTTACCATTGACTTGGTGAAAGGTCTGGCCAGAGTGAAGATAAAGGTCATCAGCCACCAGCTCTTGTGAATTGCAGTGTACATCATATTCCCAGGATGCAACGCGTTGGAGGTCACGCCGTGAGGTGAGAGACGTCTGTGGAGTTCGTCGCTGAAGAGGATGTTGCAGAGTTTAGCGCGGTTGTAGGCCAGCATGGACCAGTAATCCTTCTTTGGAGGGGAGAGCAGGGCCAGATCCACCTTTCCACACGAGTCTAGCAGGTCGGTGAACCTGAAAGTCAGTTCACATTGGGAGCGTCAGTGGGTCTGTGAAGGTTTTCTGACAGCAGATGCGCGGCGCTGGCTGCATACAAATCGAAGGCGTGACATGATGTTCTTTAATTGCCTGCGACAGAGCTGTTAAACTCCAGATGTTTGACAAGGCTCCTTAAACATTACACTACTCGTGTTATTATGCACTGCATCACAATACTCGAGCACAAAAAAAACTACACTCTGTGTGCTGTGTTGTGTCTGTATGTGTGTGTTCGGGAGAGAACGAGAGGGGCTCGGCTCTGAACCAGAGGAACACACTCTACATATTAATCCAGTCATTAGAAAACAACCAATCAAAATGTCACCTGGGTTCCTTGTTGTGATTTTACAAGCTCGCTGCCTCTTGTTTACTGTCGCCTTCCGCAACATCCTTGCTTGGCTAAATTACAACATCTGCAGGCTTTTCATTTCATGTGCAGCAACTTCATAACTACTTTAGCAAGTAGAGGTTGATAAATCAATTGCCTGAACATGAATTGAGTGGATTTTTTCCCCCCACTATTTGCACAGAATATGAATTAAAATTGTCTCTAGTTGGTGTTAAATCTGACTTTTTCATCAGTTTTTTTGCTTAGCAGATGAGCAAAGACAATAGAGTAAAGAAATCTAATTTACAGTCAAGGTGAAAGTACAATTGTAGATATATAAAACAACTTCATGGAGAGTACTATCAGAATTAGGAATAAAACATTTAGAAAGAAACATTGAGATCCATCAGTACATCCATCCATCTATCCATTATCCAACCCGCTTATCCTCTGGTGCCGGGGGGGTCTGCTGGTGCCCATCTCCAGCTCACAATGGGCGAGAGGCAGGGGAACACCCTGGACAGGTCGCGAGTCCATCGCCGGACAACACAGACAGACAAGACAAACAACCACTCAAGCACACGCTCGCACCTGAGGATAATTTAGAACACCCAATAAACCTAACAGTCATGTTTTTGGACTGTGGGAGAACGCCGCAGTACCTGCAGAGAACCCACAGATGCACAGGGAGAACATGCAAACTCCTTGCAGAAAGACCCAAGGTGGATTCGAACCCAGGCAACAGTGCTACCAACTGTGCAGCCTGCAAAACATTAACATGTTAATCTAAAATAAAAATACAACAAAATTAGCTATCTTTATGATAAAACTGCAGTTAAAAGTAATTATGTTGGTTCTATTTGAAGGAAATGAATGAGCACTGATCTCTAGCCTTGGATTGAATTATGTTATTTCTATCTGCTGTTCGAGGCCATTCGCAATGTTTATTTTTTTGTCTTTTTTATCAATAAACGTATTTATCTCAAGATTTTGGGGGATTCTTCAGGCCTATTAAACAGTCATTTGACAGGAGAGAGAAAGAAGTTGGAGGGGAAAAGTGGAAGACAAAAAAAAGGCCATGAGACCTGGAATTTAACCAAAAACAGCCTCAAACCACTGATGTTGTAGATACATTAGTTTAGTGATGGTACCGGACTTGGGTCAATATAAATTAGTGAGTCATCGTCAATGATCTTAGTTAGCTTTAGACTACCAGTTGCTTACAAATAAGACAATAAGGCTGAAGCTGGAATACAGCGTTTAACCAGGAAGCATATAGATATTGAATAAAATGTCTCAGAGAATTAAGTTAGCTCGAATTGATAATCGCTGAATGAGACAAAATGGGCCATGTCTGCAAAGAAAGATGTCAACCAATCTGACAATGACAAAAAAATCATGATACACATGACAAATGTAGCCCTAGAATTAGCTCTAAACTAAGCAGAATGTGTAAATATGTACAACTAACATTAAAGGGACCTGATGTACAACCAGGTTTTGCCACAGTTTGAGTATCATAGAGGAAAACAAAATCTATGTATGACCAATTCCCCAGTAAGCCCCAATGGTGAAACGTGATAAACCACCGAACCATTACTTAAATGTCCATCTTTCCCAATCCTGTCTTTTACAGGTCCGTGATTTACCAGCATACAAGGAGCTTATAAAACACAATATGCTGCCAGGTCAGGGGTCGTACGCTATCTATGAGGGGAAGCTAAATGAATAAACGGGAATCCAGCGGAAACTGTAAATAGCACAAACAAAAAAGGGGGAAACTTCAATGGATGCAATATAGGTCTGGAATGAGGTGTACAGGAGAGAAGATGTGAGATGAGATATTGTCTAAATTTGCTCCTACTTCTGGTCTGTGTCAGTGTGTAACCAACTTCCTCTGGTCCTGCCTAAGCCCCCTTTGAAGGAGTTAAACCCCCCCGCTGATTGTCAAGGAGAGGAAGGAAGGTACAGCTATGTGTTAGGGAAGCAGAAACAGTGTTAACTATGCCTGCCCTGATTTTAGAAATGCAGTATCATCCAGGCTTTTTGGTCCCCTACATAAAAGTTTTAAACACAATGAACTTGTATTCCTAGCATTATCCTGCCCATCTTTATTTTGAGTACATTTCTCCAGGGGTAAAATATCCAATGGTTGAAAACAGATTGATGAAACCTATGTTTTACACCTTGTAGTTCAGGTCACCTCCAGTTTGTGTACCGGATTTTAGGGACTGTGAGGTTTCATAAAACGTTCATGTGCTAATTGGGACATTTCTGTTGCAACACATACTAAAATCTCCTGATATTTCAAAAACGTAAAAAAATGCCATGCAATTTAAAAGATTTCCATTGCCTTTAGGAAAATCCCATGTTTAAACGTATCTGATCGAGTAGTTTATCAAACTCCATGTCTGCATTTGTGATGGTAGGCAAGAAAATGCCTTTTCCTGGCATTCCTGTGGTACAGCCAGTTGGCATGTATAGGTACTGTCTGTTGTAGTTCTGAAACCTGTTAACCCCGGAAGGCTATTCTTTACTACAGTCCTCCATCAATGACCTTTGCAGATTTTATTACATGTCTTGACCCCTGCTGACCATCACCTAAACCTTCCCTCCATTTTTTTTTATTGTTAAATACCTCTCTAAGTAGAGATCTGGCAATTTTAAGGGAAATTCTAAGCTGCATTCTGACTAATTAAGATTAAAACGTGTCTAAGTTCTCCTCTCTTTCTCAGTCTGGTTAATAAAGGTTTGAAGTAAGAAAATGTTTGAGGAGCTACAAACGCTGATTTAGATATTTTTACAAAAAACACGGATAACATTATCAGTTACAACTACTGTCATTAAATATTAATTTATTTGATTTTTTTTTGGGATATTTATTTGGTTATCTTAAATATTTATTCTGAGTAACAAAATGTATGGTGCTTGCTGTATGTGTGAATGTCAATATATAATCAGAAACACAAGTGAAGTTTTTAAAGTATGAAATACCCTGACAGTAAAGAACTTTGTCTTTATAAAAGAAAATGTTTTACTAATGTTCAAGAAAATAAAAACTCTTAGTTGTTTTATGCAATTTTTCAACTTTTTTTTTTTTTTTACACTACATATCAGACTCTTCCTTCGATCCCTTCCTACAAGAGATCTTGTTATATTAGACCTGCTGGAATAACTGTGTATTTTCTGGGATTCTCAGGTCACTCTGCAGAGCTCCAATCAATCATCGCCGGCCCGTCTGACTGACTGAAACCAGAATCGATGCTGCGCACAGAACGAGAGTGACTGTGAAGCACATGGCTCAGGGCTCAGGCTCACCGATCACTGCAAGACATCTTGTCTACTGCCCAAGTGCGGGGTGGAGTTGTTTAACAACGTGACGGGATTTAAAGAACAATAGATGATGGAAAAGAAGTGAGAAAGAAAGGGCGAGTCAGGGGGTCAGACAGGAAGGAGCAGACGCTTGATCAAAGTAAATTTTAGCTGATAAGTCCATCCATCAAGTCGATCATACGTTGGACTCATAGTGACAGAAAGGGGAAGGAAATGAGTTTCAGTGACTGAGGCTGTCATGTTTGACAATACACAGTAAGTCTTAACAGTCAATTTTGTCCTGAAAACTAGCCACTGTGGTGGTTGTAACAGCGAGATGGAAGCTGAAGGCTTGGATATTAGGCGTGGTACTTTTGCAAGATTACTGGATAAACTTGATCTTTAAGACTTTACAGCAGCTTTATTGCGGGTTCTCGAAATACTGTAAAACTCAGGAAGGGTGTAGTTTAATTTCCACTGTGGTACTTTGTTTAACTCTGGAAAAATTGTCAAATTTTGCATTCAAACAATGCAATAGATCCTAAATATGAACCTTCTCCATCATAAAATGTACAGGAAGGATATCTTTCTTCCATACTTCAAGCAAGGTTTTATTTCACGCTTAATCCTATATTTTTTCAGGAAAGTGTGAATAAATCTGAAAAACCTGAAATGTATTAATCCAAACTTAAACGGGGGGGGGAATAATACGTTAAAGTGAAGGTTGTTATGATATGATATGAGACAACTTGATTGGGATCATAATATTTTTTTAAACAGGTAATTTTAAACAGTATTTGAGTCTGACTCTATCGAACATTGTACTCAACACCTGTTATCACATTAATTTCTATGCTTCATATAATAAAAACACCATGAAGCATCCCATGTAGTTTTGCTAAGATTTTGGGAGTTTGGAAAAATCTTTAAAAATGAAAGAATTTCCGCTGCTGCTTGCAAACCTAGAGAAGCTAACCAGACAGTTTAAGTGTTTCTTAAGGATGTTTTGAAACAGTTGCATGGCCAAATAATTTGTCTACACACAGATAACTCCTTAAGTGAGCAGGATGAAGCAACATACCTACTCCTTTGGATGACGAACCTGTTTGTGTCAGGCTGAATATTTCTTTTTTTGTCACCATTTGGAGTTGCTATTGCCACAGGTTGTCCTTTTACTCTTAAACTACTTAGTTACTGCAGTAGTACCCAGGCTGGATTAAAGAAAACTTCCTGCTGCTGAGTAGAGAAGACCGCGTAATACGGTTGGAGGGAGAACTCAGTCTAGACAGATGGTCCTCCTTTGCGCTACCTTCTTCATGTCTCACTCTACAGGGTTATTTAAGTTATTTCTATAATTATGCTGCTATACCCTTAGACTGCTGGAGGACAATCTGACCACTTCTCACTTTCTTTCTTAGTCCAACCTGCTGCCATTATTTCAACCTTGTTAACCTTTTGTTTTCTCTTAGTGTTCTACTCTCCATAGTAGCCACGCCTGGTCTGGCGTTCTGTTAGCTGAGACAGCTTCTTAGCGGAGAACATGGGCTGAGAAGCTGCCGGCAAAGCTCTACAACTGCTGCTATAAACTCTTTTTTTAGTATCTTCTGCATCTATTTTAGTTTTCTGTCTCTTCAAACACCCAGTTGGTCGTGGCAGATGGCTGCATGTACAGATCCAGGCTCTGCTTGAGGTGTCTTCCTGTTAAAGGGGAGTTTTTCCTCTCCACTGTTGCTACATGCATGCTCAGTATGAGGGATTGCTGTAAAGTCAACGACAACACAATCCATTGTCTCGGTCTGCTGATTCCAGAGAAGTGAATGCTACTGACTTGTTTATGAGGTCTCTATGATTTTAATTGATTTTAATCTTGAGAAGATATCTGTAGTAAATTGGCGCTATATAAATAAGCCGATTCCTGATTCTTGATTCTATGTATGTTACCTGATGTAACTTGAATTGGCCCAACAACAGAGATTCCACATTTGCTCATGTTGCTCATGTGTACGTTTAGACTCAAAACACAGTGGTCAGATTCCTCACTTCATCATAACTGGGCTGTCCTGTATGTCCACATTGCTTCTGTGTTGCTACCATATATAGTATTTCTTATCACTTATGTGTTATTTTTATTTTACCAGCAACAACCAGTGTTATAAAACATCTACATATGTTCATTTTCTTCTTTGTAATGTATTAAATCAGGTGTAATACAATGTTGAAATCTTGTTTTTGCTAATAGTAGTTATATAGAGCGTAGATTTTTTTCTTCCTAAATGCAACTTTAAATCAGGATAAAGTATCACAAGTACTTCTTTTGGCTTCGAATGCCACTATACGTGTTCATTTTGGTTGGATTACAAAAACTAAGATGACTATTTACCAAAAACATTTGGAGAAATTTCTAGTTGCTACATCATAAGAAAAACCAAATATATGTTTGGAAAAATATCAAAAAGAGAGGAGCAAACTCCCATAACACTGATCCATCATAAGGGGCAATTTTTAGGTGTCTAAATAAAATGCAAGTACCAAAATTTTCAGCCATCATTCTATGAAGAAAGTAGTTTATGTTAAGCAGGAATTAATGTATTCTGGTCCAAAAGTGTGCAAAAGCAAGATACCTTGAAGACAGGCAGAAGCTATTATTCCAAAGGAAACATAAAAAGCTTGATTGCCGATTGCAAACGCACTCAGGATGATTTTGCAAACTGCAATAGTCTAATGAAATGTAGTCTAATGAAACTAAATTGAATTGCCTGGCCATTGTTACCCTTTAACAAGAAAAGAGAGAAGTTGGAAAATCTGGGAACACCATCCCATCTGAGAAGAGTGGGGTTGGCTAAATTACGTTATGGAGGTATTTTTATGCAGAGGGAGGTGATGCATTTAAACACATAGGTGGCTTTATTAGAATAGAACATATTAGATCCCAAGACATCTGCAAGGAAGAGATGATAAACTTTGTGTTTATATTCAGCCTGTTTTCTCAGAATACCAGAGCTGCCTCGAAGGATTGGGAAAAATCACAGGTGCTAAAAGTAACAGGTTTATTTGGCTGTTCACATTCCCCCTTGTGTTATCGGCCTATACTATTAGAAACACGGGGCTATAGATTATCGCGACCACATCAACCTCATCTCAGCCCAGGTTTGTGGCAGAAAAGTTTTGCAAGCAGGCTAGGACTGAAGAAAAGGATAAGTCTGAACACTGTTTTCAGAAACAGGTTGCGATAGGATGCCTCTTCCAAGTAGTCTGAGGCCGTGCTGCCAAAGTTGTCTCTGCAAGTTCTACAGATGTATTGACTGAAAACCACATCTACTGACTGTATAATATAAAATAAAACAAACATTTATGTTGGGTGTTCTTTGGGATTAGATTTTGGGGTAGTGATGAGACATTCACGAATGTTCTTATTCTTTTGACTTGCTCTTTACCCTAAACAATGGACTGGAGTCTCCGGTAGTAGGAGCTTTTCACTGTATTTTATGACTTTGCTTGCTTCTAAAGCTCTGCAAACACGTTATATAGCTATAATTAGTTTTATTTAATTTACAATTGAATTTTACCAGCGAATAATTACTATAAAAGCAAGGGTTTGTATTTTATCACATATACTCTAGAGGGCCACATGAATAGAACCCTGTATCATGTGTTGACAGATTGTATTATGCAAAGTTATTCAGTCTGATTTAATTTTAAAAAGTACTAATTGAATGCAAAAACATTAACTATTTTAACAGGGCCCATAGGTAGTTTTATCCTTTTATTGGCATCCATGATCTTGATTTGGCCCGTAATAAAACATGGTTTGACATCCCTGTTGAAAAGTGTTGTACGTAAATGAATGGCCAAATCTTCAATGTGTCTGGCAACATTACTCCACGATGTACTTTCTATACTTTCAAAATCTAAATAACTCAAAACACCCCGAGAAAGACCTTTTCCTGCTTTTGTCGCAGCAAGTCACACTTTTGGGTGCCTTCTAATTCCTAGAGAGATCATTAAAAATGGACAAAAACAGAATTAGCAGCTCAGGTGTCTCAAGAAAATTAGGAATGACTATGAGTTTAAAAATGTATGAACATGTTCTGGTACATAGCATTTAATCAGAATGTAAAATTGCATACTTAGTTTATTTATAAGTGAATAAACTTTATGAAAATAAAACAACAGATTTTAGTAAAAGGAGCTCTTTCATCTGATTTGCTCAACTATAAATACATAAAATCTACAAGTTGGTTTGTAACAAAACTCCTTAAGCTTAAAAAAAAAAAAGCTACTAATAATCATGCTGATTAAATAGTCAAAAATAAATACATTGTAGTAAATAAAGGTTAAAATGAATCTGTTCGGTCGAATCAGTAAAAAATGTAAAACATGCTAGTCACCAGCTCCTGGCAACTGACTTTGGACACCAACAATTAAGACAAACTGATGCAAAACTAAGCGGATAGAGGATAAGGGGTTTCTTTACCTGTGGGACTCCGAGGATACAACAACAACTCTGGCGGGAGCTGAACGACGCAGGACATCCTGAAGACACTCCACGAGGAGGAAGTGACCAAGATGGCAGATCTGGAAGGTGGATTCAAGGCCGTCTTCTGTCAGACTCCAGGGCTGAGTGCACACAGCAGCATTACACACCAGAATGTGCAAGGGACTGTGACAAAAGAAGAACAAATGACTTGCACTGCTGGATTTTACAGTATAAGACACAGAAAAATATCTACATAAGCTGATAAACATATAAGTTGGGAGTATAAAAAGGATGGAGAAGCGGAAACAAAGACATGAACGTATGTCTTTTTACTGATAAAACCATGTAATTTGAAGTTTTTACCAATTTTCGAATGTGTTCCAGCTTGTAAATCACATAATCAAAAACAATTCCCATCTAGTATTTAGGAGAAAAAAAATGACAATAAACTTGTGGCTACTCAAGACTGAAGTAGTGATAGCAAAGTCCCTACAGAGAATGTAAATCCATATGATTAAGATTAATATTCTGATTTGTACAATGAGGTGTGAGAAAACCTACTTTTAAGAAACAGTATCATGGTGAACTAACAGACTAGAACCTACCAGAGGATGTAAAAGCTCTCTTAGGGAAGTTACATTGTTAATAGTTGCTCAACATGCCTTCCGAATACCGGCATACTTTATATCAGGAAGCCATGAAACATAAGATAAAAATTAAATGTCTCACTTTGTAACCCCTAATCCCTTTTAACACAGAAGTGCAAAATAAGTGAAAACGATGACAAAATGTATCACAAAGAGCTACTCAGATACTCAAAGTCTATCTGCATTTAGTCTTCTTACATCCTTTTTGTTTTTATCAACCAATTTTTCCATTGCATGGAGGTTGGACAGAAAGTCCGATACACTGACCATACTATCGGATATATGATCAGTCATTCATTCGTCTTCATTTCTCATCCTGTAGATGTATTTTCCCTTGAATAAAATTATTTTAGATTATTTTTAAATTATTTTAAATTAAGTATTTGCACCTGAAAAACAAAGTTGTGTTTTTTTTTGGTAGGAGAACATTTTTAACATTTTTACTTTCATCAATATCAGCCAATTGAGATCTTTTTTTCTGGTAACAATAAACAGCCGCAGATGCATTCATGTTTTAGTCAAGAAAACTTATTTTGTGTTTACAACAACAGGGACCCTATCCGAACACTCTAGCGCCTTCAAGTTTTAGACACGCATGGCTCCAAATACTTTTGTGTGTCAGAAAGAAAAAAAAATTACTTGTCAACATTTAAATAAAATCAAAAGGCCAACAGTGATGTATTTTAGGCAAATAGAGAATATTCTTTAAGTTTATGATCGAAAATAAGAAATTTGCCCTTTAAAGAAGATGTTATTGGTGTGCAGGGGAACATCATTGTCAATGATAAGATTATGCAGAGGTTTTCTAGAGAGTCTCCCCATAGCTACACAATTACTATTGATACTGACTCAAGCTGGCTCGGATCCAAGAACAGCAACTAACAGAACCGCAATCTTCCATCACTTAAACACACTCTTGGTGGAAGTAAAGGGTTTCTGCACAGCTACCGTGAGAAACCAAACCCAGCAGCACATAACTGAAGAAAGCTACACAGATAAAACCAAATGCTCTCTCAAGTCATGATATTTAAAGCAGACGATTTCATTCGGCTGCACACATGTGCTCTGGACTTGGATTTACGTCAAGTGCCGAGCGGACCCACCTCCCTCACGCGGCAGCGGAGAGGGATTGGTCAAGGTAGTGAGAGATCCTCGTCGGTGACAGTGATGCTCCAGCAAGCTCAAGAGGCACAGTGACACAGGCGAACAATCCAAACACACCCCACCAATTTTTAATTTCTTCGATTAGAATTAATTATGAGGCCGAAGGCAATTTGTGTACCCTGTGTTTAAGACTGCCTACTGGATTAATTAAAAACTGGATGCTGGAAAATTAATGTGTGAATTGTTATGCCTCTCTATAATGAGCCATCCCATGCTATTACATAGTACTATGCTGTACGATCACCTTCAGGCCTCTGAACACACTAGGTTCATTAAAGAGCACAAACCTAGGCAGCAGTCAACTTAGAGAATGCCGACCTCAGCAGATATTTAACACACAAGGACTGGGATATTTAAGCTTTTACCACCAAAATATAACAACGCAAAGAGGACTGACTGAACTGTTTTGAAGCAACATTTTTTACATTTTCCTACGTTGCAAATAGAAGGTTTGCTAGAATTTTTGGGAATTTTAAGTTAGAGACCAATGCAAAGTTGTGCTTAATTGCAAAGTAGAAGGAAAATCCTACATGCATTTTAAAACAGCTTTTACATACAATTCTTGAAGATGTGGCAGCCATTAGTCGACACTTATTAAAATCCACTTTTGCTGCGATTACAGATGCAAATCTGTCAACTTCGCTCTCCTAGACACTCACATTTAAGTCCATTCTTCGTTGCAAAATAGGGTAAATAAATCTTTTTGTTTAAGACTCAGCAAATCTAGAACCAGTTGAGATATTTTAATATTAAGTGAAATGGTTCTTGATTTAGATCTTGACTTAAGTATTCTGACACCCGAAAATGCTTTAATGTAAACCACAGTTTGCACCTTTTTTTTTTTTTTTTTTGCAACATCTAAAAAGAGTAACAAAATGGTGGTTCTTCAAAACTTATATATGATCTCTTATATTAGATATTTATCAAAAACGTTATTTTTTTTTATGCCTGTAATAGATAAGTCAGAACGGATAGCAATCGCTAATGGTTCAATAGCAATGGAAAATAGGCTAGGAGACCTTGGGCAGCCCTGTCTACACCCTCGAAGAGCGCGAAGGGATCCGACAGTACTCCATTAGTCAAAATCTGTGATCTAGGGCTATTAAAGAGTGTTGTTATATATCTAATAAAGGTTTCACCAAAACTCATAGCTCTCATAGTCTCAAAAACAAAATCAGGTTCAATTCTATCAAACGCCTTCTCAGCATCCATAGAGAGTATCACCAAAGGGTACCTGCGTCTCTTGGCAATATCAATAATCTGAAATAACCTCAGAATATTATCCGATCCCTGTCAGTTCTTAACAAAACCTGTTTGGTCTGCATGAATAATCTTTGGGATTATTTTTGTCCATTCGAGACGCTATTATTTTAGACAATATTTTATAGTCTGAGTTGAGAAGGATGAGTGGTCTATAGTTGCTGCACTTTTGTTATTCTTTTCCAGGTTTACCAACTAATGTTATTGTTGCAAGTTCTAAAGATTGAGGAAGTGCTGCCTTTCGGAATGCCTCCTTGATCGTGTTTGTAAGGGGGGTTAATAATTTGTTTGAAAAGGTTTTAAAGTATTCGATTGGAAAGCCATCTGGTCCTGGGGCTTTATAATTTTGCAACGATTTAACAGTAAGGTAAACCTCCTCCTCATTTACATCACCAGCCAGTATATATTTGTCTGTTGTGCTAATCTTGGGTAAATGTAAATGATTCAAAAATTGTTTTATTTCTGCACTGTCTTTGTGAAGCTCTGATCTATATAACGATTGAAAATATTTTTTAAATTCCAAATTTATGTCTTTTGTATTTTTCTAAATGTTTACCATCATCTGTTATCATACTCTGAATGCGTTTTTCATTGTCCTCCTTTTCTATCTGCCGCGCCAGTAGCTTGCTTGTTTTACTGCTGAATTTGTACTAGTGATATTTTGTTCTAGCCATTGCTGCCTCAGCTTTACTGGTACTCAGGTTGTCATATAAGATCCGTTTTTGTTTTAAAACACTAAGTAATTATGGATGATTTGTTCTTGAATCTCCAAAGTCTTTATATCTTTTTCTAATTGAGAGAGCTGTTTGGTTTGTTTTTATGTGAAACATACAAAATGATGTGCCCCCTCATTTAAGCTTTGAGGACTTCCCATATATTTGAGTGTGAGGAGGTATTTAAATTTACTTCCAGATACATATCAATTCTGGTATTCATAAAAGTGACAAATTCAGGGTCTCTAAGAAGATATTCTCTAAATCTCCATCTAGGAGAAGAGGAAGCAGGTTGATGAAATTCTAATTTCATTTGTATGGGGTTATGGTCTGAAATATTAGCTGCTGAATAAGAACATTTGTGACAAAAGTGGGTGTGAGGTCAAAAACATGTAAATTCTTGAAAAAGTGTTGTAAACATTGGAATAGAATGAATAATCTTTGCTGGTTGGATTACGTAAACGCCATACGTCCCCCAATCCTAATTCTTTCATGCCCTGGGTCAGAGCCACCGCAGATCTGGATAGTGTAACAAGTTTAGTGGAGGAGCGATTCATTGATGGAACCAGGTTATAATCGCCGCCCAATATACATGGAGCTTCAACCACAGCCAGTTTTAGAATTAAATCATTAAAAAATTCTGGGTTGTCTTAGTTTGGGGCGTACAAGGATACAATTATTACCCTGTTTATATTTATTACACAATTTACCAAAATTAATCTGCCAGATCTGTTATTTTCTATACGATTTAGACGAAATCAGAGATTTTTATTGATAAGTAAGGCTACAGCTCTAGCTCTAGATGTACAAGAAGAATAAAATACATGACCCACCCAATCCCTGTGCAACTTTAAATGTTCTATATCTGTGAGATGGGTCTCTTGAACAAAGGAGACGTCTGTGCTTTGTTTCTTAAAGTATGTTAGGACTTCCTCCCTTTTAAAAGGGTTGTTAATCCCTCTAATTTTCAACGAAATACAGTTAAGTAATCACGTCTTATTCATTTTAAGTTATATGAAAAGATATTCTGAATGGGTAACAACATGGGATGTACATAACTTGGACAAATAAAGAAATCTCTGACTCTTTGCTTTAAGTTTACAGCTTTCAATATTCACAGTATGAACCCCATAGAGGGAGTGTCCCAGAAATCCCAAAAGCAAAAACTAAAAAGAGGAAACCCACAACAAAAACAAAAAAAACAAATAGTGGGGTAAACTCCGCTTGTAAACAATTTCGGTTTCCTCGGCAGAGAACAGTTTTTCTAAGAAAAAAAAGAATAATATAATTGCTCCAGAAAGAAAACACTCAAGAAGTATAATAACTATATTTAACAAAATTAACTTAGCTCACATTTGGTGTTATCAGGCAAAAGTGTGCACGATATTACACGAAATTGTTTAACATTTTGGAGACACTCAGTAATTATGGATTATACAACAGTTAGTTCCGACCGAGTAATGTGATTGGACGAGAGACTTTCCATGAGTGCTGATATTTACCCATAACAGCACTGGGACTGTTCACAGGTGTATCACTCCGCTACACCAGAATTCTAACAGTTCATTTTAAAGCTTGTAAGCAGAAAATGTTACCGTTTGATGCCTGGCAGCGCTGTTCTATTTTTGTTAGTGATTGTTGGTAATCTATTTTTTGATTTATATGCCCAGTGAGCTCTTCTTTCGATTCACGGATAGCCTTAATAAGGGATTTCAGTGTTGGTTTATCTTTATCAGCCGCCATCTTCCCTACGTAAGAGGACTTTCTCTTAAGCCGACGAAAAAACTTCCAAAAACAACAAAGTTTCAGTACAAATTAGTCAGGTTCGTGTAGTAAGTATTTGTCTACGGTTTCAGGAAAAAATTCTATAACCGGAGCAATGTAGTCGTAAGTATAAAACCATCTCCGCCGGGGTCTACCTGGAGTTCACCGACACACCTCTGCCTGCAGAGGCTGCATCACGTGATCTCCAAAAACGTCATCTTTAAAAAAAAAAAATGCTATGTAAAAACAGTCTCTGTCTCTAGGTTTTTACGGTTCTCCTACGGAAATGGGAGTTTTTCCATCAGTGATTTTTCTTTTTCTGCCACTTTTCTAGTTGTGCAGTACAGAGTAATCATTGACGTGAAAACAGATTCTCCTACCTGAGCTGTGCACCTATTGTAGCTCCTCAAGAGCTACAATAGGTGTCTCTGCTGTTTGAAGTATATGGATAGGGAGGCATTTTGTTGCTTAATAGGCTCATATTTTTGAAGAAAGCATTGTTTATTGATCTGTAAGTGATTATCCCTGACATTTCTGCTAATTCCATCAAATATCCATGGCCTTAGTATTTATACTGGATTTTATGATGGCACATTTTTATAACTTTTTCATTTTAGTGCAATTAGAAAACTATACTTTTTTTCTGCATGCACTACTTTGCATTGTTCTAACGCATAAAAATACAAATACAACGCATTAAGGTTTGAAGTTATAGGAGAAACTAACAGTTGAAGGGAGTATGAAAGCTCCATGAAAACTGTGGTTGAAATGCAACAAAGGAGCAAAACATCCCTGTGATTTCAAGGTTTAGTAAAACAAATGCTATTAGCTATTTTAAAGGTATAGGAGAGGATCTTTTCAATAGAAAAATTTCAATGGAAAATTTTTATAGAAAATGACAGCCAATCAAAACGACCTGTTCAATGCACGCTCATGCTTGAATTCGAGCATGCGCAGATTGTTGTTTAGAAAGTAAAACGGGACAGACAAGACGCATCATTCCCCATGGAGGAGAGGTTCTCCCCGTACGGCAGCGAAAATGGAAGCGCGCAAGAGAAAAACCGTGTTTGACTGCATGTGCTGAGGACGTGCGCGCTCAGGGGGTGTTACTGGAGATGAGGTGGCGCATGCGCAGTGTTGCGAAAATGAGAATGAGCTGAAGATCCTCTCCTATACCTTTAATATGGTAAATCACACTTGCTTTTACAAGATACGAAGTACAGTATAAATGTGCAAAACAAGGCAAAGCTCTTGGCTCAGCCCCCAGTATGCTCACTAGAGGCTTCACTGTAACACCCCAGGCTTGAACTCCTGACCTACGTTTTTTACCTCTTCCCAAAAGCCTTTACTCTAAACTAATCCCTTTCCCGGTAGCACCTCTTAGGAATTGAATGATGTGACCTTATCTTACAAAGACAAAAGGACGAAACAAGAGTCTGTCACTCAGAGGAGATCATAAATTTATAACCAAAAACTCACAAAAGCAACTTTTCTCTGAACAGTGGAGAGCTTTGCCCCACACACAGGGCCTTAATGTGGCTCTAGTCAGTCTGCTTGTAATGTAAAAGGCCTGTTAATTCAACTGCCCACCAGTTAGTCCCTCTCTCATAAGCGCCAGTCTAATGAATGTCTTTAATAGGCCTAGCGCCGCATACCACAGTCCCTCGCTCCACATTAAGCCTTCACAGAGCACCATACGCTGCGGTGCAATCTCAGCGCTGGTCAAATGAGGGTGTTAACTACTAGACAAGGACGCATCCGTTTATATATTTACTTTAAATAACCCCCGTGGGTGTGACCCCTGACCTCCACAGTAATGTAGGCCAGCAGGATGTTGCTTGTGTGAGTAAGGCGTGGACTAGCGGTCAATAACGTCGGACGTTATTGAAAAGAGGAAAACTGGAAAAATAGAAAGTGCAAACTCTCTCACCAATATTCATCAAAAAAATCACAAGTGAATGATTATAGAGTGAGTGGAAATCATCATAGTGAAAAAAATAAGAGATATAATGTGTCACACATAAGTTCAGAGCATTAGAAGAATTTGCATACCATTTGAACCCTATTAATGTATTTTCTCATGGGATTTCACAATATCAGCAAGTATTGCATGTATTTCCATTCATCCCACTTCAGTCCTCAACTCCAAAGTAAAACATGGAGGAACCCAAAGCCTTCTGAGGACTCCCAGCTAGAGTTGGGCTTTATGGATTAAATGTTTTAGTGTGATAGCTTGTGGGTTTATCCCAATAACTGTAAATGCAACAAGCACAGATACGGCTCTTGAAAAATGGGCCAATTTACGACTGCAGTTACATAAAGAAGTGGATTTTCAACACTAAACTTCACAGTGGCTGGACATAATTATATTTTTGAAGTAAAAAAAATGCGAAAAATGAATGCAAGACATGAAATGTATTAAAATAACAATAAACAATATGATAAATCTCACCCATAATCCTTAACAGAGTCCACAAATACAGTCTGGGAATGAAGCAGATATTTGTTGAGGTGAAAGGTCAAAAACAGAACTAGGTGCCACATTTAAGCTCTATATGGGTGAGAGGAAACCGTACTGGCTAGGGATACTTGCTCGCGGTCATGGATTGACATTTTGAAGCTTAATACAGGCCCAATCCACACTTTTCAGATTGTACTTCATTAAAACAAACCATAAAAATATATAGAATCAAGAATCAAGAAGACTCAAGAATCAGTTTATTTATATAGCGCCAATTTACAACAGATGTCGTCTCAAGGCACTTTAGAAGAAAATCAATGAAAATCAAAGATACTTCATAAACAAATCCATTTAAAAAAGTTTCCAATCTAAGGAACCCCAGCAGATTGCATCGAGTCATTGACTTGCAGCATTCATTCCTCTAGAATCAGCAGACCAAAACAATGGCTTGTGTTGTCGTTGACATTAGAGCAATCCCTCATACTGAGCATGCATGTAGCGACAGTGGAGAGGAAAAACTCCCCTTTAACAGGAAGAAACCTCCAGCAGAACCTGGAGTACAAGCAGGCGCCTGCCACAACCAACTGGAGGTTTGAAGAAATAGAAAACTATATTAGTTGGAGAGGAAACTGGAAAAAATAGTTTATAGCAGCAGTTGTAGAGCTTCACTGGAAGCATCTCAGCCCATGTTCTCCTCCAAGAAGCTGTCTCAGCTAACAGAACGCCAGCCCAGGTGTGGCTACTATGGAGAGAAGAACACTAAGGGAAAACAAATGGTTAAGAAGGTGGAAATAACGGTAACTAAGTAGATTGGACAAAGGAAGAAAGTAGCAGAGAGAGAGGTGGTCAGATTTTCCTCCAGCAGTCTAAGCATATAGCAGCAGAACTATAAAAAAAACTTAAATAACCCTATAGAGTGAGACATGAAGAAGGTAGAGCAAAGGAGAACCGACTGTCAAGACTGAGTTCCTCCCCCGACCGGATTAGGCTGTGTTCTTTATCTCTTCCTAACTATAAACTTTATCAAAAAGGAAGGTTTTAAGCCTAGATTTGAAATTACACAGGGTGTCGGCCTCAAGGTCTAAAGCTGGAAGCTGGTTCCACAGCTGATAACTAAAAGATCTGCCTCCCATTCTGCTTTTAGAGATTCTAGGAACCACCAGTAAACCTGCCGGACTTAAGGAGTATAGTCTTATATCCTTTTCCTTCCACTTAATAAATATCCACTCTTCGGTCAGTCTATTCAAATACTATCCCTAAAAACTAAATTTGAGCTGAAGACAAAAAGAGAAGAAGTTCAAGCAGTATGAAAAGTTTGTCAAGTCATCATGCTGCAGATTCAAGCAAAAAATAGAACTTAATGAAAATGCATCTAAGAACACGTAGCTTCAGCTAATCCCGAGCTGTTGAGAAGAAACTGTACGTATTCATCAATTGCATCCCACTGAACTCGCACTGCGTTCAACAATGTCAATATCCAGGTAATTTCACTTCAAAGGCGAGGCAATTAAAGAAAAATTGGGGTCAATGGAACACAAAGCAGATTGAAAGCCACTGACTGGAGCACTTAAAGCCAAGAGAGAGAGAGAGAGAGAGGAACGAGGCAATAGAAGGAGAAAAAGAGTCTGATTTCATTTCACCTGTCAACGACACTGTAGGAGCAATATTGTGCACTATTTGTCTGAATCCCCCCCAAAAAAAGCGTACCCAGGCATGCGCGCTCGAGCACGTGGCTACTGTGTTTGCGGCTCTGCCTTGTGTTATGCCTGAAGACATAAGCGCAGTAATAGAGTGTTGGTAGAGTCAGACAGCTGCCCAGTGCCATTCACAGCTCAGAGCTCCCAGCCTCCACTCTGCTCTGTTCGCCTTCTGATGAGAATTAATGTACTCTGACGTCCCCTGGGAGTCCCGCGCAAACCCCCCCTTCCCGTCCGAAGGCACGGCTAATGAAGAAATACAACCTTGCCAAAATACCGAGGTGAAGAGAGACGGAGAGATAACACGAGAGGGAAACATAAAGAGAGAGAAAACCGGCAGCGGACAGATGATTTATAAATGGACAAAAAAAACTAAAAAAACAAGAGCAAGTATAGGGATTAAATAGTTAAGGGGAGATACAAATGTACGAGTTAACACGATAGAATAAAACTACAGGACACAGATTGAAGAACGCGACCGTGAAGCATGCCACTCGTCTCGACCCAAGACGAGCGGCCTGGACGGCCGTACCCTGCCCCAGGGCTGCTACGGGCGATGGCTGCCCTGCCTCTCCCCAAGGGGCTCCCTTGACACCAACACACAATCTCCTGTCCCACAGAGACTTGCAGGTGGATGAGCAGCACAGACAACCGCGTCCGTGACCCCAAATATAGCACCCGAACGCCTGGATGCCGGATGTGGGATGTGAGGCGTAAAAGCTGACCGTGACAAAAATGAGCGATGGAAAGCGCTCGACTAATGTCGAGTAATTTGACACAAATTCACCCGCTCGCTCTTGGGGTTATGTCCATATGGCGTCTATCAGTAAAGTTCAGGATGTCCCTTAAGTTGCAGGCTTTCGGATACGCTCTTAATGTCCTAATTACATTGGAATAGATTATTCGTCTAAGTCCAGAACTAAAGAGAGAAACTTCTAAATCTGATTTGCTGCCTCACATTAAGCTCCTAACTCTAATTTGTATTTAGCACAGTGATATGTGTCCATATGTCAGCAGAAACCAGTCTTTAAAATAAACAAGAAAGAACGTTCAGCCGTTTTTAGATAATGTAATGAAATAGAAATGTGAAGAAGTAAAATCGATATGAATACTTTTAGAAGGCACTGTGTCAGAAAGGCGGATTTAATCAAGAATAAGTTTCTTTATACTCACAGTTTCTTGGCCTTGAAAGACTCTGCAAACTCTCTGACGCTGCGGAGAGACGCCAGGTTACACATCATGGCGTCCACTCTTGCTTTGTGCTGTTGTGACAAAAACACAAACAGAAACATTATTCCAACAGTGAGAAAGACAAACTGCAAACACATTTTTTAAGAAGACTATTTTTCTAACTGTGGTCATTAATGCAATAAGGTTAGATGGAGATAAATAACACAGCTTTAAAATCTGAATGCATAATTAACCAAACAGACATTCTTAGCTGCAGTTTAGAAAGAAACATTGAACTGATCTCGTATTAACCGTTCACACAGCAGCACCTGTGTGATGTGGATTTCAAATGTTTAACATCCTGTAGTCATAAAAGATTTAAAAGGCATACTAGATATGGTTTGTAAGTTATAAAGTAATTAACAATAGAAAAAAAAAAGGTTTATTCGGTTAATTGACAAAATCTAAGAGCATAAAGAGATTAAATGTGGAGTCTCACAGTATTCAGAGTAATAAACTTTTATTTTTTTCAAAGGATTTGGGGGAAATATCTACAAGACAAGTAATTTCTTTTGTTACAGATGCCGACTATTTTTGTTTAGGAATGATTTTAAAAATAGATTTTTATTATTATAATTTTTTTTTACCATTATTAAAAAGATAATTTGATTACAGTCCAAATTATCCGAATTTGAGCATTTGGAATACATGTATATATATATATATATATATATATATATATATATATATATATATATATCTGACATAATGTATATACAAGAGAAAATACTTTTTGAAGCCACACATGTCGAAGATGTGTTTTTCAGTACAATTACGGAATAATAGGTATAATTATTTAAAAAGTAAAATCTTTTATTGAACTTGAAAGGAAAAATAATGAGAAATAACAAATTTACTAAACAACGGCGGCTAGGATTTTTGGTAGGGTTGTTTTTGTGGTTGTAAATACATTTAAATAAGGGAACCTCGTGTTTTCTGCTGCACTGAAACTTAAGAAAGTCTAGGCTATACAAGAGTTTTTTCTTCTTCCTGCTCTTCTTATAAAACAGGGTATTTGGAGATTTGGTGGAGTTTCAATTTGAGAGAGTCGCTAGATGTATGTTGAAATGAAAAAAACAACAACATTTCATCACAAGCGAACCACAAACACCGAACTCTGTGAGCTGAGCCTACGTATGCATCTGTGTATCTGTGGCTCGTCTTACGCCATATGTTGGGGGACAGGCTGAGGGTATGGGGAGGAGAAGAGAAAGATAAATGACCTAAGAAATGAATGCATAGCTGCATTTACACACTGCAAAAGACACGCTTAATATTCATCATCCCCCCTATGACGGCGCTAGCGCTCCGCTGCAGGCCAAAGGCCTCGGCCGAGACGCAAGCAGGCCTGGAGGGCCACGTCTCTTTAAAACATAGCAGAAAACCCTTTTTGTCATGGTGTCAAGTGGAAGCCTTTTTTTTCTGTTGTCCTTTTCACCTCACTTCGTCTCCATCAGCACAAGCCTTTAAGAAACAGGGGAGGCTCACATGGGACCTTGACATATGTTAGCGCAAAAGCGTGCAGCATGAAGTGAGACTGAACATCTCTCCCGCTCCGCTCTGCGAGCCCTACTCTTTCCTTCACAGCGATCCCCAATCCCTGGGGAACGGCGTCAGCTCGCATAACACCCCGGAAGAGCGTTCAGCTCCCCACCCAGCGCCATGTTATCGCAGATATGAGGTCCTGTGTGAGACCATCACATGGGAATGTCTCCCTGCACCTACGACAATCCCAGCAAGGACGTTCCACGGAGCAGTGAGCGCGGCGGGAACAACAAAGGGTAAAGAAATGGGATTCTTCAGGCATTTTACCGACACCTTAACTGCCCCGGGGTGCATTCAAACATGCATATACAGGCACGCGCGCACCCCCCGCATGCACACAACAAACTCAGCGCTGTGACTCAAGGGTAAAGCCATGCCATCACGCCATTAGCCACGCTTGAATTATTCTCTTGATGCCACTCGACGCCATTACAGGGACGGTATTACAGAACATTAAAGGGCTGATTATGACTATTATAGATATGATTATAGGGTACCTGCTTATATGATCCACACACAGCAGTAATCACAGGTGAGAGGAGACAACCGTCTAATTTAATGTCTTACAGGCGCAGTATGCATTTATACTTCGTGTCACTTCCACATGGTCCACAAATTCAAAGGAAAGGTTGTTGTTTTTTTCCTTTAAATAAGAAATGACTTTTTTTTGTGTGCATAATTATGCATTTTAACCCCGAGGTGTAAAGCAGGTAACAATAAACTTTTCTATATAAAAGTGTGCGGAAGTTCTCCTAACAAGGTCAGAGTATACGAGCCGCATGGTAATTAACAGGTCACTAAAGGGCCTCCTCAACAGGAAAGCTCGCCGTGGGTGCAGGACCAGCTGAGAATATGAGAGTAGGTGTCAGCTTGACGAACATCTTTTTTTTTGGAGAAGTGGAAGAGAGTGAAAAAAAACAGAGGGAAGCAGACATGAAGAGATGGGAGAGAGGATAGAGGATAGAGGGAGGGTTTCAGGGAGCCCACTGGAGCAAATCCAGCAAGAAGAAGGTGAGCAGCCGGCTTTTCCTGCCTGCCTCTGGCCTCCCCCTGCAGATTGAAGTCTTGCGAAGAAAATAAAGTTTATTGCCTGGAAAGAAGAGGGGGGAGCATGTAAAAAGCATTAAAGCTATGGAGGTGAACAATTAGACAGATGGCCAGGTTTTGGAAGGAGGAGGGAGGGGGGCAGATAAAGACGGGCAGATCACAGAGATACAATCGTTTAGGGGTTTTATGAGGGCCCCTGACAACTTCTGTTCTCCTCAAGGACGAAGGAGCAAACTGAGGAACGGCGATGCCTCTCTGGTGACTCCCCGAGGGAGCAACGGCACGGACCTCGGCGTTGGTCTGCAGAGCCACCCCCTCAGCTTTGTCTAAAAACAAAACACACACTTCTGGGATCCTACACTGCGGCACAATTTAACGTTTTCCATAGTATAGTGTCCTACGTTTTTTGTGCTTTACTGTCGTTTTTTTTAATAAATTATAACTATAAATGATCAAATCATAGATTTACGACGGCCTGACAGACGGATATAACTTTCACGCAAACAAGTGAAACATCAAGTCTGGAGATAAAAGTGGTGTTCCCAACATGCCTCTGGCAAACAGTGTCCAAACGGCTACACATAAAAAATTAGCAGAAGGGACTTCAGGTGACAAGCCTCCTCTCACTCACAGCCATCACACCTAAAGTACAAAACCTGGTGTTTGGCTTTCAGCTGAAGAAGAGAAGAGAACTACAGGAACAAATTATTAATCTATATGAGAGAAGGCGGAGGTGCTGTGAGCCTCCCCTGGTGCTTCTGTTGTGCCATGTGGTTTCTGCTACCAAGAAAGATGGAGGAGTAAGAGGGGTAGGCGCTCTAATGCAATTATAACTGAGGCCACCCAATCCAATAAAATGAAGAAGTTTAAAGCAAGGGGGAGCTCCATCCTGTTCAATAAGACAGTAAAGCACTCTGCTAACTCCTGAAACACACACACACACACACACACACACACACACACAC
>JAVLVB010000262.1:772936-795174 GCA_032876305.1 Orestias chungarensis
TCTCATACTGTAACCCCTGGTTCCCTCTACCGTCACCTTGTGCCGCTCGCCCCCTCAACTGCGCCTTATGGATCACCGAGGCAGGGGCATCTTTAAAAGCCTTCAAAGTATCCCACGTGTACAACACGCTTAAGCTTTCTGATCTTGGTTAAGCTCAGTCATAATCGGGATGAAAAGAACATTTATTTTGTTATAACTTGTTTCACTTTCTGCAAATTCTCCTGATGTCGATTTAAAGTTAAGAGTCATGTAGCATGGGTGTATCTTAACCAGCAGGTACTACGTAAAAGGTGTTGAAACGGCGATGAAAGTGAATGAGCAGGGAAGAGACCATGTGAAAAGGGCACCTTATAAAAGCAATTAGAGAAATGACTTTGAGCCCTTCTTCCTGCTCCGTAGATTAGAACAGGCCTCGGAGGGGGGGACACAGGAAAACTCAGATCTGCGTGACCTTGCCTGCAACACGCCCCCGCTAAATTGGCCATCAGCTTTTAAGACTTGTATCGCAGATTTCTATATATCTTTAGCAAAACGAGTACAGAAAAAAAGAGAAGAGAAAGAAGGGGACAAACTGTGGAACGAGCAGCTCGTATATCATGCTGTCACAATTATGACATTTGTTCATAAATACCAACCAATCTCCTCTCCACCTGGCTAAGTCACACATACTTGTGCTTATGCATGCGCCACACAACAACAAAGAAATATGGATACACACCACGTGCAGTGAGTGTGTGTGTGCGCATCCAGGTCTAGGCACAAAGTAACATCTGGCCGGCTGCTCCGGAGCAGGCCGGAGAGCTGACCTCCATGCAGACAAAAGAGGCCGAATACACACTCCTGAAAACTCTGACACGCCGCCGGACGCTCACGTTCTGCACGCTGCAGAGGCGAAACACACACGAATAAACAAATACCCGCGTGCACTCACGTTTCCTGCCCCTGCGACGCGCAAACACAGCGCAATTAATAGGGAGGCAGGTCTCTGGTGAGGAAGAGAAAGTGCCAGTTCAGCACATACGGGCAGAATATGCAATTTCCTCCAGTTAAGTCTGTATTAAATTGATTTCTTCTTTCTCTGACATGGACTGGGTTTTTTCCCCCTAATGAAAGCAGGATAATCTACAGGTTTTCCCTTTCCTGAAATCAAGTTACAAATCAAGCAAGATCACGGGCCGATGTGGGGAAGGGTGAAGGAAATACACGGGACGATTTTCCAGATGAAAAACATGAAGAATGAGGGAAAGATGTGTCGATACTCCAAACGTGTGCCAGACGTGCACACGTGGACTCGCTACGGTAGAGGGAAAAAAAGTACTCGATGACATCCTTATTCGTTGGCATGAGAGGGCAGGACGGGTTAGTAAACACAGCATTAATAACTGTAATGAATGCAGAGCATCAATTAATGAGCAGATCAGTCAAAGCTGACAAGGACGCATAAGCTGCAGAGAAAAAGCCACTTCAAAGAAAAAAAAAGGATTTTATATACTAAAAAAAGTCTAATAAAATAGTATTACTTGGTTATTGTACAACTTTAAGATAAAACAAAGACATTAGGATTTACACGATTTTCAAAATAGAGGGTAAGCTAAAAACTTTACTGAATAATTTATTTGGGAAAAAATGTATGATTTAAAAAAAAAATCTCAAACACTAACATATTTTTTAAGGATGCTCAATAACACGATTTACAAGCCCGAACATAAATAAATACAGGTCACTTTAGCAGAATATGCTCGCAGGTAGCTATTCAAATTAGCCAATTGCAGCAGGACTTGCAGAGATGGGAATCTAACCCTCCAATCACCAAGACACACGGTAAATTAAATACTGCTAATTATTATTTGTTTTGTTTTCTTCTTCCAGGATGTAGTTTTGTTAGATGTGTCCTGGTACTAATTGTGTGGGCCTGGAGTTCTACATCCTTTAAAGGTGAGTTGCCAAGACCCAGCTCTAGGTTTAGAGAGTGACAGACAGAGCAGTAACCACCACTAAAAATATCCAAGTGGGATTTGCATTAAAAATATTATTGACCTTTTAAACCAAAGATAAATGCTGATGTTTGGTTTATTTATTTGTTATATATCAAGATCTTTTGGTAACCTTCTGTAAAATAGACTTAATATAGCAACTCTGGCAAGTGGCTCCCATGGTTTCATAGCTAGGTCACTATATACCTTCTTGAAGTGTAAACCAATAAAATCAAGTCAAGCTTCGTCAAATATAAACTTCTGCATGTCATGAGCTAGTAGAGCATGACTAACATACTAACATTGTGTGAGTCAATTTCAGGTGCAGAAGCAACATTGTGTACAGTACGTACACCAGCCAACTAGTGTGGTTTTCAATATAAAAACAAAATAACAATGAATACACTCAAAAGTCTTTTTGCCTGATAAAATCCTCTGTTACCTTCGCCCAACATTCAAAGCTAACATGTCCATGTAACTCTCTTTAGTTTTGTGCCTCTCAGTGTTTATGAGTCCCGTTCCACCTGAACTCCGCCTCTCCCACTCATCACCCAGGCCAGAACCTGATCGCATTTCCATTAAAAAGAGATGGAGATTTAAATAATATCTCCGTGTTCTCAGAAAGACATCAAGAGATTTTCGTCTTTCTCTCCCTTTTCATTTCAGCCTCTCCTCCTCCTTCGTCTCGACCTCTCCGTTCTCCGCCAGATTCGCAGACAGTGCACATTGTTCCGCGCATGTCTTCGGTGTAACCGATCCCCCTAACAACCAGGATTTTAATGTGATCCATATTGCTCGCTAATATCTCAGATCTCCGAATAAGCGCAGGCAATTACATATTTACACCCAACTTATTTTGCAACTCTGTGCGAGGGGCCTCTGGCGTCTGGCTGCAACAGCACAAACAGACTTAGAGGCTGATTACATTGAGGTTAGATAAGAACGAAGAACAAGAAAATAAAACACCCAGAGCCTGAGCATTTCTCGTATACAACTTACTCTTTTGAGGTGTCAGCAATAAAGCGCCACCACAAAATAATTTGTTCGTTTTTTTTCTAGTGCCGCTGTAACGTGATTGCTTTATCTAAACCAGCTAGTTTGAGACCGTTTAATTCTCTCCTAAAACATTCCCGACATGTATCGTCCTCGTCATGTCTCGGGGCCGGATACAACACCACAGCTCCTAGAGAGAAGCTTACGTGAGCACGTCGCTGTTCAGGAGATAATAAATTAAGCCTCTTTGATTTAATACCTTTTTTTTCTCTGCTCAAATCCACTGTATGAAAACATGAGCGTCACACAGCCGAACAAGAAGAGAATCGTGTAATTAAGATACGTGGAAACCTTTGATGAGACTGAGTGTGAAATAGACCTTTTGATGAGCCATGTTTTCACCCTCCTCGGGGTCTCCGTGTGCACTTTGATTAAAAGCTCTTTTGTTTGGAAATATCCTAAAGTTGCAACATTTTTTTTGCATTTTCAATGGAAACAAAAAAATTGCGTATTTATCTCATTCTTTGGAAAATAAGGGGGGTTTTTTTCTCCGTCTTTCTTGTCTTAAATCATTAGCGGGATGAATACAAAAGGGATTAACATGTACAGTTAAACCATGTCATTTATCGGAACGTCAATTGACACGACCAACAAAAACTTGCACATAATTAGGAAGTGCAAGAACAAGGAAGCATGACTTTTTCTAATTTTTTTAAAACTCTGATGTGCATCGCTAAAAAAAAAATAATTCAGCGCAACCAACTGTGCAGAGAAGTCACCCTGGTCAGTAAACTGTGTCTACCTTCTTTCCAATCATCCCTTCGTTCAGTGACCTCTAACTGTGTTCCTTATGGCTCAATATCGACTCAGATGTCCCAGTACAAGATGAGGATTAAAGATTAGAGGTGGGAATTATTGTTTTTGTATTGTTTCTTTGTTATTGTAAAACATTTTCTTGCCATGATAAAAAAAAATAATTTGGATTTTGCATCAAAATTATAAATGATGTTAATCCCAAAACCGGCTGAATTGTTGTTTAAACCCGTTCCACACTGTTTCATCCGCAAAATGTGGATTTTCAAATCTTCAACAATGTCTTTTAATAACTTTGATTACAAATGACATAGGAGCAACTGTATTGGTTTTAAATGTTTGAGCAGATTGTGCTGTTGTTTTGAAGAAATATTTGCATGGAAATTCCATAATGAAACGAAATCCACCAGTAATACTTTTGTAGATCTTTTTTTTTTTTTTTGCACTCTTTGATTAAAACAAACAAACATTAACATCCTATACAAAACAAAATATACCCATCCTCATTTTGCAGTTACTGTGTGCCGTTGAGCACTAAAAATCACATTTCTTAATATAACTGTTTGTAATAAAGATCCCTACCTTAACTTTTTATATTTTTCAAGAGCAGTATTTGTTTATAGATACTTTTATTGGTATCGTGATAGTACCTCTATTTATCATTTTAAATCCATTTTGCTGACCCTGATGGACCTCAGGAGGTAAATCAGTAACCACTGAACTTTAAGTAGTAGTAAAAGATAACGAGACAAATTGCATGCATCACAGTCATATGATAGAAATCAAAAGACAGAGGTTTTTAGCACAGGGTCAAAGCTAATATGAACGTCCAGAGTCCGCCTGATCTGAGAAATTTTTAGTGAACGTAATGTGGTGCAGACATTACAACATTAAGGATGATACACAACAGCCTACAGTACTAAAGACAACAGCCTCTAAGAGGTTGGAAAACACCAATACCTCAATACATCAATCAGGTAAATGCTCTAAATCTTCAGCCACGGCCCATTTCTTCCACAATCCCAACTGAATGATGTGAAACCACACAGGGCCATGGACCCGAACATCTAACCTGGCATGATGAGAGAAAACAAAAAGGGGTTGAAATGTAATCTACTCTCAAAGCATTATTAAGGAAAGCAGCCAAAAAAGCCTCAGGAACTCTGGACGAGCTGCAGAGATCCAAAGCTCAGATGCGAGACTCTATTATTCATGCACTCAATAGATCTGAACTTAATGGAACCGTGACAAAACGTCTGAAAAACATGTGGCTTCCTTTTTAAAGTTTGGCGCAAACAATCTAGGGTAAACAACAAACACGTGCATTGAGGCACTAACATGTAAAACACTATATGTGGTGTTATTGTATCATCAAATATCACCTTAAACAGGATATTCCCCGCTTGAAACATGGTGGTGGCAGTTTTTATAAGAGTTATGTTTTACTTCAGTGGTATACAGAGTTGAACCTGTACAGATACAGGTCAATCCTGGAAAAACAAATTGACAGAGCTTGGAAAAGCCTTGAGAGTAGGTAGGGGAACGCATTCCCACAGAACAAGGACCCTAGACAGAAAGTAAAATTAGGGGTGGGCAATATGGCTTTAAAAGTAATGATACACAAAATTCTCAGAGATTTAAAATAGGCTGTTTTAGTGGATCTGTTCCATAAAGAAATGTTATTGCTATCACTAAACTGCAAAAAAAAACTTCACTATAATTTGTTAAAACACTAATAGGATAAACTATTTAGGACTTAGTTGTAATTGTTGGATTTTTTCAAACATTCTTCATTCTAATTAATAATTATGACGATAAAACAAAGTTATGCTTGAAATCCTACAAGAAGTCAAATAAAATACTGATAAAGGATACCTTAATGCTCACCCCTAACCCATATCCACGACAGAATTGAACTTATCTGTTTAGTTATAAGATCTGTGCGAAGTTTAGGGTGTATAAATGCTTTTGAACGGCCTGTTTAACAATAGAGATGAAGCAGGAGTAAACACTGAGGTCACCTTCTGATACATTTATTGGTGTTATAATTCAAATTCGTAAGGGAAATTCATTACAGCCACTTCGAGCATAGTTTAGATCGTCTACTCTGCTTACTGATAAGGTCACACAGTGACGCATCCTGCTAAAGAATTACACAAATCTGAATAATAGGAATCTCATCATGCATCCTTAACACCTTGTCGCCTGGTAATAGCCTGAACGCCTCTCGTACAACAATGTAATAAATGTGTCACGTGACCTTAACAAAGGCCAGAGGTCGGCGAGCCGAAGATTGTCAACGGACCAAAGGATTGACAGAGAACAAATGACGCCTTGTAAACAAATTCAATTATTACTTTAATTCATGCAGTCTGATTAAATTTGCTGGAGAAAAGTCCTTCACCAGGGAACTTCTTCCACTATCGCCTCGTCCAGCAACAGTACTGGCACCGATGAAGCAAAGTAACCGCATTAACAACGAGAGTGTCTTCCTCTTGCATTCCTGCTAAATGTATTAAATTAAATTCAGTTTGTACTTGAAGACCAGGCTGCCGCAGACTCTCTGTCAATAAACAAGCAAACTCTGGGTAACCTTAAAGATTCGATTGTTTTTCCGTATCTTGTCCAGCAGTGTGCAACACAGATTTGTGTTCAGAGTTACAGCCTGACGCCCGACAGATTTTACTTTCACAAGTGGAGAATAACGACTTCCAATGCGACGCTTCGCTTGATATATATGCATAAAACTTAAATAGCAAATGCTTGGGGTTTATGTCAAGTGTGATGGACATGATATGAGATTTAAAGCCAAAAAGAAGGAGATAGACGAGGGAAGTAGTATGAAGAGGAAGAAGGGGAAAAAAATAAAGAGTGGAAGGAATGATACAAGACAAAACCCTAGAGATCTGCATATGCATATATGCATATGCAGGACAGGAAATAAAATTGTTAAAAGATTGGTATGTATTTGTGTTCAGCTGTGTTCTGATGCCCCTGAATAAACTACAGTGCACACAAATTGCCTGATTAGTAATTGGTGTCCTTCTGTAAGTAATTTTAATTCAGAATAAAAATGAAAAAAACAGCAAAAACATACAGAATAAAAAACATTCTTTTTAAGTCTTGAAAGGTTTTTTAAGTCATTTAGTTAACACAAATAAAAAGAAGCACACCAAACAGATCAGGGAGAAGCTGTGCGCAGGGCTAAGTTATATTACACTTTCTCAACATCTCCCCATTTAATCAATTATCCAGTACAAACATACAAAGAGTATAGCACAAGTTATTGCATAACAAGACCAAAACATCAAAGCTATACTGACAGACCAGCAGATCAGAAAAGTAATCAAATAGTAGGTTTTGGCTAACTCTGGAGAAGCCTCAGAGGACTTGAGTAACTTCAGTAATTTAAGGAAACCCATCACCCTGATTACACTGAACAACATCTTTCTGTGTGTTGACCTTAGGAGTAAGTGGAAACTTGGTCAAAGTTTATGAGACAATTGAGCTATATATTGAAAATATGTCTGTTAAAAGGAGGACGGAGATGTAGACGCAGATGTAGACATTCCAAAAGGACACCGAACACGAAACTACATCCAGATCTACAATTAAAGTGTTTGAATGAAATCCTCTTTTCTGTGTAATAATATTCAAGTCATATCTAAGGAGTGAAAGTAAAAATTGCTATTCACACATTCCACATCCAATATAAATACAATATAAATAAAGTTGAGCTATATGGGAGAAAAAAATATTGTTGAAATGTTTAAAAGTGATAACGAAAATTTCTACTTAATTTTCAATGACTATAACTAACAATGATATCGTATCGTTTCCAATAAATCACATGACAGCTGTTTTCGGTTACATGACAAAATGTGGTACGAATACTTTTGCAAGGCACTTTATTTGTAATAGCCTAGCATAAACTGCAATTTCAACAACATATCCTATAACCTTAAAAGAACTGAATTAAAAGGCTGGTATTTAGATTAGTCTATCACCCAAAGCTGCATTAGGTCTCTCCTGTTTGCGCCTTAATTCCATCAGAGTAATCCCACGTTATTGCCCTCTAACAGTACCCTAAACGAAGAATAAAAAGTTTGCTTCCCTCTAGCAGTGTATTACCAGGAAACAACAGGCCCTCTCCTCATTAAGTTATAGATATAAATGCTCCAAAGCATGAAATTACCCCCGAGCCTCCCTCTCCAAATAACCTGGTTTGCAAACAAATGATCCGAGCACAAGCAGTAAAAGGCAGATTATTAAAATAATAGGAGGGATTTAAATTTGCATCCGCAGAACAATTCGGCAAAGGACTGTGCAATTACTCCTCCCCTCCTCCTCCTCCTCGCCGGTTCACTCCACCTTTCTATCGGCAAGGCCCAGGGTCCCTCACACTTTATTGTGTCCATCTGTTCCTCCTAAGAAACACAAGCACATTTTGGTGTCTGCAGCTGTGTTTTCCGTTTGTGCTACAATATTGCAGCTTGTGTGCTAAGAATACCCCCCCCAATTAAAACCAAAATCCTTTTGCATCCTTGTACTTTGTTATTCTATCCAACTCACCCTCTGAAGTCTTTGTTTCTCTTTCGCCGTGATAAATATCTAACTTCACCTCAAGACAATAACAGTCCCTCCTCCTATCCTGGAGTAAATGGGGAACGATGTGAGAGGGAGATGAGCAGGAACGGACGAGGCAAAGGGTTCTCTGGTCTGCATTACCTCTGAGTTATGGCCCCATTTGCATCTCAATCAGCCTCTTTTGAGAGCCCACCACCTTTGTAACACCCCCATCACACCGAAGCCACCTCAGGTAATCAGGAAGATTTAGGGGGACTGGCAGCCTACTGTGGGCACCCGCTGGCTGGGGTTTGCGGCTCGTTCAGAGCCCCCGGTCTCACTAAGGGCCCTCTGGGCCACATCCAAAAGCCGGAGAATGGCGGCACTTAACAAGACTGAGGAAGACCAAGACAGACGAGCGGTAGGAACAGGCCATAAACCAGAGGGAAAACAAAGCACCCGTGTGATTATAATAGATCTTCCTACATGTGCGTCTGCATAGCGCTGTACCGCTGTCTCATTAAGACACGGGCAGAAAGGAAAAACTTGAACTTGTGACCCCAGGTGAGAGCACTTCATCTAAAAGTGAGAGTGACACCAACACCCTCTCAGCACACCCCTGCAGCAACACCTCAGTCTCTTACGTGTAATGGGGAAGTGCTCAGGCCAAAAAAACAACTCCACACACACTAGCACAGCTACATGGCGTTTGCAGATAGCTAATGCTCCACTTGAGAGTTGCCTCTATAGTTAGCACTGTCTTACGGCTGAACCGGGCTAAGGTGTTATTACCTGCAGTTGCTCTATTGATATTGTGACTGCAGCAACTGTTCATCTCTTTGTTACTGGCTGAACCCGAGCACTGTGTCCTATCTGACTGTGTGCATAACGTGTGTTCGTGAATTTGTGTGTCTAAGACCTCTGGGTCTGCAGAGCAGTCACCGTACAAAGTAGAAGACAACAGACAAAGGAAGCTAATAGAGAAACACTGAACACACCAGGGGCCTAATCAAGTGTGAAGGAGACATACGCACAGGTCTAAATCCCTCTCTTACACAAACACTCCGGCCTTTCTTTCCCTCTCTAATCTCATAATACCCAACACTGCCTACAATGATAATAATACATTGCTCAAAGGTTTTGGCAAATAAAAGTTACAAATACAACAAAGCAAGGAAGGAGAGTGCAAACCAAACTTCAGTAGTAAATACAGACGGCTCAGGTGAGTAGAGAGAGATCTCAATCGTGAAGAGATCCAGAAACAGGAGCTGAGCTTCAGTTATCAGAATCAAATATTAGTAAAGAAAAAAAAAGAAAGCTGGGGAGTGGGCTACATTAATCAAAGCGTTCACCTAGTGGGCAGCCATATGGCAGATCAGCACGCCAACTGAGCAAACTTGCTGATCTTCAGTAACGGAGTGCAATTAATTCCACTGGCTGCATTCATCTCTCCCTCACGCGTTGAAGGAAAGGGAGGTAGAAAAGAAGGAGCACGTACAGAGGAGGCATTGGTAGGACTCTTTACTCTTACACATCAACTCTGTTTTTTTTATCCTTGCGCTAACTTGGAGCAGAGGAATCAAACCCAGGTGATAAATGAGGTGGACTCGAGGGCCTCAGGTAAACCCTGTGGTGATGTTTGAGGGGGGAGGGAAAAAATAAGTCAGTAATTAGGAAGCTAAGAGATGATATAATCAGAACGGAAAGAGGATTAACGTGTAGGAATCATCCCAATGCTTTTGTGAGGACTTCAAGCATGCAGTGATGACTTTAGTTTCTCTTTTTGAAGCCAAAATCACAAAGCTGAACAATGGAATAATGGAATCAAATTATAAGTATAAATTATAATTCTTCAAACTCAAACCATGATGGGGGACTAGAAATTAAACATCATGTCAGAGGACTAATGTTTTAAAAATGTTAATTTCCAGAGTTCTCTGGGGGTCTTTTAGAAATATAGGTACAGTAGTCACTTGTAAATCCAGGTGTGAAGATAGTAACATGAATCCTTGATGTACCTCTAGATTTTCTCATTGACAAACAAAATAAATCTACAGTTGTAATAAAATGCTTCACGATTCTATATTCTATGCAAGTATTTTCCAGTCCCACTTGGCTGCCATAGATTTGTTTAGAAACATTGGATAATATGAAACAAGAGACAAAACTCTGAGAAATCAAATTTACCACAACTGCACTGTTGTAAAATTTACTTAAGTTCAACATAAATTCAATGCAAGGAATGATCTGGTAGCATTTACTAATTTGACGCTACCCTCTGTAGAAGCTCTAATGACAAACGCTTGGGATTGGTAGGGCAGTCGGCAATTTCCTTTCTCACTATATCAGCTGGTATGAGTTTTACCACTTGGGAGACATTTGTTGAGAGTATATGGAGCACTGAACTTCATCCCACAAAAGGTTGGCCGAGCAATAACAGTACAACATGATGCAGATGTTAGATCCAAACCAATTAGTTACATTTGAAACCCTTCATCCAAATGCAAACATACTACACAAAACTGGGGTGCATCATGGAAACTTCAAAGATTTGATTTGTCACAAAAATTCATTACATTTCTCCATAATTAGGTCCATATAAGGAAAAAATATTTTTTTCCGTAATTGAGTGCAAGATAAACTTGCCGTCTACTCAAAGCATTGCAGAAAAATACTTTTTTGGCAAGGACATCACCAAGATTCTGGTTCAGTCCAATCTATAAAAACTCTTTAAATAATTTTGGTTTCTTGGCTATCAAGACAAAGCCCCAGCTCTTCCCACAGATTCTCTGCAGAATTGAGGTCTAAAGACATACCACTTCATAAGGTTCATGTGATCTTGTTTAATGATTGCTTTTGTTTCCTTGGGTATTATTTATTTGTAACACTAGAAAACTGGAAGATTTATCCACTGGACAAGACATTTTCCCCACTCCGTTTCCTATACTTTACAGTGTAGACGGATGACAGAAAACAAGGACGCAAAGACAGGAGTCTCTTATCTACATTGATGTACTGTCCTGATTCCAGGTCTCCTTTCAGAATACATGAGGTGCATTCGGTAAAGGGTCTTTCTGTCACCACAAAGACCTGCATCACTGCATACAAGGCCCAAATCAGTCCGTTCATTTCCCATTCCATCCTGTAATCACTTCCAAAAGGGCACAAAGTTAGTTGAACCTCTCCTCTACTCCAGCCAGCGACTAATCTCACACACCGAATGACCCAACGGTTGAAAAGGCACATCTTTTTTCACACGCTACTTTTCTTTACATACTTATTCACACAATGCAAAAGTCAATCTTTTTTCCATGTGACTCTAAAAACTTACCCAACAGGCAGCTAAAAATCATTCAAATATGCAGATTACCCTCAAAATCCAATCACAACACATTTCGGTTGCAGTCTTACTCCGGAAGATTAAACAAACTAAGATCTTTTTATTGATATATCATTTCATTAAAATGTAAATTAAAGGCAAAATAAGGATAATGATAAGTGATGCTACTCACAAGCATTTCCTTTTCCTCAGCAGGAGAGAAGAAGCTACACACTAAAAGATGACAAGGTAAAGGAAACAAAGTCAGACCGCACACAAATGTCCTCATACCTCTCTCTCACAGCTTCTGGTTCTTTGTTAAATTAGCTTCTCCCCTGGCTCTTAATACAACCTCATTTTCCTAAGCCACAATTTCATAAAACCGACTCCTCCAAATGACTGGTGAGCATGTATTCCCCCGGGTGTCTTGTCCTAACAACTATACTGCAAATTTCATGTCCATTCATAAGTCGGTGGATCCCATAGGCCTAGTCACTATACCACCAATACCAATATCATAAACGACTGCGGTGGAAGGCTTCATTAGGGCAGCAATGCCCCTCTAGACCCCATAATCAGGGTATTTTCCTCAAGCACAGTGGGATGGCACTTTATGGTTCAAGTGGGGCTTTGTTAATGAGTAAGTGTACATGTCTCTCCAGTTCCTGTCTAGTCAGTTTCTGCCGTTTCTATAGCTCGGACTATTATAATAATATGGCTTTTTTTATGAGGTATATTTATCTTGATCATAAATCAAACTGCACAGTCATACACATAGGGACCAAAAACAAAGCAAGTCCTCTGCAAAGTAAGGCTACACAGGATGAACTTACCATCCACATTTGGAAAATGAGAAACTATTTTAGATGTTTCGATCTCCTATGAACCTGTTCATAGCACAAACATGTTCATAACTCATTCGATGGAACATTTTAATTACAAAAACTGCGAGGTCTTTCAAACTGACCTCATTATTTTTAGATTTAGCCACAATAACCTTTCATCACATACAAATGGTGTATCTGAGTCCCCAGAATAAAAATGAAAGAAGTAACTGCCACAATTGAGTCAAGAGACTTTGTTTTTTGATAAAGCTTTCAGTCACATTCTCAGTAGTTTTTATTTGATTACCCTCAATGCTAGTGGTATACAATCCTGTATCGTTTATCGTTATCATAATGAATTCTTTGTCATGATAAGAATTGTCACAAGGATAAATTATAATTATTGATTTTTGGAAATAACAATGATCATAAATAAAAAGTAATATTATTATTTCCTTTTACTGTGAGCAGTTATTGATAGCACATTAAAGTAGGCCTTTTATGTTTCTACGCTTTCTATGTTTTTTTAAAAGCCTTATGCAATAAATACTTTATAATCACTGCATTACTGCCACAAGATACCATAATAAAGTGTTGTATCCATATCGCCCATTCCAAATTCAATGCTTTGATTACATTAAACAAATCACACATTTTTTTAGGTCTATCACCCAGGTCCAAATCCAACTTCCAGACATTTAAAATGCCAGTCCTGCAAGAAAGTAGCTATGCTTCTGAAAGTGAGAAGCAAAACCTAACTTCCAATCCTAATTCCTAATTTCCCTCTCAAATTAATCTTGCTATAGGAATATAAACTTAGACTTCAGGTCAAGTTCTAAGAGACCAATAAATGTTTCTTGATTTTTTCTTCTTTTTTGATCAATGTTCAGTTCAATGGCCATAACCACCAAGGTATAGTTTGTAAAATAAAGGTAGTTGGTATTAGTACTTTTCTTTTTATCTTTGTTAATTGGTTTCTCCCATTTGATTTAATTATTCCGTATTACGTAGACCTTACTATGAGTGCCGTCAATAATTATTGGCTCCCACTGGTTTTTCCAAAGACCCTGAGGTCAAGCGTAATTCTTTCTGATTGATGCTAAAGAAATCTTAATCTGAGAAAAATCCAGAAATCTCCCTGCTACTTTAAACTGACAGAAAAAGTTCAAAGATAAAAGACGAATTCCTCCATCAGCCTGATCTTTTCATACATTATTCGATATACTTATGCAGATGAATATAGTTTAACATTATCGATTTATTACTTCATGCAACATGGCTTTAAACTAGCATGATGACGGCTGAATTACAGCCAATGTCGCGGCGAACACTTCCTCAAAGTTCCCGCAAACGCTCGGCTTTTTCACATTCTGCTCTCGGTCCACTCAATCTTTTCAATACCCTTTCTCCACACCTCTCATCCCTCGCCGTCCCTGGCTCTCCTCCTTTCCATCATCCCCTCTTCACTCCCAGGCCTCGTTGACATTAACCTGGAGCACTCACATTTTCCCATGGTTCCACATGTTACTCTCCACATGTCAGGGCGGGAGGCTTTATGGCCCACATCCATCAGCGTCACATGCCTGGATTTATGGGAGATGGAGTCCAAACTCAATAGCTCTGAATCAGTCCTGATGAATCCGACCCCTGGGCCGCGGTGTGATTTAATACTTAAGCATCTTAGCCCCTCGCCCCACATAACCCTGCCTCCCTCCCGCTTCCAGCCGTCTCTTCAGTCATACTCGGCTCCCACCTTTATCCTTCAGGCAAGTCCCCCACCATGTCAATCACTGAAACCAAACAGAGATTTCTTTTCAAGAATTATTGGGACAGGTTCTAAAATCACGTACTGTAGGCGCACGTGCATTCCGAAAAATTAATGCACTGCCACATACAGCATTTGATTTGGGTTAAATAATGACGCAGGGAGATTTTCTAATTATTTTGCTCCAAAGGTTGAAAATAAAGAGAAAGCAGTAACTACATTTATTCCTATATGATATAACTCAAATGTCTATATGCGAGCGAAAACGTCCACTAGGGTGCGACACGATCGTTAGTTGTGATGAAGCGTGACAGTCAACAGAGATGTTTTAGGCTTGCTCAAAACTTCAGCTGTGATATCGTGGTGATTCATTGTTGTGTCTGGGTCTTCCATTGAGAAACCTGGTAGCAGCCATAGCAGCTTCTCCATAACACGCGGCACCTGGGTGGATCGGTCATCAGAGAGCTGGAAGGAGATACTGGCTTCATGCCAAGGCTACATCCTAATCGTGCTCATGCTAGGCTGGCAGCTCTCCAAGTAGCCTAATTTATTGTAATGTTTGGCACTTGAAGTTGCTAAGCACATAGGGCCCGGCAAAAGCCCTACGACTGACAAAAAGAAACTCACGCAGCTGAAACAATCTGTGTTAACTAAGAAAATTAAGATTTAACATGCCATATGATATGCAAATGAGGGCAGATAGCTGTCAATAGATGTGTTGAGGTTTACCGGTTAATGCTCAGATTCAGAATTTATGTGTGATACAACTCATACAAAAACAAGTTTAGGCTTCAGGAGATATATTTTGGATTTTTGGAGCATGATTCAGTCAGCCTTCCCTTACAGGGATGTTTACACAGAGCCTTGTGACGTATAAAAAATATAATTAATATTATAATTACAGAACTTTTACCACAGTCTACAAAACTATGCGCTTTCCTCTGGCCTGCAACCTTTTTTGTGCTGCGATAACACATATAAAACATTACAAAAACTCCAATGTTTTAGTGGAAACTGCACAGATTGCGAGGAAAGTTCATTTTTTAAAGGTGATATCGGTAGCAGGTAGCATTGTGGAAAGATATCAAATAAAGCAAATGTGCCGAGTACTTAGACAACAATAGGGTTCTTATACTGGAATATAGTGGAAGACTTTCCAAAATTCGCAATCCACCAACTTTACATTAGTCATGAGTCCCAGAGATCATGGGGAGATCCTAATCCAACGTACAGAGGATTTAATTTACTGCTAAATAAATCTTTTGACCAAAAAGGATCCTTAACTGTTAATGCTAAATGTGACTCAAAACAGAACATTGAAGGAGTGATGAAACAACATCAATATTATTGTTCAAAAGCAATTCAGAATATCTTGCAGCCTTTAAAGGGATGGTGTTGAGTTGAGGATGACTTCACTTTCCCTTTGCTTAATTCATTCAAGAGTTTAACAGTTTAATAGAAAATTTAAAATGACGCGGAATAATTTCTACTTCAACTGCAACAGTTTTATTCTGCTTGTAAAATACAAACATTTTCACATTGTGGAGTTTTTAAGGAGTATTTCAAAATGAGTACAAAATGAGTTCCTGAAATATTGTTCTAATATCAGACAATACAACATAACTTAGTCAGGACTGGAATGGAGACATTAAGATTCGGAGCATGGGTTATTAAGCAATATGTTTTTTTAGAAAAAAAATTTCTGTCCAACAACACTCTATTTTGTTTGTTTTCACCTACTTTGTGTTTCTGAAACATCCTTATATGCTCCTAACATATAAGTTTCAAGATGGATGAACCAAAAACATTTGATTCCCAGTCACTTTTTCATAACCAGCATGTTGAAAACACATAGTTTGTTCTTACTCACAGAAATCCAGAAGTAAATTGTTTATTGTATAAAATAGCATTTTAGAACCAACGTAGGAGTTTATAAACAAAGATTTTATCAAAAATGAGTCATATAGTAGATGAATAACCTGTTATAGAATATAATCTTTAGATCTGGTTTAACTGAAGTAAACAGGTGTGAGGAAAAGACAAAAGAAAAAGGGAAATTGGCAAAAACTAACAAAAAACCTTGAAAGCAAAGGATTAAAAAAGTTTAAAAAAAACCAATTGCAAGAAGCTGTACTTTAGAGTGAAATTTTGCTTTAACTATTCTTAACCTCCTGTTTTCTGACCAGAGCCCTGAGACGACATCACCTCCGGAGTTTAGACGACACTCTTCCAGGTCACGGTACACAGCCGAATTAATCAGTGCAGCTGCTCCGGTCTACATAGCATCGAGACTTAGGGAGTTTGTGGTCAGAGGTTAAACTGCGCTCACCGGTTTCCAGCCCACTTTATTACACAGTTATTTGATATATTTACCAACCCTAAAACCCATTCCTATATAAAGCCGGTTACCTAAAAGCTCCACAGTAGCACACGCACTGAAACACACTTCTCACCTGGAGAAGGGGAAATAATATTGCCCTGCGGCCTCCCAAACAGGCATGAACCCCAATAAATGCTTTACACCGAAAGAAACAGCGAGGTAGTTCCGACAGCTCTGAGCCTCCCCCGGCGTATACATTCAGAGCTAAGCCTGGTCACAGGTCAGGAGAGCTTGTAGCTCTCTGTGGTAAAGGGAGCATAGCTGCTTGACACTGTAATATGCTCCACTCTCCCCAGATGCTACTTGTTGGGGTTTTAATGCGGGGCAAATAACACCTGCTCCCTGTGTATCGATGCCGGTCTCAGTCTATAACCAGTGGCCACGCGCCTACAAACACAAACACACGAGCAGGCCTCTAATCCTTAAAAAGGAGCCCGGTTCGTCACGGAGGCTCGTGCGTTTATTTCAGAGCGGCTGCGATGAACAAAACATTTTATGGCGCTGTGCTTCACACACCATTAAAAGACAGGTACCGCTTGGAAAATATGAGCAGAACAAACAGATTAACAGCCCTCTTTTCCATCCAGGAGTCTTGCAGGGGGGTTGGCTCAGAGGGGGAACAAAAAAAAAAGAGAAGCAGATAGGACCTGACTCTTTCCATCCAAACAGCAGGTGCGGCTTTAAAAAAATAAAAGAGAACTTGACACAGTGACTTATTTATACTGTTGACACAAGATCAATGACGCTGTGTGAGATTAGGCCACATTATTTCTGTACTGTAGGTCTGAGCATTTGCAAGTGAGCAGTCTTAATCACGGCTAAAAAAAAAAACGGAGCGAGCTTTTTAATCATGAAAATGTTCTGCAAAAATAAACACAACACGCGCCCCACTCTGCACCAGCTGAAAGATGATCCCCGAAATAGGGTGAGAGAGAATGAAACTAATAAAAAGGCAGTGTATCAACATGAGCATTAGTCACGTGAGGGCAACTACGCCACCAGCGTGGCGCTCGCCAAATGAATCCTTCTCGTCCCCGGCCTGATTTATGGACCTGTAAAAACACACGTTGTTTTTAATCTACCGCTGCCTGAGTCTGCCTCACTAATGAAATGTGGATGAGAGCGTTGCTGCATGTCTGCATGTGTGCGATAATTATGTACGGGCTGAAGTCTGATTCTGTGAGCATGAATTTTCTGTCTGATAAATTTACATTCGGTTATGTAGACTGATTAAGCTGTAAACCAGAGTTAACTCTGCGTCAAGGCATATTAAAAACACTCTGATATGTAAACCTGCAATTCAGAAAACAGGAACACAACTTAACTAAATGCTACTGATGGCTTTAACCAGGGCAGCATTGTTTTAAAGCATAGGGAACTTCGACCTCGTTTTACTATCATGAAACCTGACAGGGGATCTGGTATACAGAATATAAGGGTCCGACATTCAGTCACGTTAGAGAAATCTAAATACTTTTTGTAACATAAAATGCAAGTTAAGAGGGTATTTAAGCTCAACTGCAGAGTTAAATTTGGGTTGAAAATAATTTATGCATTAAACTTGTCTTGCAAGTGGGCCCAAAAATCTGGGATTGACATTAAACTGAGGTAGTGACATAAAAGGATAACGATGCATTTTTTCCCCCGCATTTAAATACTAAAGGAACAGAGATGGAATAGATAGATTAATGGTGTAGAGTGCCATGCCTGCCCCTGTTTTAAAGCAACGGCAAGTAACTTTCCAACCTGCGTAAAATATTTTCATAACTTTTGTGATTATACGTTGTCTAACAGCTCATTGAATGCCAGCTCTGTCACGGCCCAAGTGGGTCCGTATCCCTTTCACTGACATTAAGAAACTTTGAGGAGGGTGGCAGGAACCCTGCCACACAAATCATCTAAAAATGTGCTGACTGCTTCACGGCACACGTCACTTCCCCCGTTTCTTATTTTCAACGTCATCATACGACATTGTTTCGCCACAATTAGATTCATCACCTCATTGCTATTCATCCTTCACACAGACAGTGGAAACAGAAATATACTTTAATCCAACTGCAGGAGACCGGAGCATCAGGATTTTACAACTATAAGCTGGTCCTCATGGGAAATGCAGTCTTCCTAACTAAAACAATGCTTGACACAGTCTGTAATCCTTGTTTGAATATACTGTTAAATACTGATGATTTCTAGGATTACAGGGTAAAGAAATTTGGATTAACCTTAAAGGAACTACTTTTCTTCAGTTTCTTCTAGGAAAAACCTGCATGGACTGTGCTGCTCAGTAGCATCCAGGCCACGTTGAAGTCTCCTAATGTTTTAGGATACCAGGCCTCATGCAAATCTAGAAAGTGACCCCATCAAACTCTTGTAAAAGGGTTTTAATGATATTCCACACTCTAAGTGTGATTTTCTATGTCTGTCAGACAACCTCAACAACTACCAGATGACATCAGAAATTAAATAATTTCATCTGACTACTCGGTTATCCTTCCTGCAAACTGAATCGTTTTTTAAATATTTTAAGAGATGCTGGACATCAAACAGAGAAGCCTGCGCTCATTTGAACTTCAGCCTTGGTTGTACAGCTTTGTGCTAACTTTAAACTGAGCTACAAAACGCTAAGAGACCATGGTATAATTGCATATAAAATGTAACATCCCTGTTACCAGATGGTTTTCGCAATCAACATTCCTGTGTTTACTTGTTTGGCAGACATCGAGCAGCCTCAGTCTATTTGGCTGCAGCTTATTACAAGAGGCTCGTCTATTGATTTGAAACATTACGGCGCATGCTGGACTTGTCTCTCTGTGGTCAGCACTTCTCAGACTTCAATAAAAACATTCTCCACCGGCAGGAGGGGAGAGGGGAGAAAGAGCCAAAGAGATCCGGGCCACCTCTCACCTCTCCCATAATAAGAAGTCCCTCGTCCCTGGGCTACAAGAGCTCCTTCACAAGGCAAAGCGAAAGAGAGAGGAATGAGGATCTGTCAGATTCCAACAACAAAGAGGTGCCGTCTCACCCATACTTCCCCAGCCTGTCCCCTTCAGTCCCACTGACATCATTTAAATCATTTAAATCCTCCCAAACATGACCCATGGCGAGTGACCCATCATTCCAACGCTCGCACCTCCTTGTGAGACAGCCGCCGAACTGCTTATTTAGCAGAAAATATCAACCGGCTAACTGTTTGATTTATTCAAAATTATTCCTCTATGGCGCTCTTTCACTCAGAGCCTTCGCACACAGTTCATCGCGGTCCAGGCAATTAGGAGCGGGGCCACACCTCTACAGGAGACAAAGCACCTGGCTGCGGCAGACAGACACGGGGAGGAACGGGGGCGAGCGGCGCTCAGTTTTCCACGACAGGCCTGAATAACTAAGCAGAGGAGCGAGGAAGAGGGAGAGAGTGAGGAATGCAAGCGAGGCACTTTAGGATTCATTTAGGTTCCCCATCTCCCTGGTCACTTTATTAGCAGTCTGGGAAGAGTGATACATGTCCCAAAGCTATGCAAAATGCATAATCAAGCATTTAAATAAACGCCATGTGGACGGGTGTAAGCGCCGCGCGCACGTGTGTGCACCCTAGCGTGCACACGTACTTTTGTTGCACAATGACGTGCGGGGCTAAAAAATAAATAATGCTTACTACTGTAAAACTTCAAGGTGTTCAAGACTTACACTTTTGGACTAACACTCTGTAGCCTCTTCCAGTATTCCCACAAGCTGCACGGGAACAGCTGCTAATGTAAAGAAATGTCCAGGAAGGCATGGGAGTAACTCATCATCGTTGAACGGTTCTGTTTCAAAGGAATCACAGTTTGGCAAATTTGATGTAAAAAATGGGGGGTTTCCTCCTAAAATTGAAACGGCAATTGAACCCCGCTTTCGATCCATCTTTCCTCCCGTTTCCGCATCGAGCTTAGATAGGAGACAGTTGAGGACGTGGGATCCTTTCTATTCCCAGTTCGGCGACAGACTGCGGGTGGAAAACAAACAAGCAAATAAAGAGAGATGGGAAGGTCTCCCCGGAGAGGCAGACTCATGACACCAATATGCGAGGAAAGAGGCAGATTTGAAAAGTGCCTTATTCTGCAAATAAGGAGAGAACTGGTGCTGCTTTGGTGACTTAGAGCATATCATTTGGAAGAGGACTGGCATAAAGGGGGTGGAGAGGAAATCCCTGTTAAAGCCTTGATTATAGGACAAAACTGATTTTTTTTTAACTAAAGATAACAATCAAAGGCAATGAGTAATATTGGTAAAAATATAAAAGTTTGTAAAGTTTCAATTACAACACTGTAAGAAATAAACAGGATTAATTGTGATGTAGTGGCCATTGTGGTACTGCTCAGCTACCTGGGAAATGGGCTACCATTTACTTGATGATTTTCTGGGTAAAAAAGGTATAAAATATGTCAGGACAAAAAGATAGAGGGTGCAAGAGTCATCGTAAAAAGGGAGGTTACAGGAGCGGCGGCAAGAGAAAAAAAAAGAGCAACGTTCCTAGGCCCTGGAGGGGTCGCAACTAACCAGGTCAGCATTTCATGCGTGTCACTTCCTGTTGGCCTCAGAGAGAGAAGCGTGGCTGTGGTGCGGCGTGGCCGGTGGGGAGCAGGGCCTGTCCGACTGACACGTGAGGATACACAGCCGGGAAATGGACACAGACGTGGACACAAGTGTAGCACCGTTGTCCTAGGGTTACTATATGACTTCATAATTCAAAATGGCATACATTTCCAGAAATGTTTATTCATGGAGCTATACCTGATCAAGTTGATTAAAGGTTTCAGGTACTGTCTTTTATATTTTTAGTTCTTCATCAATGCAAATTTTCATTGAACGATGGAGTAATATCTGGCTAAAACGTTGCTAATATCTGCTAAAACAACAACAAAAAGCAATAACAAGGGACTGGGGTACAGTGGACACACCGATTACAATATTAGAGGAAACATATTTGATGGAAAAGCTAACACATAGACTGAAAGAACGATGAATGGACAAAAATGGTCCATGAACATGAAAACGTGATTTGTAACATGTCACCCCGGCCAATGGGTTTTTGTTTTGTTCATTTTTGTTTAAAAACTAAATTAATAGAAATCTAGTACTTGACTTAGTCACTATTCAACCCATTATTAAAACGTGGTGTTCTCTTAGGCATAACATTGAAAAACCTTTTTGAAAAACATGAATGCTTATGATAAAGAACAGCAGCTATTTCTCTATGTGTTAACGGTGGCTGCCTATCAGCTCCGTCCTGCTCTGCCACTATGGCCTGTGTTAAAGTTGCTGTTTGACATTGCAAGCAGCAGGCTCTTTTTTTCCCCACTCCCAGCAGCCTCGGCGGACACTGAGCTTTAGCCTAATTGGTTCCAGAGCAGACCCTGACAGAACCCTCCTCAACGGCATGCAGCCATATTAATACCCCGTGCCGCAAACACACAAACGCACGCACAACAAAAACTAGCACAGCAATCAGCGACTAACTTGCTAATTAACGCCCTTACAAAGCATCTCATTAGCATGTGTTGTACAATGTGGCAGTGGGGGAAATAAGCATTTTGGACTAACAAAAAGAAAAGAAATAAAAAATAAGACA
>JAVLVB010000262.1:795274-808050 GCA_032876305.1 Orestias chungarensis
TTTAGTTGTTAAGCAGCAACTTAACCTGCTAGTGCTGTGAGTGGAATGGGAGATGGAAAGGCTAGAGGCTACGCAAAAAAATAAAAATAAAATTGTGTCGTAAAGCAAAGGCCAAGAGCTGCAGAGGCGAAAGGTTTTCATCCTGGTTAAAGAGAGTGATACTAAGATGTAAAATATGCTGCAGTTAAAGTAATTAGTATGCATAGATCAGTGTTTTCTTACTACTTTCTTTAGGTTTATTATCCTGCGGTAGAAACAGTTCTTTATTTTCGCTCAATTCTATAATAATGAGGGCAGACGCATCAGGCCTTCTTTAAGACAAAGGGCTGTCAGCATTTACGTGGGTGGATTGGCCTAGTCAAAACCAAACCTAAATCCAATTGAGAAATCATTTGCAAGAGTTGAGGATTTATGTCGGTGGACAACATCTATTTAATCTGACTGCGCTTCAGACTTGTTAGGATGAACAATACGCAAACATCTGAGTTTCTGATTTGCAAAGCTGATATAGCGTTTTCCCAGCACTTCATTTTTTCACATTTTATTTGTAAACAGAACGTTAATTTATTTCCCTTAATGCACTACTTTGTGTTGGTCTAACACACACAAGATGAGAAAAGAAAAGTTGGTTTAATGTGAAAAGGTCGTGTTTTGTTCATACTTTTGCAATGCAAGATGGTGTCAAAGAAATAAACATTTAACTGTGTCAAAGAATGAAATAAAACACTGACTTTTCCTCTTCTGGCACGTCCTGTTAGCTGTATTGTGTTTTTGCTGTGGTTTACTGAACAGCCGGCACTGTTTGCTGGGAAGAATGAGCCCTCTGACCCGCTCTTCCTAGCTGTTCTGACCTGCCCCATTATCCGTCAGGGACCCCGCTAATGTACCCACCGTCGGCATGCGGGCCACTACCGAACCCCTGCGGCCTGAACTTTGAGGAATGGGCAATCACTCTCACCTCTGCGCAGCAGCGCCATCGCGCACACATTCAGACACAGAACAAGAGTTAGAGAAAGAGAATGACTTCGAGAAACAGCACGCAGGCAGTCGGAGGTCAGAGGTCGCCTGCAATCGGGACGCCGGCTCCACTCCTGGCAGCCGGAGTGGAACTCTGCGAGGCACCGGGAAGTAGATACGGTGACCTTTTCTGCAGAGGACCCCCAAAATATACTCACTTATCAAAATGACCTTAACACAGGAGCATGGGAAGGTAAGCAGAGGCCATCCATCACCTTAAAGATTAATCCTCCTCTCTATTCTTCTCCTGAATCTATTAATAATGCCGCCAAAGGGGCAGAATTTGTGGCCAAGATTTATTCTGATATTGTGACTTTAATTCATTAGCCTCTAACTGGGGGGATTCCTGAGAAGGAAGCACGAAGACAGCTTCAGAAATGCTAATTTAATGTTCTAAGAGCCCGACTCCTAATTCGATTGTTACATTTGTGGGAAAAATCTGCACGCGCAACACTGCAATTTGCCACGAAACTGGAGATTATCGTTTACACTCAAGAGGTCACACTTAGTTATGCTTTATAAGCTGCTTCCATTTGTTAATTTAGCAACATTAGGGGTCTCGGATGAATCGGTGGAAGGTGCAAAGCTTGAAAATCAATTGTGGCTCAGAATCTGGTACTGCAAGCTTTTTCCTCACTCATTTAAACAAAGCAGTGGATTTCACACTGTGGAGCAGGACTGACAGCCCCAGGGGCATACTTCAATTAGAGACTTTGGCGAGTTTAAACACTGTAGATCTACTCACGCTTTAAGGCGTTTGTCTCCCGCTCTGCTCCCCCCCGTCCCCGTCCTCCTCCTCCTCCCCAACTACGCTTTTTTTTTCCTCCCTCCTCTCAGCCTTTCTTGTTATATCTGCGCCGAGCACTCACTCTCCTCCATCTTCAAGTGCTGCTCTCTGTAATCAACCCAGCACTAATAGCTTATTCTTTCTGCTCCAGCACCCACATTTCGCTTGTTTATTTTCCCAAACTCGTAAATCTGGGCACATGTCACAAGTGCAGCGATATTAGAGCAATAATCTCAGGTAATTATCAGATGCCCTTTCACATTTTACTCCCTCTCCCTCCCTCCATCCATCCATTTACCTCTTTCTTTACGCAGACACGGAGGACTCAGCATTGCTCCAGAGGGCTGTTAGGATACGCTGGCTTCTCCTTTGGACTTAAAACCTTTGGTAATTAAGTGCAGCGTCAGCTTTTTTTTTGTTTGTTTGTTTTTTGTTCTGTTAACATTTTAATATTGTAAATTTATGTTACAACTGTGAATAACATCCAAACAATTCACATAGCCTATATAGTTTTGCAGGAAAAGGAAGCCCATAGCTAGCTAAAAGGATTAGAGAAACATATTGAGATCTTTATTCGTCAAATGCTGTCAGATCTCTAAGCTTTAGGTCACTTCCCCTTGTTTTTATTTAAAAAAGCTGTTTCCTCTTGAAATTGACAAAGACAACAGAAGAAATGGGATCCCCTACTGTTCAGCAATCCAGGGTTTTCCCCAAAATCTTTGTAATTTTCTGCAATCAAAATCAAAAATGTGTGAAGCTACTTTAGAAATATGACATACTTGAAATTTTGTAATATTTTCCTTATTACAATTCCTCTTAAAATAGAAGAGGGAAAAAAGGGGAAAGAGATATGACTAGTAGACAGGTTGCACAAGCGATTCTTACTATTAAGTTAAATAGATCCATATCAGCATAACAGTAAATGTAAGATTGGATTTTGAACAACTTAACATTAAGGCAGCTGTGTAGTAGAGTGAGAAATACTGCCACCTGCAGCCGGGAGTGAGCAGTCACTCAAATCATTTAGACAAATATTGCTGCACATTTACAATAAACTCACAGTTATGCCTCAGCTGTGAAACATCACTGGAATCTGTTGACTTTGCTTGAATTCCTAATATCAAAAAATCCCCCAAAAAGTTAAAGAGCCTGCCTTAGAAAATGTAAAAGTGTCAAAAGATGAAAGCGAATTAAGAAGTGGTCTAATTCTTAGATTTCTTTTTTGTAATAAAAGTTTTTTTTATTTATAATTTATTATGCATTGATTCAAATTTTCAGCAGTATTTGAAAGGGAATAGAGAAAAAATATGCTTTTAAGTTCCCTTGAACAAACTTTTGCTCCAGAAGAGAAAACGTGTTAAATAAACTGCTAATTGTAGTCTTTTCTGTAACACATTTCAGGGGATTTTTTTACTGTTAAAAACATAATTAGTGCTAATCTCATGGCTTATTTTTTTTTGTATTTTTAAAATGTAGTTAAAGGATTTACTGAACCTAACGGTCCATAGATGCGGTCACACTCACCCACTCCTGCTGTATGAGGCTGACGGCCTTGCTGGCCCGGGACAGGTTTCGGCAGGCCAGGATCACATGGGCCCCGTGAAGAGCAAAGGACCGGGCCGTCTCAAAGCCTGACACAGAAGAGAGGAGACAAAAGTAAGAGGTTAGAAAAAAACACCAAGAAAGAAGTGAAAAGCAAATTCTTCAAAGATTAGTTTCAGTCTGAAAATATCTTTGATTCTACGAGACTAAATCTAATAAGGTGGTGGCGGAGGGCAAGCTAAAAAATCGTCATCAATTTTCCATATAATTTATTTTATTGAGTAGCTCAGTGGTCTAGCAGCGGGAGTTAATCATTTCTCTCTGAAGTGATGAAACTGATTGAATCATTTTGGCTCCAGACTTCTTCCTCCTCGGATCGGGTTTTGACTCCGGACAGCTTTCAGGCACCCGCTGCTGCCGCTTACATCGGATTAAGAAGGAGCGGGGAGGGGGGGGAGAAACCAGTTGTTAATTATGTTAATAATTACACAGTGATGGCAGTAATTAAGAAAAAATGGTTTATAATGAGGGGAAGCCAAATGAAAACAGACATGCCTAACTAAAACTAAATCTCAGAGTGATATTTCTGCACATCAAACGCGGCTCTGATAAGTGCATCTCTCCCATGAAACGAGGGTCTGCAGATACCCGCAGAATTTATCAGCCCCGACTCCGCTTCTCGGCTCCCTCCGAATCATGTAGTCACGATAAAACTGACTCAAACCGGAGATAGAGCAAGAGAAGCTCATTTCGAAATGTCTAAATGGGTCATTTCGTCCTGTAGGTTGTATTAATTCATAAGATCAACTTTTTTTTTTTTCCATTTCCTTTTGACAGTCACAATCCCTCACGGTATGGAGGGTGAGGTTTAGCAGCACTAAGTCAGTCTAAACACAAACTACTACATATTTATGTATGCTTAATTGGAGTGAAAGCCCTGACTGACAAACTGAGGGGCAGCACGGTAGTCAGAGTGCATCAGAGGGTGAATTAATATGACTGCAATTAGATTATATGTCTTAATCTGATTTTCATTAAGAGGGAAACTGGGAGACCTAATTGTTAGGAAAGTGTTTAGGACTAATATCTATTAAAAGTCTAAATTGGAATTGGACTGGAATCCCTCTCTGACAAGTGAAGCATGGAAATGAAATTATATGACACCTTATTAGGTGTAACGAAGGAGACGGTGGCTGGGAGCAGAGATCGCTTCAGAGGTACAAAATAAAAACAAGGTGACTCCAAAATAAATGCACACAAGCTAAAAACTGGCTTTATTTTATCAATTTCTATAAAGATGTCAACTCAGTTAAAGTTTAAAAAACAGACATGGAAGCACACAGCAATACCAATTATGCACATTAATATTATTCAGCTTTTCCAAGGGTTCACGGAAAACTAACATAATTGAATGAAATACAGTTTTTTTTTAAAGTTACACACTTAAAGCCTGGCAAAACCTTCAAACGTAGTAGCCTTTACCATCTGGAAGATTTCTCCACTAAATGGATCGGTTCTTATGTTTCTCTGTGACAGGAGGCTGCTATTGCAAGTCTTTTTGTTGTTTTCAATGGAGAAATGTATAACATTAACGTAACATCTGGAGATAATACAGAAAATATTGTTAGCCAAGCTATGTTCAGACCTAATCACACGAAAAAAATAAAACTACATAAACACATTTTCTGCTAATCTTTAATCACTACATGAAAAAAAACTGTGGTTTTATAGTTCCAAGTATTTGAACGGCATGTTCATCTGCAAGTAAAACAGCGCAGTGATTGAACAGCTCCAGCTCAGAAAATGTTACTTTTTTTAGACTGATGTAAGATCCTAACTTTAAATGTTGTATTATTTTGAACTGAATGTGAATAATGATCATTAACAGAAAAAAAAAAAAAGAAGATTGAATACATCTTTACGTAAAAATAGGTTTGTTTCACTTAGTGAGTTGAGTTACTGACATAAATGCACATTTAAAAAGTTGTTTAAATTAAAATATGTAGATTGGTGGAGAGACAACGAATCACACTAATTTCTCTGATAACTCCCTCTCCACCGTTGGCCACAGAAGAGACGTAGCAGGCGCTGCCCCTCTCTGATCTCCCGCATCTGATGTAAAGCCTCAAGCAGTTTTGTTTCATCATACATTTCTAATATAGATTAAACGACAAATTTGCTACTGGATACTTGAGGATGTGTTGCGATGCCTCAGAGAACTATAATTACTTGTCCTAAAGCAGAGCTGTCAAATTTCATCACTCAGACTCTTGTGTGTTTAGATGTTTCTCTCCACCAACGTACCTAAAAGAAATGACGGCAATTCCTATCCATTCGTGTCATTAAGTTCGACACGCTGAGCTTAAAGCAACCATGATATCTTCCTTTAGAACATAACACTTAATTATAAAGGCTAATACCTACACTTCAAGACAAAATGTATCTCCTGATAAAAGAAAATGTGTTTTTGCAATAGCATCATATAACAATGATTATTTTTGTTTGTTTGTTTGTTTAAATCAATTCAATACTCAGCAAAGAAAATGAATATTTTCACCCAAATTTAAAAAGGTCACAGACACAGATACTCCTAAGAACTGCTTTAAAATAGAGTTCATTTCTTTATTATTATTATTCATACTTAACTTTAGGTAAATTTTTGTTTCTAGGAACTTCTAATCCATGAGTTTCAGATTTCCTGAGGGATAAAAACGGCGTGAAACAGAGGCTAATTTGTTTTAGCTCAGCAAGATAGTGCAGAAATTAAGAAATAGAATCTTCATAAGAGTGTTTCTGGGGTTCACTCTGCGTTTGTAACAAACAATACAAGTCCTCTTGATGCGAACCATTCGTTTGGAAGTGAAGGCTGTCCTACCGTCACAAAGGTAAACATGTACATCTTACCAATTTGGCTTTAACTCAACTTGTGAACATTGATCAGATGTAAAATAGAGCCTTATAGCAACACATGTTTCACATGAATCTACCAAAAAACAAAAGACAAGTAAGTGTAGGAGCACCTCATGTCTACTGAGAAGTACGGTGAAGGACCTGTGGGTCCATTTCTTTTCTAGAAACCCAGAGCACCTATTTATAGGCCATCAAAAATCGAAGGAGATTTAACAGATTAAAAGTAAGAAAATACACATATGATATGTTAGCGGTCCTGAGGCAGATTATGAGAGGCAAATACAAAGCAAAAGAAGGCAGCAAGTGAACTCTCTAACTAATTAACACATTCTTAAATGTTAACCAAGTACTACATTGTTCCTATTGGTTTAGGATGTAAAATTGTATGCGTTTTATTTTTTTATATTATTATTTTATAATCATAATTATTCATTATTATTATTTATTTTAATAATGTATCTTTAGTAAATGCCATACATTTACTCACAAATAAAAAATTGTATATATATATTTGACACTGTAGTTACTTTAGAGATCAATGCAACATTTCCAGTTTTTTTGTTTTTTTTATCTCTTAGCTGATACCTTGCTTCAAGTTTCAGTTTAGATACCAAGGGCCTTTTCCAGATATCATAAAGAGAGCTCTGATTTGTTCTAAACAACCAATTTTGTGTACATATGTAATGAGCCCCCTTCTTTTTTTACCCAAGTTTATAAAGAAAAACTAATTGCAAGCGCATTATAAACTGCAAACTGTACCTACTCTGTCTAGAAATACAGAGTTAGATTATTTGCTTGAATGGATCATCTACAGAGATTCAGGAACATTTCCTAAACAGACTAAAGGCAAATTACCGCAGTAAAATATTAGTTTTAACCCTGTAGCTAGCAGACAGGGTTTGTCCGATCCCTTTCGAACAGTTAGCAGGGGTAAAAGCCAATGCCAGGACAGGGGCAGGGTGAAAACAGAAGGACAGAGATTAGTAAGATGTATCACCCAGTAACTGAATGACACATCTGGTACTGTTTAATGGTCTATATAGAACATTTTAATAACTTTATTTTATTTTTTTTAACCCAGCACAGTTTTTCAGCCTGTATAAATTGGACAAGAGTTGTTGCTTCTGGTAAACAACAACAACAGTTCACACTCACTTGTTGTGTGTACAAACCATGAAAGTGAAATTAATCGACACCAGTGTTTCCCATAATGGAGGGCAAATTAGAATATGGCAGCGACAACAGCCGCCGCACCGGAGCCATGTATTTGCGGTGACAAATAACAAGGGCGCGACATTAATTGTGAAATAACGAGAGTGCCGTCGCTGTAACGGGGACTCTCCGTGCCCCCTCTCTCACTGCGTTGCCGGCAGAGAGGGCCCGCAGTGAAATTAGCTCTTGGTCAGGTGTACAACCGTGGGATCCTGTTCAGGCGTTGTACGATCATGGCGCTACATGACAAGAGGTCAAATACGGCGGGGCGGGGGGGGGTTTCCTCTCGCGCCGGCGGATCGACAGACGCCACGAGTCGTTTTACAACGCGCAGCAGGCCTACCAGATTTGTTTTTGTTTTCTTTTTTTTTTGTGCGTGTGTGTTTACTTAGATACAAACAGGGTAAACCCTGAGAGTACGAGAGGAGGACGGACGATGCAGAGGAAGGCCTCTGGTTGTGTGTAACAGCAATACAGTAGACGGCTTGGCTGTTGTTGGAACCGTGTTTTAGTGCAATATATAAAAAGCATATAAAAATTGTGTAAAATGTCCATTAACCAGTGAATGCTCTTCATGGTACATTAGGATCCTGACCCCACTGATATCCCACAATAATGACTGTGATTTAGTGATTTCACGCTTTGTTTGTCCTCCCTGGTCCACCCCCCCTCCTCTGAATCCCCCACCCCCAACCTACCAGTCGTACACAGGTGTATTGGCTCAATGTAATGAGATCATTACTGGCAACGTCGGTAAACGTGTTTATTTGGCGAACAGAGCGGCCGCCTCCTTCTCTCTCCTGATCTGCAATCAAACAGGCGTTTAACTAAAATAAGCTCCGCAGTACAATTGAGCAATCAGAAGTGAATCCAAGTCATTACAAGGCCTGAGGGGCGAACACGTCGAGTTCCCCACAATCCTGTCGGAGCCGAAGTTGTGCTTGGAGAAACACAGGACACAGTTAATGAACTGACTGCAGGACTTTGCACAAATGTTGGGACACAATGCAAAGACTGGAATGAGCCGCAAAAAAAAACTAGCTGCAGGGAGAGAGAGAAAAAAAAAAGAGCTGGTCTGACGAAAAACATTGAGGAATATTAGGACAATATTTAACTAAATTAAATCTCCTTGTAAACGAATAATAAATATGGTTTGGTGCCAATGAGAGGTTGCTTTTGATTGGTTAATTCACAACAGCTTCGCTAAACGGAGCCAACATTTTCAAGGCAAAATCTCAAACCACATCGCTTTCTGGTAGATTAAATCAAACAACCGTAAATTACCGAAATATCAAGGATGAAATGGTGGACTTCCTTAATCGTAATTCCTATTTGCATGCTATTTTCAGATCTCCGACAGCCCTGTGTTCCTCTGTCAACAAATTATACGCAAATATAAACAGCATGCGGATGTCTGCTCAAGAAAAAAACAAAAACATGATCTGAATATGCATTTTAACCTCTAGAAAAGCTAATGTCTCTGTAATGACTTAAGCTGAAAGCTGGTAAGAAGGCATCATTAAACAAAGTTTAACAGATTCCTTTACGACATGGACAGCAAGCCCACTCTAAAGGATAAAGCAATTAGTCCAAAAGCAACATAATAAGCCAGGTTACATTTTTGAAATACCCTCAGGCAAGACAATTATTAGAGACATTACATCATGCTTCTGCTATTGCAAAAGCAGCTTTTGCCTGAGAGCTACCACTTAGTACAGAAGGATTGACAAAAGGACTTGAAGTTTAAGCACGGGAAGAGCCTACAGCTGGATTTAGAGAAGTTTGTATAGGGGAAGATCAAAAACTGCAAAAACAAAAGCATGTACATGTGTCAGAGGCCCGTGTACTTGCAAATGTAATAATAAAACCCTCTTATCCAGCCTATCCTCCGGCCCAAGCCTCCGTCTCCAAGCTCTCAGTATTCGTGCATCTTCACTAGGATAGCTTGATACGTATGGCTCATTGACCTCCACAGCGAGCCGTACTTGTTGCAGATTTCAAATAGCTATTTTATATCAAGCAAAGAAAATGGCATCCGTGCTACATACCGTAAAAAAAAGTGATAATAATGAAACATTTATTATGTACAACCAAACAAACATTTTCCTAAAGATGTACAAAGAAAGCGAACCTTGAAACAAAACAAAATGTGACTCCAGCTACAACTTTCAACTCCTGACTCGCTGATGAGCGCATCTTTTTTTCATTGGCTGCATTTGTTGACCCAAGGAGTGCGGGAACAAACAACCCAACTGCCTGACTCCTTCTGACTTTTAAGTTCCCCTCTAATTCCCCTCCACTGGTCCAAGAGGAGGAAGATGTCACCCCAAAAGTGGAATGTATGGTTGGTAATTACAGCCCAAGGTTGAGCTGTTCCAGGCGAGAGCACTGGAGTGCCTCCATTACCCCTTCTGCCTCCTTCCTGCCCCCCCCCCCCCCCCTCCTATCTCCACAGTCGCCCTATCTGGGGAACCATCCCCCACTCCCTGTGTCAACCAGACTCACATCATGGCCGTACACGCCGGACACCCCTGGTCCTCAGGTCTCGAACAGGTACAAGGTGATGGTGGAACAGGCCGATGAAAGCACACCAAACTGGGTCAAATCTGTGCTGACCCTCGCAGCAGCTACACACAAAAACTTCATATGTGTTTTGTTTTACAGTCTTTCATCACATATATGTATTCCATCCTCTCGCTCTAAACACTTCCATTATATTTATTAGAGCTGTAATTATTATTGAACCCCTGCGGTGCGATATGTTTTCCGTGTGGCACCAGTTTAGGTCCGCATTGCAAATTTAATCCAAGGTTAATAAAGTTAAATAATTTGACTAACCAACCATAACTGGTTTTCATTATGCTGTCAATAAACACATTCATCATGGACGGCGTGAAAAATCGAATAAAATAGAGACATCCTTCGAATTGCTGAAACAGAGAAAACGGAGCAAGACAGATTTTAGCGTAAGCCAGCAGGCAAAAGTTTTCACACCCTTCAATGTTTTTTGTTATTTTTTTAAGTTTTGTTGCTTTCCAATGATGCTGGTTGGATTTTATGCCATAGATCAACATAAGGTGGTGCACAACTAAAATGTATGGATTTGAGTTGGGGTTTTTTTTTTTACAATAAATATGTACTTTAGAACCACGTTTTCTGCTTTATGTTTATGTCTTTATGTTTTAAATTCATCAAAACAAAATTAGAAAAAAAACATAAAAATGAAAAACAAAACTGGAAGATTTGAATTTTCCCTTGCTTAGCTCCTGCTGTTAAGCAGCTACAGTTGGTCCAAAATGCTGCAGCAAGAGTTCTGATGAAACTTAAAAAGAGAGATCATACCTCCCCTATTATAGCTTCCCTTCATTGGCTCCCTGTCAAACTTAGAATAGATTTTAAGATTCTTCTTTTGACATATAAAGCCCTCACTAATAAAGCAGAGATCTGATTACTCCTTATGTCCCTAACAGAGCACTTCGCCCTCAGACTGCAGGTTTACTGGTGGTTCCTAGAATCTCTAAAAGCACAATGGGAGGCAGATCTTTCAGTTGTCAGGCTCCTCTCCTGTGGAACCAGCTTCCAGCTTTAGACCTTGAGGGAGACACCCTGTCTAGTTTCAAATCTAGGCTTAAAACCTTCCTGTTTGATAAAGTTTATAGTTAGGAAGAGGTAGAGAAGACAGCCAAATCCGGTTGGGGAGGAACTCAGTCTTGACAGACGGTTCTCCTTTGCTCTACCTTCTTCATGTCTCACTCTATAGGGTTATTTAAGTTTTTTTATAGTTCTGCTGCTATAGGCTTAGACTGCTGGAGGACAAATCTGACAACTTCTCTCTGCTACTTTGTTCCTTTGTCCAATCTACCTAGTTACCGTTATTTCAACCTTGTTAACCTTTTGTTTTCTCTTAGTTTTCTTCTTTCCGTTCTGTTAGCTGAGACAGCCTCTTGGATGAAAACATGGGCTGAGATGCTTCCAGTGACGCTCTACAACTGCTGCTATAAACTCTATTATTTCAGTATCCTGTGCTCCTAATTTAGCTTTCTGTCTCTTCAAACCCCCAGTCGGTCGTGGCGGATGGCTGCTTGTACTGAGCCAGGTTCTAATGGAGGTTTCTTCCTGTTAAAGGGGAGTTTTTCCTCTCCACTGTTGCTACATGCATGCTCAGTATGAGGGATTGCTGTAAAGTCAACGACAACACAAGCCATTGTTTTAGTCTGCTGATTCCAGAGGAGTGAATGCTGCAAGTCAATGACTCGATGCAATCTGCTGGGGTTCCTTAGATTGGAAACTTTTTAAATCGATTTGTTTATGAAGTATCTTTGATTTTAATTGATTTTCTGCGAAGTGCCTTGAGACGACATCTGTTGTAAATTGGCGCTATATAAATAAACTGATGCTTGATTCTTGATTCTTTAGTACTAAAAAAATGACAAAAGCATTCTTTTTTTTAATAACTAACATAACTCAAAACTAAGAACTTCTTAATCTCAGTTTATTAATAAAAATCAGAGGAGGTTTAGAGACGTTTGCTTCGATAAATTAAACAGGATCACCTCTTGAATTTCTTAAAATCAAGATCACTTCCTTACATCTAAATTAGTAGCTTTCTCCGTGACCGTCATCACGTCCCCATTCATAATCTGATAAAACATAAATTGGCATGACAAACTCTTAAAACAAAAATAGTAATCGTGTCAGAAGGCAAAAAGAGACTCATTTATAACCAGAATATGTGGACTGAAAAAAAATCATAAGGATTATTACAACTACTTCATATGATTGCAAACTAAGTTTATTCAAAGGAATATATAGAACGTATAATAATTCTTGTTTGCTATATCTAAACAAACAAAAAACAAAGCACATCCAGGGTAGTTGTGTCTGAATATTCTGTCTGGCTGAGACGGGGGTCATTATGTTATTTCTGACCACTATTAAACATGTGCTACGTTGACAGCGACAACAGGGTTTGTTTTTTTTACAATAAATATGTACTTTAGAACCACGTTTTGATCCAATTAAATATCTTTCAAGATCAAATCTTTACCAGCTTTGTACACATAAGGAATTTAATCCTTCCTAAAATGGCTAAAGAATAGAGAGTGGATGTGAAAGACATTTTTGGACACATGCATACACCATAAAAACAGTTCAAAAGCACCTTTTAAACTGTGAGTTAAGTCAACTTTCAGAGTCAGATAACACACGTGTACTTAACTTACGGGGGTGTCTGTGTTTACAGTGTACTGCCTTAAGCGCCCCAGAGCTTAAGGCAGCTTGATTCGCACGCCGCCACCCCCCCCCCCCC
>JAVLVB010000262.1:814631-854747 GCA_032876305.1 Orestias chungarensis
ACAAAAAATTTTAGAGAATGCAAAACACTTGAATCTGGAGTAGAGGTGCACTGAAACATTAGGCCAAAGATACAGTTTTAAGGCCAAAGCTGACAAAGACCAGACATAAATCCAAAGAAGAATCTGCCAAGAAACAACTACAGGGGTTGAAACTGAATGAAACTGAAACACCTGTCATTTTACTGTGGGAGGTTTCATGGGTAAATTGGACCAGCCTGGTGACCAATCTTCATTAATTACACATTGCACCAGTAAGAGCCGAGTGTGAAGGTCCAATTGGCAGACGTAATGCACACAACATTATGGGTAACATAAGAGAGTTCAAAAGAGGACCAATTGTTGGTGCACATCAGACAGCAAGTCTTTGTGATGTATTAAGAGCACACAAAGAGGGCTGCTATAGCCAAACTCGTGCCAGTGTCAAACGTCGGCTTCAATGGTGCAAGGAGCTCAAATCTTGGGCTGTGGACAACGTGAAACATGCACTGTTCTCTGAGGAGTTCACCTTTCCGGGAGAGTTACGGTGTCAAGGAGCCCCAAAGACGCGTACCACCCAGACTGTTGCATGCCCAGAGTGAAGCATGGGGGTGGATCATTTAATGGTTTGGGACTGTTTTCTTTGCCCAATACTTGTGCTAGATGGGCGCATCTGTACTACCGAACCATCCTGGAGGACCATGTGCATCCAATTGTTCAAACATTGTACCCTGAAGGCGGTGCCGTGTATCAGGATGACAATGCACCAATACACACAGCAAGACTGGTGAAAGACTGGTTTGATTAACATGAAGTGATGGTGACCTGGCTACTTTCCTGTGAGAAGAATGGTTTGAAATCCCTCTGACCACCGTGCAGGACTTGTATATATCATTCCCAAGATTAACTGAGGCGGTAAAGGAGTCCCTGCTCCATACTAATACATTATTGTGGTCTAAAATCAGGTGTTTCAGTTTCATTGTCCAACCCCTGTAAATCTGAGGTTAAACAAATTTGAAAAACAAAAAAGGAGGAGATAAAAATCCCTATAGGCAGACGCCAAAAATCATATAGTCGTAATCTCAGCAAATGCAGGCTCTATTAAGTATCTACTACAGGGGACCTGAAAATAAACGTGAAACTTATCTGTAAAAGAAAAATTACTGAAATCCTCGCTTTCATTTTCCTAACCGCTAACAATTATCAACAATTTTGTGTAATTAGATCGTATAAAATTCAACAAAGTAGATTTTACTTATATTTCATTTTAAGTCTAAAAACAGTTTAGCCTTTTAAACAAACTAACAGTTTATTTTTCCACCTTCTTTACTTACTCAACATAAACTGTTTGTCCTTTATCGTCAACCTCCTGTTCCCAACCGTAGGGCAAATCTGTAAAAAAGAAATTACAATGTCTGTGGTTACGATAATAATCAAGAAATAAGTCTATAATTTGTACAGGTTTACCTTAATTTATATCATATATGCTGAAAAAACATTATTTTCTGCAATCAGTGGTTAATTTTAAAAGAGATAATTAATACTTTCATCAACATTAAAGTAAAATGCTGATGTTTAAAGTCGCTTCTGTCATGCTTAACGTAGAATTGGGTTCAGAAGGGGAATGATTTTAAACCACAGCATCAAATGGATCACTCCAAACAAACCTCCAGCACATCGTTTTTTCTTTCCCGTCTTGGGATGTTCCCACTGTGTCTTCATTTCGTCATGGCTGTTGGCACAAAGAGAGAAATCAGGGCCACAGAACCTAACAAACTGTTTCCTGTTGTTACATTATGTACTGTGATTAAATATCATATTTAGTATTAATGGATGAAATTGAGGTACAAGAAGCATTTTCATACGCAATCGGATGGTAGGCTGAAAAGCGACACGATAACAGAAGAGAAGTAAAACATTGTAAACACAATTACCACAAAATTAGAGGTTTGGGAGAAAATACTTTGTTCAGTTTTCTTTTAAAAAGGGAAAATCTTTCATAAGGTTCTAACGTGAAAAGTGGTTCAGGTTAGTAGTTTTATTTTTTTACAGTGACACTGATGCTTTACTGATACTGATAATGGTGTTTTCAATTGAAGCAACAGATGATGTCATTTGCCCCCCCAAGATGTTTCAAGATGACAAAAGGATTAAGGAAATATTTATAATATTGGTAAATATTGGTTATAGGCCACAACTACAGTGCAAATATTAAAATTCATATAGATATTTATTCATATTGGTGCATCTCTAAAATGAGAACCTTGTACACAATTTTAAAACAGCTGCCACCTTTAATGGGACATATATCCAGTGTAGTTCAACACATGAATGTTAGAAACATAAAATAATTTGAAGACAACCCAATCACAAAGGTGTTTACACTAATATTTCAGCTTCAGTCTTCCCAAGTAGGAGCCATACAGCGTTCATCTCCACTCGTCAATACTCCCTTCAGGAATCTCTACTCATATCAGACATGGTTTATGAAGGTTTCATTTTAAAATTCCTTGAACTTTTATGATTTAATTTTAAGACCTACTACCAAAAAAAAAAAAATACATTTTATATTTGACTCAAGCTATTTTTTTCACCTTTTATCTTTGTTTGGAGATGTGACTCACATAACACAATTGTTCCATTAATAAAGCTTATCCTTGCACAAAACTTTAGTTTTTGTTTGTTTTTTAGACATCTAGTCTTTGTATTCTTATCGATTGACCCTACATATTTCCAAACAACTCAATATGTCACTGAAAAAGTGTGAAAGCCTTCTTTAAGGAAAAATTGTAAAACAGACTTTGTGCAGATTTTATCCCAGCATAGTGGCGGTTAAATGTCTCGCCAAACTACAAAACACAAAGTAAAATAATCCAGTAGATTAGCACGCACACTAATTTAAATCTTTACTAAATCTAAACTATAAACTGGCATTAAAAAGACTTTTAAGGTCTAAAACTTTGGATAACTCCATTTAGGAGATTTTTGAGTTATTGAGGTGAAGGAACCTAGTTTAGACTCTGAAGAGGAGAACATAGTTTCTTTAACCAATTTTACAATGATGGAACCAAACAAGTTGTAAGATCAGACAAGAACAACCTGACAGGAAACTATATGCGGTCTTCAAATGATGATCACATTTATTAGGTGGGAATTATGGATTTAGATGCATACTTGAACTAGGCCACTGTTAACTATGTGACCTTTGTGTTGTTATGTTTGAGATAATCAGAGCTGGTTGTTGTTTAAAATGTTCTGGTAAATAAACAATGTATTTAGAAAAAGTTTTAATGAAATGAAGCTTCTTGTTGTAGAACCCAAAGAACAACACAAAAATAGTTTAGTTTAACAGACAATCCACGACATAACCCTGCTGTCCTGATCCTGCAGGGACAGCCTGCTGCAATCCACCGGTTTCCACTCACTTTGCATAGTAAACCCAGCCGTCCTGGGTGGATCTCTCCTCCCAGCCGGGCGGTAACTCGTCCTCGCTGTCCGTGTCGTCCATGCCGGCGAATTTCAGAGCCGCCATTTCTCGTCAAAAAGATAAATCTGCTGTGGGAGATTAAAAACGCTGCCGCCACAAAAAAAGCACTTCCGCAACAACAGTGGCGTCAGCCGAAGTGCATTCTGGGATGTTGAGGAAACGAGTCCGCGTCTTGTTGACTCTGGGTTTATTATCTTGTTAATACTACTACTACTACTAGTAATAATAATTAAGTAATAATAATAATAATAATCAAGTAATAATAATAATAATTGTTATTATTATTATTACTATTATAACTATTTATATTATTAATTATAATAATAATAATTATTATTATTATTACTATTTATATTATTAATATTATAAGTAGTAATATAAATAGTAATAATAATTATTATTATTATTATTATTACTATTTATATTATTAATTATAATAATAATAATAATAATTATTATTATTATTATTATTATTATTATTATAAGTAGTAATATAAATAGTAATAATAATTATTATTATTAATGTTATTATTACTATTTATATTATTAATTATTATAATAATAATAATTATTATTATTATTTTTATGTTTATTAATAATAAAGAACAACTGCTGGCAGGAAATGGATGTATTCGCTGGTTTTGTTGTTGTTTCTCCTCTTCATTCCACCAGGGGAAAAATAACTGGAAAAATAGGAATAGGTTTTGTAGTACCAGAATTTAATATAAAAATAGGAAAACGATTTACAGACGGATTATCAGTATACACAGGAGAAATGTTGGTAATATTATTAGCATTACAATGGGTAGAAGACATAAAACCATTAAAAACAATAATATGTTCAGACTCCAGTTCCGCATTATTAAGTTTAAAATATAATCAGTCAGATAGTAGGATGGACATTTTCTTAGAAATATTTCATACATTATTCAGAATACAAAATATAGTTTTAATAGTTATATTTGTGTGGATTCCAGCACATAATGGAGTAGAAGGAAACAAGAGGGCAGATAAGAGAGCAAAGAGGGCAACTCAAAATCCTATTAGTTTCACAGTTAAATTAAGTAAATCTGAGGCAAAGAGTATTGTTAAAGAAAAACTGATGGAAAAATGGCAAAAAAGTTGGGAAGATGGTTTTATAAAATTCAGAAGAGAGTTGGAGAAAAAATAAATGGTAGAAGAAATTGAAAGAAGAAAACAGTTATAACACAGTTAAGGTTTGGACATACAGCACTAAATTATAAACTATTTAAAATACAAAAACATAATACTGGCAAATGTGAACACTGTGGAACGTTAGAAACAATTGAACATGTTATGTTAGAATGACGTAAGTATGAATGAGAAAGAAGTTGTATGAACAGGGAATTTGATTATATTGAAGAAAAGATTAATTTATTAGATATATTGAGGAAGAATCTGGGGAGTAAACAGATACAAATAGTATTTAGATATTTAAAAAGGACTCAATTATTTCATAGAATCTGATTATAATAGATGTGTGTGTGAATGTGTGAATGATATAGAGGGGTAGAATAAGTAGTTATGTATAAGTGTGTGTTTTTGTGTGTGTATATATACACATATGTATAAGTAGGTTGTATTTATAAACCATCACGAACCACACACCATACCAATAAGTGGTGGTAACGCTACTAGAAGAAGAAGCGCCTGGTCGTTACCCTTGCATGGTACTGCCTAGCGTCTTTGCGTTTACCACCCGTATTCGATGCTTTGTGCCCTTTCGTGTGTGCAATCCAGGTACTCTTTCTTGTTGGATCCTCTTGGTCTCAGTGATCCTTGCAGACAACCTACAGCAACAAGAAACAATACAAACCTAAGGCAGCCAAGACTGCAGCTTTCCCTTGTGCTCCGCCAACCTCTCACTGACTGCCTGCGTTACCGGTCTGCTCCAGCAATCACCCCTACAGCCTCCACCACCAGCGAACGCCCCTGTCTGCAAACATAACAACAACTCCACAACTAGAGCCCTCCAAATGCGGTCATCTCTCCCTGGTGGTACAATGACCCACTGCTTAAAGTAAGCTACCTCTACAGTGTCATCATTACTCACCTGTCCATCCCCCTCCAGACCTCCCGTTGTCCTCATGCTGATGAGTAGTGATGCTGCCTCCAACACAAAGGCTTTAAAGCAAGCTCCAAACTCAAAAGGGTAGTTATATTGAAGCAGGGGGTCTGAACTTGCTTCATGTGACATCACTGACGTTTGAACCACTTCACTGCTTCATTCAGACCGAGTCCGCTGACTGCTTCGAGCTGACAGACGGAGCTTTGAACCTTTGGCACGTTTTAGTGTATTTACAGTAAGATGGCTAAAGCTCCGCATCATGTCCCCGTTCTACACGTACGTTTAAAAACGACGCATGTTACTACATGTTTGGAGTTCTGGATTGGTTTTTCATGGTGCTACCATCATGGGAGAGTTCCCAAGTGTGGGAGTATTTTGAGTTGGTGCTACCTAATAAGGTAATGTATTTTTAAAGTGTTTATTAGCAAGCCCTATAGCCTAGTTTTATAGTCATGGTTTCATGTTATATGAGATGTGCAGTTCTTAATGACTTCAAAACATAAGAGGTAGGATGAATAACGTAATAACAGGTTGTGTTAGTTTTCCAGGTGCAGCGTTTGCTTTGCCCCCAGCTGCTGAAGTTTAATACATCTTCAATGCTGAGGCATTATAGAGTCAAACACAAAAACACTCAGCCTCATGCCACCAGTCAATGTAAACCTAACTATACATTAGAAAGAATGTCAATCAAATGTGTGTAAGTTGTACTTTTCTTTATTTTTATTTTTTTTTGGATCCGTGAAGCAAAAGCTTGATGAAGCTCTTGTGGTGAAAGACTCCAAGCCTTTCAATCTATTGGACGATCCTGGTTTCAGGCCATTTGTTGCAAAACTGGAACATTCTTGCACCATTCCAAGTAAGAATACAGTTAAGGCCATGGTGGAGAAGAGGTATGTGAAGGGGAAGGCCAAGGCTGAGTTGCTGACCACAGATAGTGTCAGCCTCACAGCAAATATATATCAATTAACATTGACGCATATCTGGCTGTTACCTGTCCTTTTGTTGGAGTTTATGGGCAGTTTTCCACAACTCTGGAGTCCATCCTTTTCTTAGTAGCCACACAGCTGGAAACATTGCAGCTGTTGGGTGGGAGCTGATGGAGTAGTGGGGAACTAGTGGAAAGGTGAGGTGCTTGGTGACGGATGCAGCCCAAAATATGATAGCCACTGCCAGAATACTGAAAGTAAGGCATGCTGTGTGCATAGCCAATGCACTCAACCTTATTGTTAAAAAAAAAATCATTGATGCAACTCCTGGTCTCAATGACACCAGGTCAAGGGTGCATATTGTTGCATATTTTAAAAGCAGCACCACAGCCAAGGAGTATCTTCAGCAAGTGCAAATCTGCCACCCTATAATGAAATTGATGCAAGAAGTGGAAACTTTGTGGAATAAAATTTTTGAAATGCTATTGCATATGTATGATCAGAGAGAAGCAGTGGCAGCAGCTCAGGCTACTATGTCAACAGATTTGTCTCCTTTAACAGCCAATGAATATGGGACAATGGCTCAGTGCATCAAAATGTTGTTACCATTTCAAGCAGCGACTGTGGAGCTCTCCCATGAACCAAGAGTATCATGCTCCAAAGTGGCTCCAGTAATTTGAATATTGAAGCACACACTTGGGGTTCTCTCCAGGTACTCTCACTTTTTCTCACATACTAAAAACATGACTTATAGGTAAATTGGACGGCTTACATTGTGTTTTATGTGTGCTTGTGTCTTTTTCATAATCTTCTTATACTATTCTTTGTACTGTTCTGTTAGAGCTGCTAAAATGATTAACAGGTGGCTTAGACCATATCACTAAAAAAACAAAACAAATTTTCTGCAAGAATCATATTTTTTCAAGTAAGCAAAAATAAACTATTAGAACAAAAAACATCATAGACCCAATTTACAGTTTTGAGTTTGGTGACTGCCTGCTAGTCCTACGCTGCATAGAACCTCATCAGCTCTTTTGTATGCAAAACCAGCTTCATCCACCTGTTCCTGCTGCTTTACCTGCCGGTTAACCTCACTGTTCTCCTGTTACAGGTCCCCAGCCTGACTGGGAAGTTAACAAATATCGGGTGAACAATTGTTGAAAGAGATAAAGATCTTTACAGCATGACATATTTTAATATACATAATAATGTTGTATACAATACTCGTTTATACATATTTATACTTCTAGCGCTATTAACATTAGTGTTGTACAATTCCTTTGTACTTGGCTGAAACAAAAGCTTCCCCATGATGTGCAACAGAGAGTAATTAATCACAGCACAAAATACATCAGTCAATGTGGTTTAAAAGCAGCAGTAACGGTTCAACCATAATGGCAAAATGGAATGGCAATTTCCTGTATTTCCGATATGCATCTTGTCAGACTGAAAAGCAGCTGGTGTCCCTGAATTTTTAGAAACAACACAAATAAAAACAGGCAAGCAAAGGTAAAACAGCAGTAAGGTCATAGGTTAGTGAAGAAGTATAAGATTGTACTGTTTTGTACTTCACATAAAAACCCATTAGTGCCATCTATTTTATTCATCTCTGTAAGAACCAACGTCTGTTTACAAACCCGTGTTTGTAGTTTCCTAAAGTGAAGAAATTAATACTTGTGTTTACAGTTAACAAGACTAAATATATATTTCCTCTTACCCCTACTTTTGTTGTAACATGACGTGCTGGGCTTGTACAGGGGATGAGACCTGTGTTATTTATGAACTGTAAACGCTACTGTGTGCAGTACAATGTATTAACTACATTTTGTTGTTTAAAAACTGCTTGTCTTCTCTCATAATTCGCTGCTGAAATTGAATTTCTAGGAAGCAGAAATATTTCCCTTGACTTGGCCTGCAAATAATAAAACAATAAATAAAGCAATAACGTGAGACTGGCAAACGAACTAAAATAAATAAGTGAATAGATACAGCTAGCATTTTTTTACTTGTAAAGCACATAGTGATGTATTAAATTACACACAATACTTAAGGTTAATGTTTTATTTCATATATCCTGAGTATTAGTAGCCCATTAACTTTTCAAACGTCGTCGACATACCTTAGTGAATAAATAACTGCTTCTGATTGGCTGACCATCGGATGACTTTCAAAACAAATCAAATCGCCTGGATCAAAAATGAGTTCCGCCCATCGAATTCAAAGAAACACCCGACGGATGACGTTCTTCCATACAGTGGATTTTATGAGAGATGAATAAAATATGATCTTTTGCAGTTTAAACACATATTTTTGTCGGCACGTTTTAAAAGGTTGTATATTTAACAAACTTCAATACCAGTTTAAATTACAACAATATTGGATTTATAAATTTTGCAACTCAAACCAATTGAAAAATTATAAACGTGCATCAACGTATGTTTTTTTTTGTAATATCGGATTCACATGCTCTATTATGTACACTATGAACGTAAATAATAATCTATTATTTTCTCACAGCCCTGGTCGCACCCACTGCGCAGACTCCGTTCTTCAGAGGGCGTGGCTACGAGGCGGCGCGACCAACCGCAGTCGAGTGTGTGTGTGTCGTTGGAAGAAACGTGTCTATCAGCCAAGACACACACACACACACCGTGAGACGTATAGGCAGATAACGGGGTCATTTTTTGTTTGGTTTTTTGACATGAAATGAAAGTTTTATAGAGGTTTCTCTGACATAGCTTCGATGCTATACTGTGTACAGCCCAGAGTTTGGCCTCTGAAGCGCAGGATTTATCCGACTCTGTTTCCAGTGAAGGCTGTCCGCCTCTCCTCCCCTTCGATGAAGCGCTGCGATGCCCTCTGATTTTATATCCCTCCTCAGCTCTGATATTGACCTCAATTCCCCAAAATCGCTTTACTCTAAAGGTAAGCTTTCAGAATTGGACTGCTTGTGTTGTAAAGTTTGTATCTTTTCGTGACCATGCCAACCAAACGAACGTCCTAACGGCTCACGTTAAGCTGCTAGCTAGCTGCGGTTAGCTTCTCCTATGCTCTTAGCAAGGCTAGCTAGCTCGGCTATGTCATGCTGGTGGGCTGGAGAGCAACACCCCGCCCGTTTGTGAGCTTATGAATGATATTACACACCGATGGAGGCACAATATGTTTGTTGTTACTGCTAAGGTAGCCAGCTAAGCGTTTGCGTCACGATGGTTAGCATCGTTTTTTTTTTTTACAAGCTAGCGTTAAGCTAAGGTGAGCTCAATTTGCTGTTACTACATTGTTGATCGCTTTAAGCTACTTAAAGTCCTGCCCGGTTTCTGTCTCTTGTCTATGCTCATTCAACATTGTATGGCGTGAAATGCATCAGGCTGGTTGTTTTTCTCCTAATTTCTGCTTTAAGTTGACAGACTGTTCCCCTTTTTTCTTTTGTTTTGGTTTGATCCAGAGTTAACCTCCTTCACGTTCTCTCTTGTTTCAATGAAAGTATGAAGTTGATGTCCACTCCAGGGTGCGGAAAGAGCTACCAGCTCGAGTTGAAATCCAATCCGCCTCTTAATGCGGCTGCACACGTGTCAGGACAGCTGCTCTGTTATTATTAGGAGGACGTAGCAGCTCGATCGAATGCCAACACTAGTTCATCTCTTTGTGCGAGTAAGTTGTGTTGGCATTTAGCTCAGGTTTCATCTGCTGGTCAGATTTGTCCTCATGACTGGTGTCAATCACCTCGATCTTGTATTGTGGTCAACTGTCTTCTGGACTCGGGCAGTTCCTGTAATGCAGCATAGGATTTCTTTATGCGTGGTTTTTAAAGATGATGCAACTCTCAGATCAATAGAATTCACAATAGGTTATAAAGAAGAAGACCAGATTGAGAGAATAAAAAAAACAGGATCAACTCAAGACAACACTGTTTTCTTTAGTAAATACTATGAATGATCAGTTTTGTGCGAGATTTAGTCTGTCATCTTCAAACTAAGATGATGAAATATCAAAACAATCAGTCACAGGGCGCTTTTGACCTGCAAAGGTTTCTACCTTATCTGTTCGAGCAAGATATGAATCTGACGTCGGACGGACTGTAATGGATGCTAACGTGGATGCAGGGGCTTGGAGCAGACTCTGCTCCGTTGTTTTAAGAGGCATCTCGTCTGACGTCCTTAAGTGCCATGCACAGAATGCAGATGTGGGTTTGTCGTGAGTGGATGTTTCATCCAGTTGAATAGAGGCCTACGTAATCTGTAGAAGGCGAATTAAACGTAACACGAGTTTGGGTCTGCGATGAGGCGCGTTGTAGTCTGAGGCCGGAGGATTCGGCTGTGAGTTGTTATAATAATAAAAGTAATAGAGGCGTGTTGTTCGACACGTTTTGTGCCCTTGAGAACAAAAGAGGTTTGACAGGGAAGATTCCCAAAGGAAATTCGATTTACCAGTAGCACAATAAAATATAAACCCTTTAGGAAAATATGAAAAGCAAAACAATAAATAAAATAAAATATCAGTATTAAAAATAAGAATTTAATTACCTAAGAAAATATAGGTGGTTAGCAGACCTGCCTCCTTCCCTTCTGTCGTGTGTCTCCTCCTTCCCCCAAGTGAGAGTTGTACAGTCTGATGGCATGGGGGACAAAGGAGTTTTTAATCTATGCAAGAGTTTTCATGTATGCGATACTGTGACATTTTTTGCATTTTCTTAACATTGAGTGTGTTTAAAGGAGCTACATTCATGTAAGAATGTAGTAAATGTAGAGATGTTTATTTAAAAAAAAAAGATAAATGGCTCGACCAAAGTAAGATTTAGACTTGTACAGTGGCAAAAATGGGAATACAATTATGAAATAAATTTTAGGTGTCAAAATTTTCAGCAACAGCTTTAAATGCGTTTTTTTCGCTTGCATGTTAGATGCAAAACTTTGAGCCCAGTCACAGAACTGAGTTATGATGCTGTGATCCCACCTTTTACGGATTTCCTTGAGTTAATGTTCTTACTCAGTTGCGTGGAACTATCTAACCACAGGTTGACTTCGGGATTTATTTCACGATTGCAGAAAAGCAACAGAAAAGTATTTGTCTGTGTTTCTCGTGTAAGATAAAAATTGTTTATTACAAAACACACGTCATGCTTTTTAGTTTTTAACACTTGTTATATATGTTCTCATATTCGCCTGCAAATCTATTTGGATTTTTTCATTAGACTTTAATCCAGGCATTGAGGATCACAGTGAATGTTTTCTCATTCCATGTATGTGTGGATCATGCCACAAACACACAAATTTTGTCGTCTCACAGCTCATTTCTATATTATAGGATGCCTCTTTGTAAACAGGTGCCTGTAAAAACTAAAAACTTGTGTTTTTTGTATATAAAATCTAATTTTAAATACAAAAACTTATGTTATTTCAGAAATACTTCAGAACATTTTAATGAACTCAGAATTCATAGGAGCAGGTGTTTAAAGCCTGCTTTATGAAACAATGATTTTGAAAGGTAAACATAAGCAAATATACTTTTTTCTTTAATTCTCGTTCGGTGTTTTTAATGTCATCCCAGATTAGTGTCGGCGTTTAGAACCGTGGCATCGTTTCATAGCCAAGCCTGCCTGCCGGTGCCACATCTGTCCTGGTTTCAATGAGCAAACAGAAAGCTCTGTGGCGCTGACATGCTTACGTGAGACCGCCATATGGTCACACTCGACTACATAACTGTTTATTTAAATCTCAGTAACTGGGCGAGTATCAGAGGGGGAGTACGTGTGGGAATCTGGGTAGCAGGAGTAGTAATATGTAGTGAAAGAATTTTGGTGTCTCTATAGAAGACAACTATCTTCTGAGTCTGTTTATTTTTATGTTTTTCTCATTGTGATTTGTATTATTTACTTTTTTTTATGGAGTTATTTTTTTTTCTGGCTGTAAGTCAGACATAATGAAAAAAGAAATAAAAACCAATGAAGAAGCAAGCGTGTTAGAAATTCTCTCCTATCTTTTGACTAAATGCAGTCTTTCCTGCTCTACAAAGCTGCTTCACTGTGTAGAATAATTATTTGAGGAATTCATGTTTTCCCATAAACAGGTAGGTAGGTAGTTAGGTAGGTCAGTTTCTATTTCTTTACAGTAAAGAAATAAAGCAGCATCAGTGTAACAAGACAAGAGGAATGTTCAGGTGAAATAGCTTTTTGAGGTATTGATGGGTTGCATTTGTTAGACAGGTGTTGTAAAATGAGATTCACATTTGAAACGGAGTGTCAACAGAATACGTATTCTTTGTAGTTTTCATTAGCTTTACTACCTAGTTTATCATCCTGACTTAAGCTTTTGTAATCCAACGCTGCCATAATTGTTATTGTTTTTTACTAAGGTAAATTCCTGCTGTTTTCTTATTTATGCAACTAAAACGAAGCCTTTCAGATTGCTGTTTAATCTACGTTCCCCCCAACATAGCTGCAAGGCAGCTGCCTAGAATGGAAACGGGCCGATGCCCTTGTATCTTGGCAGAACCTCTGAGACATGCGTAATGGGAGCGGCACATAACTATCACATGACATAATTTAATTGTTCTCGGCGTAGGTTGAAGTCAAACCTCCGCCTGGGTGACTTTTTCTGACGCGTCCTACGGTTTTGCTTGATCCCTTTTCAGATATTACTTGTCTGCGTTTTTATTTCCTCTGTGGCTAATTAGGCACAGCTACATTTTCGCATGATTAATGTTATCTTTATTTAGTTTCTTATTAGGCATGTTGTAAAGTTAAACCTTGATGTGACTTTTAAATATGTCTATTTTGATCTAAATTTTGCCAAAAACGCACAAGAGCAATCTATCTACGTATTTTTCTTATTATTTTTTTAACTGTGTCCATTGTTATGAAGCAAGGACATTGTAACAGTTATGTAGGGGTCTACCAACACAACACTTTTACTTCTGATGTGATACCAAAATTTCAGTCTTTAGCCCCGACCCAATATATTGGCGTGGACCATAACAGACTTTAAATAAGTGTGAAATATTAGAAAGGGATAAATTAAGTGATGTTATTCAAATAGAAACCGTAGTTAACAACAATAGGCGTGAGATAAGTTCTGGGTTGCACAAATTTGAAGCTTGTATTAGGAAGAGCTGTTGTAGTGATCATGTGAGCTCTGCATGCTGGATAAAAGCTGCTAAATAGAAGCACTTGAACAGGCTGCTTGTGTTAAAGTGCTTGGAGATTTTAGATGCAAGCCAGCAAGAAAAAGTCTTGTTTTGATTAACTTTTTAGTATGCAACTCCATTTATTTACATAAAGTTTTAAGGAAGTCACAGGAAACCTAATCTGTGATGGTACACCTCTTTTTGCAGATTGTCACATCTGCTTATTTGGACTGCATGAACAGCATACAAGTCAAATTGTAATATATATATATATATATATATATATATATTCAATACTTGCAAAAAATCTGCTTTCTTATGTTTAAATTGTATTTAACAAATTGGATGTGTTGGTGTATTATACAAATTTTGAATTATAGGTATAAAAAGAGTTTGTATTAAACTGATTTTTAGATAATTTGGTTAGAATACACTCTTACACATCTCGCCCTAACAGGAATCGTTTGATAAATTCGCGTCCTGTAAATTTGCTGAAACACACGTCTGATGATTAAGTAAAACGACCGGGTCAATCTGAGTCGCCTAATCTCCGTCCCCCCCCCGTCCCACAACGGAACGGATCCCAGGATAAAGCATTCCAGTCCCTCCCTGTGCGATCTGTCCCTGTTTTTTCACAGAAGTAGATCGAGTTCCCGCTTCTGCACACGCTCGGCGTTACAATGAAGATGTTTGTTCCTCTGAATGCTGCAACAGCAGACAAGTGGCTTGTGTGCATGTTTGAGCACACATGAAATAGACTTGAGCTTCTCTGTGCCAATGATTATCGTTGAGACTGAGGTCATGGGGAGTTGGTAGCTAGTCTGTGATGAATCCAGAAACACTATAACAAAGTGCTTCACACCAATAAAGAAGCTTTGCAACAACTGCAGGCTAAATTTAAAAATGTCGCACACAATTTAAATGCAATACCTGCCTAGTTTATATGCAGTTTTCAATTTTCTTTATTTGCAAACATTTCCCAGTAAACATTTTTAAATTAGTCTGAGTCTATTTTTGTTTGCCTTTCAGTCACATGGTGCTCTTGTGATTTGTTTTATTTTTTTCCCCCTTCCTGCTCAGCGTTTGCTGCAAACATTGGGGATCAAGCATTAGCAGACGAGCTCTAAACGAGCATAATGAAGATAAGACGTCAGTATTTTTCTGTCTGTGCAAACATGACCGGGGATGTGTCCCTCGCTCACGTCACACAAGTGTGAGATCGAGTCTCCTGTCAGCGTCGGTGCCAAGTGTCGGATGACTACTACACACGCCTGCTGCAGCCGATGCACGACTAGAACATCCTTGCGTGCTATAGGTGCCAGTTTCTTAGCAACCGAGTTGACGACTGATGTGTTTGTCAAATGTGATTTAATCCTATGTTATTGCAGAGAGGTGGGACATTTTAACTAGGAATCATGTTGGAATCAAATATCGTTGCGTCACATTCACTTTTTTATACTATAGTAGGCCAGTTTACTTTATCATAATGGTGGAGTTTGTTTTAGAGTCAGAAGAGTTTTTTTTATCGTGATAACAGATCCACAGGGTTCCTTTGTATTCTTAAAAAAAAATTTTTTATATATGTATATATATTTTTTTTATTTTTTTTATTTTGACATGCAGCAAAACCTGTAGGAATCCTGCTTCCTATGTATTTTTTTTATTGTTATCTCTTATGGATACCTCCCATGTCATTGTACAACCTGTGTAATGTCAACAAAGGCATTATTCTGTTCTACTCTATGATTAGATATGTACAATATTTTCATATTAACTTTGGTATTGACTGATGCTTTCATATCATCGCTTTCGGTCAAATATGTACCGTAGCTGATTTTCACAGAGTCAAAGGGGGATTTGGAAATGTATATGATATAATAAAATACAGTAGTTATTGGTTAATAGGCATTATTAGATGGTAATAATATTTTTTATCTGGGTTATTAATTACAACTCTTAAGGAATTTGATTTAACTGGGAAACAAAAAGATTATGTTCATTTGTATGTTTTTGATCTGCAGATATATTAACTAATGAGGTTGTAAATGTAAGTCTTAAAGCAAGGTCTGCAAAGCACTGCTACAGACAGTAAAGCTTAATGGTTTCCAGTTACATAATGCATATGGGATATATGCTTCTTCTTTTTTCATAAAGTTAACACATCTTCTCTTGCTCACCTTTTATGGCAGAATCAGTATATGACCTCCTCCCCAAAGAGCTTCAGCTTCAGCCGTCATCTGCCCAGACAGACCCACCCACCATGAGCCAGAAGAGCGGGGGAGAGACAGGACCTCCCCCCTCCACAACGTTGGCCTCAGGTGAGACATCCACCCCGGCCTAACAAAAACCCTGATCTGGGGTTCTGGGAACCCTAAGTCGCCACACGGTCGAAGTAGCGATTATGGCCTCGTGAATTTCTGGGGGGGCAACTTCACCCTTTCATCAGAGGTGTCTCTGTAGTTTAGTAAACTCTCCGTGTTTTAATTGTTTTTGTGGCTTTAAGTGGTGGTTGCAAACTTGTTTTCATTAATATTTTCCATTTTATTTTTAACGTTTCTGGAAAGAGGATTATTAGCCGTCAGTTTTCTTACTTGTTGCTGCTCCACCAGCCGACTTGTTTAACTCAACTGTGACTTCCAAGATATATTTTTTTTAAGCCTTAGACAGAATTACACCACATCGTTGTTGAGCTGCTGTTTGAAGTCGGTGTATCAATATTCAACCAAAGTTGAACCTCATTCCTTCAGGAAACAATTTCTAGAATTGACTAGTAATCGTTAAAGTGGTTGCGGCTGAAGAGACGGCAGTGAACACTGTAACCTTTCCTTTAATGGGTTTACATCTCAAACGTTTGGCTGTAGTTAATGCATGGCACTGCTTTACCAGCAGCATGGGAAACCCTTTTGAAGCAGCTGCTTTAGATTTACCAGACCATAATAAAGCTAATAACTTGTCCAACCCATTTCCAGGGTTTTTCTGTTTATTCCTGAAACTTTTAGCAGTCAGTGATAAAAACTACCCCCCCCTCGTTAAAATTACATATTCTATGTCATGTTCTCTGTAATCTCTTTTGAAACTATTTCAGGAATGGTTACAGTAAAATAAGATGGCTGCACACCCTCAAACTGATACAATTTTATTAAAGCATCTTTGTATTTTATTTCAACGATCACTTTTTTGGTGTGAGGCTCTAGCGACATGGCACATCCTGACTTGATAACTCCTTCGCAAACACATCGGCCAGATTACGGAGGCTTTTGCAGTTTCAGAACAGGTTATGGTCGTTTTATGTGGGAAAGATGAAGTCCCTCTTTATCTTTTAGCTTTCTAGCAGACGCCAGAAGGTCGGTCTCGGCAAAGACTGTTATTTGGATCTGCTCGCGTTTGACGAAGACCCGAACTTCAGCTAAAAAGCAACCCGTTTTACCGCCACTACAGTGTTTCACTATGCCCGGTGTTTGTTTGGGAGACGTTTTTTCCGGTTTGTCATCTGGCCTTCGACTAATGCAGAATACAGGAGATGCACCACATATTATCTCATGCTGTATTGGGTAAAATGACTTTTTTCGGGAATTTGTTTGGTTTTCCTTCTCCCGACTGACATGTTTTGATAAGGCCCCTCTCTGAAGATTTGTAAGATGCTAGCTGGCTTTAAACATGTTGATTATTTCTAAGCATATCCACATTCCCAGTTGTAAGACAACCACATTATTTTCTTGTTTTTTGTGTTTTATTTATTTATTTATTTCTCATTGCTTTCGTTCATGCTGGTTATATCCAGTGTAGTTTTTCTCATTGGTGAAACCTTTGAAATATGTGGTTCAGTCACCTAAATATCTAACCATTTCCAAAACCATTACTTTGGAAACAGCTCATAATAATATAGTCAAACAAGGCACATGTAGCATATAATAATCACTTTATTCGCTTGTCATCTGAGGTTTCCACTGTTTAAAATGGAAACTGAGAAACTGATAAGCATCAAATCTGAGCATTTTTACCCCTGCTTTCAAAAGCTTGTCTTGGTGATTACCATTTACCATGGAGTAAATTATACACTGGCCAGCTGAGAAATTGTTACAATTATAACTTACAACAAATGCATCCTAACATGCAAGATAAGGTGCTGTTTCATCCAATTTATTTTGTGCTGTAGTTTTTACTGCCTCTACTTTTTTATCATTTTGAAAACCGTGTTCCTCTCCTATGAAGCAGTGCCGCGTTTGTTTAGAGAAATGCTGTTGTGAGTTAAGTACGTGACTTGCGGCCATTAAATAATTTTCCAAATGAGGCCTGGGAATATCTGATAGCTTTTATAATGGGGGGTTTCATGGCCATGCCATCAGCTTAACGGGTGCATTTCTTACTTTATCACTTCTTTAAGTTTTAAAGACAATCCTTTTTTTAAATTAAACATTTTCTTTGTTTGTTTGTTTGTTTTTTAGTTTCTCCCAACGTCTTTAGTAATTACAAAGGTTTCTCCTTTCGGTGAAACAGTCAAGTTGCCCCTCGTCAGTCATTTGTGTGTATTTTTCTGTACCTTTGACCAAATCAGAATTCAAAGGTTCTGATCTTAGATCTTGGGTTTAGACGGCCATCATCACCGGTAACTATGAGGAATCCCCTTGTAGAGCAAACTAACCAATCAGCAGACGTGTTGTAGGGCTGCTTCCGTTTCACCGTCCTAACTGGCCCTAAGCAGCACTGATCCGAAGAATGACTACTCTAATGTCTCACAGGTCATTATTAACAAACTGCACATGCTTTTTACGTGTTTTTACATTATCGACCTCCAAAAAAAAAAAGTTGCTCCTTCCTTCGGTTTATTCTGATTGACAGAAGTTGAGTCTTGAATGATCAGCTCTCTTGTTGCTCATTGGCTGTCTCGTTTTTATTGCAGGAAGTTCCCTCTGAGGCAGGGAGTGTCTGCATATAAAATGGTCTGCAGTTCACTGCTCCATAGGTCAGAGGCTTGTTTATTCTGTCTCCATGGCTACGCTCAGTCCCAACCAAATCTTCCAATTGGCATGCACAGACACTACTGTTTTTATCTACTTGAATGCACATTGCACAAAAAAATGTTGATGTAACCTTGGCAATTTATCTTCAAAAAAAATTTCTTTTTTCAATTTGGCGCCACATTTATCCGGCTTGCAAAATTTGGCTGTACAATAAAAGTTTTACCAGGTTTTCTTTGTTCTGTTTTCTTTCTGGCAATGTGTATGTAGCAATTTACAGCTTGCTTTTGTTTTCTGTAAACAAAGCATGTCAGTTTTGTCACATTGATTATTTATTTAAAAAATTTTTCTTTCTTTTTTTTTTATTGGGAGGTTTTTGATAGGAATCCTAATAGTACCCTTCTCAACTTTAACTTCAGGTTATTTGATCAATGCTTGGCAGCTCTCGCATGCCCCGGTGAGAGCGTAAAACCGACAAAGTGGTCTGCTGAAATTAGAGTTGGGAAGAGGGGGAAATCAAAACCAAATCATGCACAAATTCAGCTGCTTAAATGGGACTGCTAGCCTGCTCTCTGCTGAACACCTGTGCTAACTTCAGCTGTGTGTACTACTACAGATGCCACCTCTTCCACCTCCAGCCCCTCTGCCTCTTCTTCCCTGGCCATGGGACTGTCATCCGGTGGCCTCTCTACCTCTTCCTCAGACCACCTCGCGGTCTCGCAGCACCTCCACTCCGCGGGAGGCGACGGAGCCGGAGCGTCGGAGATGCATGGCGGCGGGGCGAACCCCCCTGCCGGTGACGCTGGGAGCGGAGCGCTGTCAGGCCTGGGCATGCAGCAGCATCACAACACCCCGTCGAAGCGAAGGCCCGTGTTGAGCATCTCGCCGCCGCCCGAGGATCTGTTCGACGACAGCCAGATGTCGTGCCAAGACGAGCCGGCCGCGCTCACCGCGCCATGTCCGGACTCGGAGCACAGCAGCAGCATGTGGGCCGACGACTCTGGGTCCAACTTCAGCCTGGTCAGCTCAGCGTCGTACAACGACAACACAGAGGTGCCACGCAAATCCAGGAAGAGAACCCCTCGCCAGCGACCGGGCCCCAAGCCTGCTCCTCCAGAGGACAGCATGGACGTGTTTGATGCCGACAGCGCCAAGGGTCCACACTTTGTCCTCTCCCAGCTCAGCACAGACAAGACCACCACAATTACAAGGTTCGTACCTTCTCCCAACTTTTTTACTTCGATTGACATCACACTTGCGCTTCCTATTTGTCGCAGGAAATCAAATCTTATTTTTTTGTTGTTGTTGGGAGTAATTAAATTTTTTTCCTCCTGTTGTGCAGTTCTCTCGATTCAGGAAGTTCAGTGAAGGGTGGCTCACTGTCCGCTCAGTTTCCTCAGAGGAGCGACGGAAAGGAGCTCAAGATCCTGGTGCAGCCAGAGACCCAGCACAGAGCTCGCTATCTGACGGAGGGCAGCAGAGGTTCGGTTAAAGACCGCAAACAGCAAGGATTCCCCACCGTCAAGGTTTGACCCCCAAAGATCTTCATTTAAGTCTTACGATAGCAGCAACTTGAAACCTACTAAGTGTTTTATGCTGAACCAATATCAGTGACAGTCCTTACTATAAATATGTATTTAAGCCATTTATTTCCAGAATTATGATGATTATTGTTCCCAGTTGACGGAAATTTTTGTTTGCCTTAAAACAAAATACATTAGATGCAACGTTAAATGGTAAAAAATAAAAATAAAAGCTGGCTGTTCAAAGTGCTATAACCAGTTATATTTATGGAAAGTTTAGTGGAATGAAAAAGTTGTGATTGAAAGAGGAACAATAGGGCTACCTGTTGATAGGAGTTATGTTTTGATATTTTCTTTTGTGTGTCTCATGTAATATTAAACTTACTGAAAAACTATATTTTAGATGCAAAATCCTACAAAAACACAAAATATGTTACTGTTTATATGATATATTTTGTTTCATACAGTAATACCAGAAAAATAACTTTTCACTGATGTCCCTGTAATATTGGGGGGGAAAAAGTAGAAAGATCTATGAACCAATGAAAGAATAAAACTTAGTTTCAAGCAGATTTTAAATGTTTCTTTATCTGCAGATCCGTTAAACTTGTCCGGAAATAACAATTGTTTCTTTTTCCATCAGTGTTTTGAAGGGCTAGCTAAAACAAATGTTGCTCTATTGACCATAAAATTGTTAAATTTCCCCTTTAAAATGTTTATCAAGGTTTACAATTCCTTTTAGGTTTTGTAAGTGACTCAAGTCCTATACTTTTTATTATTTAGGATGTTATTTTTTATAAAAGCGGATGATTAGTAAAGTCCAAAATCTCAGACATCTTCCTTATTGGATTAATAGATTTGGAAAATGACTAAATCAAATTTTATGGGCTGTGTAGAAATCCCTCTCCCCAGCAGCACAGAAGCTTTTTTGTTTCTACTCACCTATTTTCTCCTTTTACTTTGTCCACAGTTGGAAGGCATCAGTGAACCGGTGGTTCTCTATGTGTTCGTTGCCAACGACGCTGGCAGAGTGAAGCCTCACGGCTTTTACCAGGCATGTCGGGTAACGGGACGCAACACCACCGCCTGTAAAGAGGTGGACATCGACGGCACGACGGTCATAGAGATCCCTCTGGAACCCAGCAACGACATGACGCTGGCGTAAGAACCAATCGTTTCATAAGGAAAGCCTCTAATATTTGTTTTTTCAAGTATGTCTGGCTTATTTCGCCTTCCCGTTTTGTGTCGGCAGTGTGGACTGTGTAGGGATTTTAAAGCTGCGTAACGCAGATGTGGAAGCTCGTATCGGCGTGGCAGGATCCAAGAAGAAGAGTACGCGAGCCCGACTCGCCTTCAGAGTCAACATCCCCCAACCAGACGGATCAGTGCTCACTTTGCAGGTCCCCTCATCGCCTATCCTCTGCAGTGAGTAGCTCAAACACAACCGGAAGTGTCTAGATGTAATGGCCGTTAACATGTTTTAAACGTTTCTAAAACGTTTTTTTGATTGATTTATAGAGACTTTTGTTGTTGTTGTTGTTATTCTAAGATTTTATGCTTTGATTTTTGTCTCCATCCAGCCCAACCAGCCGGACTCCCAGAGATCCTGAAAAAGAGTCTCCACACCGGTTCAGTGAAAGGAGGCGGGGAGGTTTTTATAATTGGAAAGAATTTCCTCAAAGGAACTAAAGTCATATTTCAGGAGAAAATTGCAGGTACTGAAGACAGTTTTAAGTTTTTCTGTTTGCATTTTAAACAGACGAGGAAAACTTTAAAAAAAACAATATTTTCTCTCGTCTCTGCAGATGATAATTCCTGGCAAGCCGAGGCAAAGATTGATATAGACCTTTTTCATCAGGTAAAAACAAACTAATACAGTTCTCTGTAGATACAGTCCCCTGAAAAATTTGATTTCTACTACTAGTTTCAATATAAGGTATTTGATGGGAATTTTATGTTATAAATCATCACAATGTAGAATACAGAGGTTCCCCTTTTAGTCCAAAATGTACAACCTGAGTAATTATGGAATTGTTTACAATAAGTCATATTCATAAAATCAAATAATTTCAAGGCTAACTCACTCTTAGCTTAGCTTAGCGTAGTTTAGCGTAGCTTAGCTTAGAGGAAGTAGTATAAAATCCGTCTTCAGACTCAGTACAAAGCTAATTGTATGTGTTTTTGTTTTCAAATTTTATAAAACATCAACACGTTTTCCGTCCTCTTCACAGCCGTGTGTCGCTTTTTTGTCAGTCCAACACATAAACTCTCAGCATTTAAGTGCGGTTGTGGTCGTATCGGAAATATTTGAACGTTTGTCCCTAACTTGTCCGCCTGCCACTAAACTAGTTTACCGTGTATTTTCAGAATCATCTGGTGGTGACGGTCCCCCCGTTCCACAGCCAGTCCATCACTTCCCCGGTTTCTGTGGGGATTTTTGTGATGACCAATGCTGGCAGATCACACGAGGCCCAGACTTTCACCTACACTCCAGAATCAGGTACAGAAGCTACTCTGTTGAGTTAATTTTCTAAGATTTACAACATCACTTTAACATTTTTACAGGAACAGTAAAAAATATAAATGCCAGGATGTTTTTTAAAGAAAATGTAACAGTCCAACTCATTTTCCTTGTATGCAATAATAGCCAGATGAGTAATTTAATTAAGCATTCAAATATGAATTGTCACCTAAACCGCAAAGGATGTGCCAGTATCATGTCTAAAAATAGTTTTTAAATAGTTTTTAAACGTTTTTAGCTGCTTTATAACTAGCGGCCTTCAACCAAGGCAGTTTTCTTCCACTTCCTTCAAATGCAGCAGTGATCATCATGCCCAGGAAGATCATTAAAAATAAGTACATATTTCAATAACAGCAACATTTAATGCAGGCTAAATGCCAAAAGCTAAATGACTCTCACAGCAGTGTGTTTGTATGTAAAAAATGAAAGTAAAGCATGAATTAGTGATGCAGGAATTGTAAAGCATCAATCTAAATAAAGTCACCTGATTATGAGTGTCTTACATTCGTGTAAAAGTTGTGCTGTTGGCTCATAGATATGGGTTTTTGGCTCTCTGACTTAACATTATTGATCGTTTCAGCTCTAATGCAGCTGCGCAAATGGGAAGTAAATGTTCTTGCAGAAGCAAAGTGCCTGAAGATTCTGTTTAGAGTTCATGCATTGATCATTTATATGTCATGTCTGCACACAGTAGTGATTCAGTAAGTATGTGAGAACTGTTTCATCTCTTGTTCCGAGCACCCTGCGGAAAAACGGCTCACGTTCCGTAGCAGGATCACAGAAGCTTACCTGAGATAAAATCATGTCATGTATATCTTATAGGATAGATCATTGAATTGCCCTGAATTTAAACTTTTGTTAGGGTTTTGTGGAACCGCGGCAAGGGAAAAGGAGAGACTAGAAACGGTATGGCAATGGAGAGAAGTGTGTTTGTGACGGTGGGAGGGAGAAGGTGAAGATGCAGTGTGTTAGGTGTTAGTGAGCTGTTCTCATTTCCGCGAGTTTTGATGTGACTTTAGTGCTGAATCTATTGAGACTTTACACTAATACAGTGAAAAACCGACAAAGGTGGTTCGAAAAATGAGGGTATTGTAAAGCATTCATGGAATATTTAAAATATAAACATTGTTTAAAAGAAGCTATTAACGATACGAGTGAATAAATAGATTGTTGTAGTTAAATAAAGCTGGATCTTTCCTAAGGTTGTCTGTCATACATGGGTTGTCTGATGGCTTGTAGATCTGTCTTTCTCCTGAGTTTGCTATTTTTTAATAACTGCACTGTATTTGTGTTTAATTTTGTCTTCACTGCGCAGTATTTTCTTCTTCTGTTTTTATATACTTTACATTAGGTTTTTGTGAAACTACTTGCTCTGATTGTCTTTTTGCTTTGCTGCGGTTGAACCAGAATGTCGCGATTGCGGGACAATATACAAAATAAATTTTTTTTTTCTAAGCTTAGCATGTCATCCCAACTTCATCTATTTCCTTTTTTGTGGGTTAACCAAACAGACACAGACTGTAATTATGAAGGGGATGCAAAAGTATGCAGTATTTAACAAATAGGCCCTACTTAGTCTCTACTTTGTAGAATAGAATCATTTTTATGTTCTTCTGTATGGAAGCATCTGTGTGGACTTTGACTTGGCCGTTCAAACATACAAAAGAGGCTTTGCGCAAAAACTGTCCTGTTGTAGCTCTGACCGTGTTTTGGGTCGTTCTCGTAAAACCTCCACATCGGTCTCATAACCGCTTTCCTTCTCAACATCTGTCTCTGCCCCAGTTGAAGAAAAATGTCCCCCACATCATCAGGATGCCACCACCCTGTTCCACTACGTGGGCGACTCATTCCTGGCTTGTAGCAAACTGCAAATTAGGAAACAACCGACTTGTTTGTAGTTACTGCGAGCCTCTCGGCTGCTGCTCCTCGCCAGAAACCTATTCTGGTTCCTTCATTACGTCCACTTGGGCTACATCCAATAATGTACAGGTGTTAAATAACTCCATATCAAAATGATACACAGCTGAAGACAAAATTGGCCCAAAGAATGTATGAAAGGTTTAGCAGGGCAGTTTACGTCTTGAAGTCTTGAAGTTGAGGAAAACAAGAGTTCTGGTCTTTACTCTAACTTGCGTCTTCACTCCTCAGCAGACGATTCAGGCGGCCAGACGGTAAAAACAGAGGGAGCCTCCCTGGTCAACACCTGCATATTTGACAGTCAAATCAAGTCTGCGTCCTCTGAGCAAAGCGACGGCTCCGGCCAGCCCTCCAAGCGGCAAGAGGACACACCTATGGAGGTCTCCAGCAATCCTCAGCCAACGGATGTTTTTAAAGTAAGAGGTTTTTTTTTGTTTAAATAATATTTATTTAATCTCAGTCGTACGAGAAGTTAGTCTTAACCTTTTCCCCTTTCTGTCCCTTAGCCGGACCCTCTGATCTCCGTGCAGCAGACCCTGGACCTCAACTCAAGCCCGCATCCAGGAGGAGAGGCTTTTGAGAGCCCGATGCCCCTGCAGCCCGATGACGTGGAGCTCACCCAGGCGCCGCCTGTCTTTCCCAGCCTGGAGACACTCAGCACCTTACAAAAGCAAGACATTTCCTCCACCACATCCTTTCCGGTGTCGGGAGATACCACGATACCCCCGGTAACAGCAGAAGTCCCTCAGCAGTTCCTCAGAGACCCTCAAGAAAGCCTGTCTCCCGAAAGCTCTGACGATAGCGGGACGATCGTGGTCGTAGCCATGCCTCAAATGGCGACGCCCGCTCAGCCGCAGCAGTCCCAGGTCACAATCTTTCCCCAGGAAAGTGTTGCCCAGTTGGAGAGGGCTGTGAGAGAGTTGCGGGCTGGAGGCACCACCACCCTCGAGCAGGCTCTGGAGGTGGCCGTGGCACAGCAGCAGCTGGACTCCGTGCTGTACAGCCCCACTCCGTCCGCCGAGTCCTTACAGCAGCATGTCCAGGAGAACATGAACAGTCTTCGCTTGGCAAATTCGGATAATCCACTTTCGGCTCAGCAGCAGCAAATGCAACAGCAGCACCAGCAGCAAAATATACAAATGCAGCAGCATCAGCAACAAATACAGCAACAGTTTCAGCAACAGCAACAAATCCTTGAAAACCTGCAGCAGCAGCAGCAGCAGGTGCTCAGCAACATGCAGATCCAGCAGCAACTCATGCTACAGCCGCAAGACCAACAACAACTGCTACAGCAGCAGCAGCAGCAGCTACAGATCATGGAGAATATTCAACAGCAACAGCTGCAGCAGACTCAGCAACAGCAAGTCCTGAACAGCATTCAGCTCCAGGATCAGCAGCAGCAGAACCAGATTCTGAGCAATCTGCAGGAGCAGGAGGTCCTGGAGAAGCTGCAGCAGCAGCTTCAGGCTGAGCTGCTCCAGCCCCAGATTCACTCCTCCAACCAAGCACAACAGCCCGTCTCCCTCCTGCAGCAGGCTGGAGAGTTTCTCACCATCCAGACCAGCTTCCCAACGCAGCCTCCGTCCCACACGTCTCCGCCCCAGCAGCTCTTCCAGTCCCCCCAGCTGCTGGCTGAGGCCCAGAGCTCCCCGCAGCAGGTCCAGGCTGCTCTGCTTCAGAACACGCTGAGCGTTCTCTCCGGCGGCGGCATCGGCTCGGAGCAGCAGCCCACTGCCTCAACCATATTCTTATCCACTAACCCTCAGCCACAGCAGCAGCAGCCCCAGCTGGCTTTCATCTCCTCCATGGAGACGTCATCTAGCCAGCCTCAGTCCGTTTCAATGTTCCAGAACCAACCTGCGACCCAGCTCTCCCAGCTGCAGGCGCAGAACACCCCGATGGAGCAGCAGCAATCCCCACAGCAGAACCCACAGCAGCCGGAGCTCCCACTGGGCCAGCAGGGCTCCCTGTTCCAAAACATCACAAACCACTCGCAGGCGAACCACGTTCCCCAAAACCAGATCTCGCAGCCCCAGCAGACGGGCCTGCTCCTCTGCACCACAGATCTAAACCCGCAGAGCATTCTGTTCAGCACCACGGCTCAACCCGCTCCCCCCATCGGGGGCATCAGTGTTGGAATCCCCCAAGCAGACACGGGGGAGCCCATGTCTTTCCAAGCGCAGAGCTCCTCCGGGAACAACTCCAACCCCGCCGCAAACCAACAACAGAGCCTTTTCCAGGAGCAGCAGCCAATGCAGGTGACGCCAAGTCCCAGCCAGGTTCCTAACAGCCAGCCGGTGCAAATGTTCATACCTCAGACATCTCTGTCAGGCCTGCAGGGAACCATCACCTCCCAGGAGCTGAACAACGAGGCGGCAGCTTCCGCAGCCACCATCTTTGTGGTCCAGGGCGGCGTCGGCGTGGTTGCCAGCCCGGGGCAGCAGCCGCCGGAGCAGCTTTTCCACACAAAAGTGGGCGGCAACGTAGCGCCGCAGGGGCAGCCCAACCTGTTTGTGTTTGGCATCCAGAATGGTGAGATGAATTCATTGTAAAAACAAGGTCTGGTTCTTTTAAAAGCGTCATCATCATCATCATCTTTGTTTTTATTTGCCCATCCTCTCTTTTTCTCCCAGACTCTTCCCAGTTGCTCAGTTCCTCTGGACCAAACCTACCTGCTCAGAGCCAAGGCCAGGCCTCCGCTCACATGCAGTCTCTGCTGGATCAGCCCATGGCGCAGGCGCCCCCCCCCAGCATGCACGGCAATCTGCAAAACACCCTCCAGGCACAAATGCAGAGCAGCCTCGAAAACACCCAAACTCCCATGCAGACGCAGTTACAGAACCAGATGCAGGCGACGATCTCCGCCACATGTGGCATGGATAAAATGGAGGACATACTGGAAACTCTGCAGAAGCAATGAGACGTGTTCCAGCAGACGTGCAGCTTTGAGTTACATTTCAAGAAATCGGCAAACGTGGTGTGTTGTTTCTTTTTGTGTGTGTGTGTGTGTGTGTGTGTGTGTGTGTCAATGCCATAAAACAAAAACAAAAAGATCTAAATATTTAATAACAACATGCCCTTTTACAAAGAATCCAAATTATGAGGGTTGACGCAGTTTTTAAAAGGTCATTATTAATTTTACCTTCCGTTACCTTCACTCTTGAATTGTTGAATCACCACGTTAATTATTCATCCCGCTCTAATTAATGAAACAATGAATAACTGCTTGATGTATTAATCTTTTAAAGAAAGGCAGCCTTTTTGTTCCTGTTTTAGATGATGTGAATCTCTGAGAAGATGCTATAAATCTGCCAGAAGGAGAAACGACAACAAAAATAGACTTGGACAAACGCTGGCTGCATTTCGTTGGATGAAGGCTTTAACTCCTTTTTTGTGAATGTGTAAAAAACCCTGAGGTTTTCACTTCAGAAGCCAGAAAACCAAAAAAAAAGATTTCGTCAAAACGGATCACTTAAAGGCATCTCAGCTTATTTAGGGCTATAATGCATCGTCTCAATTTTGTTTCCTCAAACTCTGCAAGACGATAACTTCCTAACAATCCAGGTTAGCTAAGATGCTCATTTCCATGTGGAATAAGGAAATTTCTGTTATGTTTTTAGTCTGCACTTGAAGTCTCTGAGAGGGAGGATAGAAGAATAATGCTCTCAGCTGATCTCTCTAAAAATAGGCATGGGCCGGCAGGAGATTCTCACGTATAACATAGAATAAGAAAATCGCACGTTCACTATATTCATACAAAAATTCCTTTCTTTAAAATTGAAAAGTCTAGATTGTGTGCTGCTAAAATATTACCTTTTTATACCCTCTAAGTTTATTAGCAGTTCTGCTTATGTTAAAAATGGCCATACCCTCTCCACTAGCATCCTGCAGTCAGAAAACAAGGGCTGATATCATCCAAAATGTAATTCACCTTAATAAAAGCTATGGGTGGTGCTCCTCTATGTCCTGTATTAAGACTGCAAATATTTCCAAACATCTGGAATTGCTTGCTTTTATTTTTAAAAGAGAGGAATGAAGGCTTCTTACAGCCAGTCCAGCTACTCGATTAACTAGCCTGCAGTCAGCTGCTTGCCTCAACGAAATGGTCATTTTTATCAGCCTCCTGAATGGATTCTTGAATCCGTACAGTTTCTATATCTTGGTTCACCTCGATACCTCTAACCGACTCATGCTTATTATAAAAACTTTTTTTTTTCTCTAAAATGTTCTTTGAAATGAGTCAGGGGAATATTACACAATTACAAATCAGGTTCAGCCTGTTGAATAATGTGACTCTGCCTTTTTGGAGGCACCGCGCAGTGTTTTCGTGTTTAGGCCTCATCTATGGGGGATTTTCTTTTAACCTCAATTTTTTTCTGGGTGAATTTTTCATCATTTCTGTGTGTTTTTGTTTGAAATATTTTTTTATTCCATTTAAATATTTTGGTCAGTTTCTTTCACCTGTTTAGTCGTGGACAGAAACCCGCTTTTCAACAAGGGGGGAGGAAAAAGAAAAGAGTGGTGTGTGATTTTTATAAACGTTTTATCTCAAGCACTTTATAACCTTTTGTGTAATGCGCTCCTCCTGATTATCCGTCCGTCCGCAGCTCTGTAACAAGCTGAATTTGTACACGAAAGAAAAAAAGAGAAAAAAAATCTGTTTTCTTTGTAATGGTAAATCCATTTTAATCAGATGTTTTCACATTTTAGCGTATTTCCTTTTAGTTTTTTTGTTTTTATAAGTGTGGCGTTTGTGCGTAATGCTTGCGTTCGAGTCTCGGTGGTCCAGTCGACGCGGTCCAGAGACGGCCATTCCCACCAGAGCGTTGTGATCCGTCGCTGTTTGAGCGGTTCAGTGGGGCCCTTTTTTTAACGTTTTACACACCCGACCAGCCATCTGAAATGTTCTTACATGTTCTGCTTTGAAATGAAGGATTTCTGTTTAGTCGTCGTTTTTGTACCGATTCGTTTTACCTTGTCTTTTTTTTTTTGTCTCCGTGTTCGCAGAGCGTACAGAGTGGAACCGGGTTAAGTTTCCCGACTGGCCTCTGTTCATTTTAAAGCGAGCAGCTCGCTGTTACTCAGAGGCCGATGTTTCGACGTTATCAACGCTGTGATGTTGTTAACCATTTCTAATAGCACTGGCTTTGCTTTGTTGCATTTTTATTTTACGTTTGCTGCACAGTCGAGTCCACAACCCCACTGTTTTTCTTTTGTTTTGTTTTTTCGTTGTGGGTTCAGACTGGAGCGCAGCCAGGCGTACCAAAGCAGCTCCCGTTGTGATTCATTGCCATCTTGTCTCGTGCTCGCCCTCGCGGATGCCCTCGTGATGTTTACTCACGTCTACAGATGAATGCAGCTCTCCCGTGGAAAGCAGTTCTGTAGATTTACAAAAGACAAATAAAAAAATGAAACAGAGGTACTTTCCACCAATTCGATACAACGCATGAGTCCCGGTTCCTGCGCGATCTGGAAAAGAACGAAATCCGTTTTCTGTACTTCCAGATCGGCATGATTTCATTCATTGCTTCTGTCCTTTGTGTTTCCCTTCCCTTCCTTGTTACTTTTTCCTTTCTTCCCACCTCAAATCCTAGCTTCATAGTTAAATTCACCTTTCCTTGGGTCCATTCTTATCTTTTCATGTCTTTCCTCCTTTTCCTTGTCCCCTTTGTTACCGTCTTAAAATAGCCCTTTGTATTTATCAATAAGTCTGGAAAATCAGTTGTGTGGGAACCCTGATGGTTTGACTTGATTTTTTTTTTTTCATGCAGAAGGCATCGCTGTGCTTTCTATGTCGAAAAATAGCCAATTTGGCAATATCAAAAAGCCAATTTTTGATAAATATTCAAAAAATGTTCTTACAGCGTTGGTCATACATGCGTGTTGTTTACATTGTCATAGTCATATTCTCATCCTGCAGCTGTTAGTAATCCTTTTTAAAGTAACTTATCTTTTTTTTTTTATTGTATCCATGTATCAAAGTGTAGAGTATTTTTGTAAAAACTAAGCTTTCTTTTTGGCTTTTTGCTCATGGCACAGGTGATATCATCGAGTGTTCGTTTCTTGAGATTAAGCGCAGGTTTACCGTGAACTGTTTGAAGTTGAGGATTATAATCAAGTGGAGATTGACTTTTATACCCGAACTGTACAAACCTAACGACGTGTGAGCAAGTCTTTTATTTTTTTTTTACTTTGTCTTCATGTCACGCATCTCAAATGGCACTTTGACTCGTCCGTTTTGCTGTAGATCCGGTTAGAGCGCAGCCACGCCGTCTCCCCACGCATTCCATTGCTCTCGCCGAGTGGAGAGGTCTAGAAAGAGCACAACAGTGTTACAGAGGAACCGTAGGGTGGGTGGGGGGGTTGACACCTCCTAAAGCCATACCAACACAGAAAAGCCAACATGCGACTTCGCTTTCATGAATGTAAATTTTACCTCTTGGTGTGGACACCTGGCTTTGTCTACATCCGACATCGGACCAATTACCATTCTAGAGATTTAGTTTGTTTTGGGTTTTTTGGAGGCAAAGGGAATATCTAGCGGCTATCATTCATGTTTCCATTTTATTTCATTTTTTTCGTTTGATTGTGCTTCGGTCTCACGGTCTGGCCTCTAAACATTGTCCCAGGATGCTTAGACCTGAAAATAAGTTTTTTTTTTTAAAACCTTGTTATGTACTGATTCAGCTACGGCGAAGAGAGCGCGCACACAACGAACACATGTTCGCGTTATTTATCGGTGGGGATCATGTTGGTGAATATCCATGTGTATTAAAATGTGAAATATACTGCAGGGGTATCTTGAGCTTCAATTGTGATGCTTTTTCAATAGAACTTTGTGTGCCTTGACAACTTAACCATTGCTCTGCTGTGTTTACTGGCGTCCCTTTTCTTTTTGTTGTTGTTTTTCTGTCCTTTTTGTCCTCTCCGTAACATAAGTCACTTCGGCGCTTGTTCACGTTCCTCATACCAACATATTTTCTTGTAATTTAGTAAAAATCGAGGCCCAGCTTCACATGTTTATGGTTTTCTTTGGAACTGTTTTTTTTTTGTTTTAATCCCACGCCTCATGAGATTTGTACGCGTGAGGTAAAGGGGACAAGGCAGTGGCGATTGTTTTGTTGTTCTTGTTTGCAAGAAAAGAAAAAACGACCTCGTGTTTGGTGTGCTTCTCCACATTCGTTGATGTGAAACGCTAGATCAAAAAGGGGGGGGGGGGGGTGCAGCCATGATGAGTTACGCTTGCCAATAGTGTGAGCTCTATCTTGTGCATAATCGGTTTGCTCATGTTTTGCCTAGTTTGCTTTCCACTTCACACCCTTCGACGGTTCTGTTGTATCGGTTTCGTGTAGCTTGAGCTTTAGTATCTTAGCCTTAAGACCCTGCAGTAAGGATAAAGGTCAACTCCCAGCGTGTTATACATTTTAACTATTAACATGTACTTTGCCTTTGTCTGGACATTTGTATATTCCTCTGTTTATATCTGTAATCCTGCTGCTATATTAAATGAATTAATAAAAATCTAAATGCCCATGTGGTTTCTTTCGACCCCACTTAGTTTCACACAGATTCATTTTTATTCAGTCTATTTCTGTTTTATTGTAAAGACCTATATAATTAATACCTAGCGTATCAGACTTTCCTTCTTCGTAGACAATCAGTCTGGCAATGCTAACCCGATCAGTTTTTAAAATATATGATATTTATTTCAACGACATGGTGTCTTGGGTACCACCTTTATTGAGTTCTGGGGACAATACTTGAAAAGGTCATGTTGATCTTTTAAACGGTATAAAAATACTTCCTGTTGCATAATAAATAATTTTTAGTGTTTCTGTGTAATTTTATGTTAATAAAACTAAAAGAACTTCAAACGTGCTTTTTTTTTTTTTTTTATGAGCGCGACTTGAGAAAGGAATGCATATATCCTGATCAATTTTAGGATAAACTTCTTCAGAACATTTAGGTTTTAACATATATCCAACATCTATTGAAAGCTAGTGCTTTTGTTTAGGCCTTATGATTTAGAACAATAAAAGGCCACTCCATAATACTTTGGTCTACTATTCATCCTAACAAAAAGAAATTCCTTGTGACTTTCTAAAGAGGCTCCTTGTTATTTGGCAGCTGCAACATTTTTGTTGAGATTTGAAAGTGGCGATGATTGGTAAATGGGTTAACATCTGTATCGTCATCTATCAGGAACCGGAGCTCATTTAAGCGTAACTTTCGAAACCTTTTTCAATCAAATGACTCAAATTCACTAGAAATCGGTTTATTTATATAGCGCCAATTTACAAGAGATATCGTCACAAGGCACTTGACAAGAAAATCGATTCAAATCATAAATTACAAATCAGTTGGAAAAAGTTTCCAATTTAAGGAACCCCAGCAGATTGCATCAAGTCATTGACTTGCAGCATTCACTCCTATAGAATCAGCAGACCCAGACAATGTCTTGTGTTGTCATTGACTTTACAGCAATCCCTCATACTGAACATGCATATAGTGACAGTGGAGAGGAAAAACTCCCCTTTAACAGGAAGAAACCTCCAGCAGAACCTGGCTCAGTACAAGCAGCCATCTGCCATGACCGACCGTCACTGGCAGCATCTCAGCCCATGTTCTCATCCAAGAAGCTGTCAGGTGTGGCTACTATGGAGAGAAGAACACTAAGAGAAAACAAAAGGTTAACAAGGTTGAAATAACGGTAACTAAGCAGATTGGACAAAGGAAGAAAGTAGCAGAGAGAGAAGTGGTCAGATTGTCCTCCAGCAGTCTAAGCATATAGCAGCAGAACTATAGAAAAACTTAAATAACCTAACCCTATAGAGTGAGACAAAGAAGGTAGAGCAAAGGAGAACCGACTGTCAAGACTGAGTTCCTCCCCCAACCGGATTAGGCTGTCTTCTCTACCTCTTCCTAACTATAAACTTTATCAAACAGGAAGGTTTTAAGCCTAGATTTGAAACTAGACAGGGTGTCTGCCTCACGGACAAAAGCTGGGAGCTGGTTCCACAGGAGAGAAGCCTGATAACTGAAAGATCTGCCTCCTATTCTGCTTTTAGAGATTGTAGGAACCACCAGTAAACCTGCAGTCTGAGAGCGAAGTGCTCTGTTAGTAATCAGATCTCTGATATACGATGGAGCTTGATTAGTGAGGGCTTTATAAGTCAAAAGAAGAATCTTGAGATCTATTCTAAGTTTTACAGGGAGCCAATGAAAGGAAGCTAAAATAGGAGAGATATGATCTCTCTTTTTAAGTTTCACCAGGACTCTTGCTGCAGCGTTTTGGACCAACTGAAGACTTAATTGCTTTTTGCAAACTTTCTGCTAATAAAGAGTTACAATAGTCCAGCCTTGAGGAAACAAACATATGGACTAGTTTTTCAGCATCAGTCCTGGAGAGAATATTTATAATTTTTGCTATATTCTAAAGGTGAAAGAAGGAAATCTAAGAGACATGTTTTATATGGGACTTCATATACATATCCTGATCAAAAAAAAATTCTTAAGTTCCTCGCCAGTTTCAATCTTTACCAATCTGTGTTCCTCGTCTGGATTCTTGTGGTTTTATGAGCCTACGCTCAAAGCCGAGTTAGATGGTTTCCCCAGTAAACGTCATACTTCAATTTATTAACTTACAGTGTTAGTTAATTAAAGAAAATACAGAACTCGAAGCCATATTTTAATTCAGAAGAATAGACAGGTTTATTTCTGCAAATCAGATATTTACAAATAATTTAATATTCAAATATATTGTTCAAAAATTTAGTTTCATAACAAGAGCGTCACATGCTCTTGCTAGTGAGTATGATCATAGTTTACTCAGTCTTTTATGCAGAATCTTTCTGAATGAGGTTAAAGGATCTGCAAAATCAAAACCAACATCAAACTCGGGTTTCTTCTTCAGGGCCAGAGCAGCAACCAACGATGCCAACATGGCCGTCAGCCCAAATATGTGATACTGGATTCCTGATGCGGGCTCTCTAAAGTAAAACGAGTGCAATGGTCCAACCATCCCGGAGACACCATGGGTGACGTAGTGGTCCTTCCCTCTGGTGAAAAAGTCCAGGGGGACGGCAAACACAGCACTGACCTCTGATGGGTTCGGGGTCGGGTTGAATGTCTCCTCTATGAACCCGACAACAGGACTCACCAACAGGCCTCTCTGCTGGAGAGGATTGAGATCTGTGAGAAGATGATGGAGCCCCAGATGTGACACAAGGTGTGTGAGGTACACAGTACCTTGCTGATGACTGGAAACAGAGTGCAGACTACCTCGACACCATCAGGCGGGAGCCCAATCTCCTCCTGGGCCTCTCTCAGGGCTGTCTCAACATCATCCTGGTCACTGGGGTCTCTCTTCCCACCAGGGAAGCACACCTCACCACCACTGGTCCTCAGCTGCTCAAAGCAAAGAGAGTATTAATGACACACACAGCTAAAAGAGAAAGCCCGTTATCCATCACAGAGGGGTGGTTAATGTTACCTCCTTGGAGCGCAGAGTCAGTAAGGTGTGCAGGTGTCCGGCCCTCACAAACAAGGGGATCAGCACCGAGGCTTTAGGCAGGTCTGGCAGATCGGAGGACTTCGCTCCAGTGTCAAACTGCTTCAAGATGGCTACTGTCTCCTCTTTTAGGAGCATAGCAGTTCCATACATTAAAACGTTCCGAGCTGGGATGAGATATCTTGACTTGTGTAAAACAACAAACATACCCTTTTCCCTCTATATCTCCCTCTCCTTAAATAGTTTCCATTTAGATCAAAGTGGAGAAGCTAGCTAAGATTTAGCTCACAGGCTACTACGGTCCATAGGAGATTATAGCTACTACGACGAAGTTAAATTGTAGTGTTAGTATTTAAATATACGCTGTTAAAGTGCTTATCCTCTTTCCCATAAGGGAAATAATAAAGATACACACTTGGACAAAATGTTTTAACGCAAACCCTTTTACTTCCGGGAGGTTGTCAACGGCTTCTTCTTCTTCTTCTTCTTCTTCTTCTTCTTCTTTGAAATGTATTGGTGGTTGGCAAAAAGCGTTAGGCGCGCATTACCGCCACCTGCTGGTGAGGTGTGTGGACTACATGATAAAAAAAACAAAAAACCTTTACCTTAGTATACAACTTACTCTGTTTCAAAAAATCAAATATAGCCTAATATCCGCTGCTTCCCGACTCCTTTTGCAGTAAATCAACAATATTAAATGCCATTTTCATATTACTAAGGTTTCTTATTAACTTGTTTCTCTGAGACAGATAATTCCTACAACTTAAAATAACATGTTCCAATGTCTCATCTTCCACACAGTCACATTTCCCTGACTGATGTTCCCTTATCAAAAATAGTGATCTATTCAATCCAGTGTGTGCAATTCTAAGTCGTGAAATAAATATGTTTTCTCTCCTGTTTCTTTGTGATCTTCTCATTTGTCCAATTCTCTTTTGGATTTTATAAAACCGCCTTCCTTTCTTTTCCTCTACCCATAATTGTTGCCACCTCTCTTGTTTTCTGTTTAATTATACCGTTTATTTCTTTTATACTAAAACTAACAATAATATCTATCCTTACCTGATTGGTACTCTCCTTAGCCATCCTGTCTGCCATTTCATTCCCCTTAATCCCATGATGTGCTGGAACCCATTCAAAATCAACTGTCAGCCCCATCATAATGATTCTGTAAAGTGTTTGTTGTATTTCAATTAATATTCCGGGCCTACTTTCTGACTGATTATTTTGCAAACTAACTAATGAAGAACTAGAATCTGAGCAAATGATAGATTTTAAAGGTCTGACCTCTTCCACCCATTGAACTGCTAAAAAGCAAAGCAAGCATTTCTCCTGTATACACCGAAGTTCAATCACTAATCCTTTTTATCTGTAAAGATAACAGTATACTATTTTTCAAAATCAATGTAAATGAATTGTGACCAATAGAGTCAATGAGCTAGTTTTATCAGAAGATAGATACAAATCATGAAGGAGCACACAGACTAGAAGTTTGAAGTTGCGAATGCCTTGTATTTTTTGTGAAACAATGTATATACATATTTACCACATCAGTGAAAATAAACATCCAAATGGCCATATAAAATGCATAAAGAAAAAAAAAGAAAAAGCCTTCAATCATTCAATCCCACAGTTCCATAATTGATGGACCCACACCCTTCAGTTCCTCCACCCAGTGCCGCAAAAAGTGGGTATGCACTCTAGTGCAACGCATAGGGGAGCTCCAGTAGAGGGGGCGTCGAAACTCCTAATAGGAAAAAAAAAATGTTCTAGTTGGCATTTTCCATATTTAACAGCATGAAATGATCAATAACAGAGTAACGGCACTGATTAGGCGCCCCATTAGTCCTTCACCTCCCCTCCTGTCGCTCTACCTTCACACACTTGGGCCCCTAAGAGACTCAGAGGTGTTTTTTTTGTTTTTGTTTTTATCTTAGACTACCACTCGTAGTGCAGTTGACAACCAGATGGAGCGACAGAGACAAAAAACTATCCGGGGCGCAAAGCAGAAAAAGGAAAAGGGAGAGGGATAAAGATGTTGGTGGGATTTAAAAAAAAGCCCTTCAATGTGGTTGTGACCCATGTTACCAACCTTTTTGACAGGGGGACACTTGAGTTTAAATGTCTTGTTCAATATCACTAAAGTGGTGTTGGGATGTATCTGCTAAGTCAGATCAGATGCAATGTCCAGTCAGTAACTGTAATCCAACAAGGAGATCCTTTAAATTTAAAGATTTGTTTTATTGTGTTTTAACTGCTGTATATTTTAAAGCTACTTAACACAAAATTGATGTCATTCAGCAGAGAGGATGGAGATAAAGAAGAGAAGATGGAAGAGAGGAAGAATCAGGACCGAAAGGGGAAGGCAACAGATTGGTCTAATATTAGGTGGTAGTGAAGTAACAGCTACTTAATCCCATGCAAAAAAAATTTAAACATTATTTAAAAAACTGTATTAAGATCAGTAAGTTTTACAACTAATATAAAATGCTTTTTTGACCATATGACTTAGTGGAGAATGCCACAGACAAGGGGTGAAAGAGGCAGACATGATGTCAGTGATAGAAGAGACAAGTGACATCAGGTAGGAATAATTACATTAGGGAGGCAACAAAAACCTAAATATGGTTTGAATTTCTGATGACCGTCTTTCATTGTGTTTTTTGGGGGGAAAATTAGTGCAGGCAGACATGACGAGTCAATCATCACAAAGGAGAATGTGGAACAGGAAGATGCAGATGATGAAGAGGGAGAGGAGCAGAGAGGTCCAGATGATGAAGAAGAGGGAGAGGAGCAGAGAGCTGCAGAGAGGGTTGAGGCAAAGCTTTATTCAGAAGATCCATCTGAATGGCCTTTACCACACAAAATGGAGGTCACATTTAGGCAGTACATGGTTGAAAATGGCCCAGAGAAAGTTTCTGATGGCACATATCCAAGATCAGAGAAGAGTAACAGGTGTTTTTCCAAATCATACTGTTTTCGTTTACTGTCTAATGGAGAGAAAGTTGAACGAGATTGGTCACTGTATTCCAAAAATACTACAGTCTTTGGTTTTGTATGTAAGCCTTTTGGTGAAGCATAAGTTCCTAACGCATGCCTTGTGGCGGGGCATAATAACTGGCGAAGTCTTTCAAAAACACTGAAGCACCATGAAACCAGTAGTTCTCACAACTCTTAATATGTAACATAACAAAATTAAAAACTTCTTCAAACATTAACAACTGACCATTTGATTTCATAAGTTGTGAGACCAAAACGATACCATTATTAAACCAATTTTTATTGTACAAGGATCTTTTCTTAAACTGAATACTCCTGTTATTCCAAATGTAAAAGTTTGTTGGAGAAAAACTATGTCTGTATATTATTTTCCAGGCTAGCAAAGCTTGTTTGTGAGATTTTACTAATTTTACAGGTAATTTATCGGCATTGTAGGCGCATTTTAACAAGAAATTAAGTCCTCCAATGGAATTACGAATATATTTAGAGAGAATTCCAAATATTATCTTCTTTGCGAATCACTTTAGTTAGCCATCTAATTTGAAAAGAACTGTTTAATGTTTCAAAACTCTAGCCTCTAGTTGACTCTTCAATAATCTGACACTGGCAATCTGGCACATTGCCTGGCCAGCCACACAAGAACAACAGCTCCAAACAACAACCACAGGCACAGAATCCCGCAGTGTTATCTGAAATATAAAGTTGTTTAATTGTAAATAATAAAGAAAAACCAATAGCTGTCAGCGAACATAAATAAATTATCAATGCTTCATTATGTCACTTATTCACTTTCATGAACAAGGAAAAGGCCCTCAATGACCCTTTCTTATTGAAATAATAGATTCCATATTTAAACTACAAACTGTTATGTACTATGTATCGCTGTACCGTTATCTCTAACATGAATGCACCATTACAGATAAGTCACTGGTAGATAAGCTACTCAAAATAACCAATAACTGGCTTGTAGCTGTTAATAACAGAAACTGTCACAAATGACGGCCTAATGTCACAATCTATGCCACTAAAAACACGTCAACGTTAAATTGCTGTCTGTCAGGCCTGCTCTCGGCTGATGTGGCGCCTCTGCCTTCTCCATGGAGCGGTAGCACCGAGCTCTTACTGTCACCTCACCTACCAGGCTGCTTTTACCTGACACTTAAAACATTAGAAACACAACAAGTGAGAAGCATATCGATCACTGATCAGTCAAAAATTAGTAATGTAAAATTGCTCTGTGGTGTCCATATGCTGTAATAAATCCTTGTTCTCTAAAATTGTATTTTCTCTTCCTTTTTTTCCCGTCTTCACTAATATTTTTAGAAACTATGAATTTTGACAAAAGTATTTACCAACATTTTTCCCTTTTCTCTATCAGTGACCGCTGTTATTTCTCAATAATTTAATAATGGATATCCACTCACTTTTGTAATCCCATTCATCCTTTTAATTGTTACCCAAACCTTAGAAATATCTGTCTCCCTTCCTACTGAATTACAAAAACTTCTCCAATAGTCCCGTTTTGCATTTTTAACAATTCTTCTTACATTTGCTTGCGAGTTCTTGCATTCATTGAGATTCTGAAAGTTGTGATTTCTTTTTAATAAATATAAAAGCTTTATTTTGTTTCTTGATAACCTCAGTACATTCTGATGTCCACCAGGTCACCAACCTTCTTTTCCTTCCCCCACCTTTCTTCCTTATAGCCTGATTAGCTGCTTCTAAGATAGTATTACATATAGAAACATTTAAATCATCAATACTACTACTCATATCCACTTTTAACATTTTTATTTCACTACTGTTAGTGTTTCTTCCTGTTAAAGGGGAGTTTTTCCTCTCCACTGTCGCTACATGCATGCTCAGTATGAGGGATTGCTGTGAAGTTAACGACAACACAAGCCATTGTTTCTGCCTGCTGATTCCAGAGGAGTGAATGCTGCAAGTCAATGACTCGATGCAATCTGCTGGGGTTCCTTAGATTGGAAACTTTTTCAAATTGATTTGTTAGAATGTATCCTTCATTTTAATTGATTTTTTGTAAAGTGCCTTGAGACGACACCTGTTGTAAATTGGCGCTATATAAA
>JAVLVB010000262.1:854847-865703 GCA_032876305.1 Orestias chungarensis
AGCCATTGTTTCTGCCTGCTGATTCCAGAGGAGTGAATGCTGCAAGTCAATGACTCGATGCAATCTGCTGGGGTTCCTTAGATTGGAAACTTTTTCAAATTGATTTGTTAGAATGTATCCTTCATTTTAATTGATTTTTTGTAAAGTGCCTTGAGACGACACCTGTTGTAAATTGGCGCTATATAAATAAACTGATTCTGGATTCTTGATTCTTGATACTGTTCCTAAATGTTTCCCAATCTGCAGACATAAACCACCATTTCTTTATCCCTTTTATGCAATACCTCTCTATATTAAAGCAATATCACACGAGAGGGAGTGCTACATCGGTGAATATCAGCACTGGTGTGATTCGGTCTGCATCTCGTGCCGCAGACTTTCACACGTGCTGATGTTCACCGATATAGCACGACCTCGAGTGTGATATTGCTTTTATACAACAGTTCTACAAACACATTTTATTAGTTAGCAATATTACACTACAAAAGATTGTGATTTATTTGTTTATTTGATGATCTGTTGGGTCCGCCAGCACAAGCGGTAACATTTTCTGCTTACAAGCTTTAAAATGAACTGTTCTACTGTAGCGGAGTGATACACCTGTGAACAGTCCCAGTGCTGTTATGGGTAAATATCAGCACTCATAGAAAGTCTCTCGTCCATTCACATTACTCGGTCGGAACTAACTGCTGTATAATTAACTTTATTTCAGTCATAATAGGATAATGATCACTTCCTATAGTTGTTGTATTGATTACTTGCCATAAACAAACACCTGCTAAAGAATTTGAAACTAATGTTAAATCAATTGCTGACTCTGTATTATCTCTTACATTCATTCTTGTTCCACTCCCATCATTTAAAACTACTACATTTTTAATATCCATTATTTCTTCAATTATTTCCCCATTTAGATCATTATGATTGCTCCATAAAGAACTATGTCCATTAAAATCTCCTCACCAAATCACTTTAGCCTCTAAATTCTTCCCTAGTTCCTCAATTAACTCTAATCTAAGTCTTTTACATGCGTTATAAAAATGTATTATTTGGACTTTCCCATTGACTGTCCATATTTCAATAAAAATATATTCTAACTCTCTTCCTTTAGCTATAACTCTAAATTGAATCTCCTTTTTTATAAATATTATACACCCTCCTCCTGATCCTCCCTCTCTATCTCTTCTAACACTTTCATATCCTTTATAACAAAATCAAGATTTGGTTTAAGCTAAATTTCTTGAATACAAATAACATCAATATGTTCCTTAAAATATTTAATAATTCCCTTAAACTCTTGTCCATTCGCAATTAGGCTTCTAGCATTCCACTGTAAGATAATCAAGTTGTTCTCTCTTCCTGTCCTTCTACCTTCTCTTCTTCCATTAATTTCTTATTTATTTGATCCCAGGATATATTTTTATACCAAAACACCTTTCTGCTCATTTCACGATTATTTTTGATTTTCTCTGTTTTATGTTTAACTTGATCTGTACAATTAATTACAGAAGCAATGAACAACATAATCTTCTCAACTGTCACCTCTGTGTCTGTTTTAGTCTGTCTTTGCTCTGGAGTTTGACTCATTTGAACTTTTGCTGTCACATCGTTAGCCTTCTTCACTCTTTTTGCTGCTTCTGCATAACCTATATTATTCTTGACTTTTACTTGTTGGATTTCTACAGCTTTTTCGCTTACTTCACATCCTCCATAAGTCACCCTGTGTTGCCCTCCACAGTTACAACATGTATCCTCTCCATTTTTTCATTCCTCATATCCATGCTCCTCTCCACACTTTGGACATCTTTGTTTCCCCTTGCATAATGCTGCTATATGTCCATATCTCTGGCATTTGTAACATCTTAGTGGAGGAGGGACATATGGCCTGACAGGAAAACACATACATCCTACTTTTATTCTTTCTGGAAGAACTTTCCAGGACTTTCCATTCTTTTACCTTCAACTGTTCTGATAAATCTTTTGATTTTGCTCACTTCACCCCCATTGATGCTGCGTCTGAACTTTTCCAGATCTTCACCGACCGGAATACCTGAAACAACTCCTCGAACTACAGCAGACTCTCCCAAAATCTTTATTTCTTTCACCATCATCTTAAAAATGCTCTGAGTGTTCATCACTTTAGTCTTCTACTCTTCATTTCCAACTATAATCAATAGATTTCCATCTCTAAGAACTTTAGCAAGTCTCAGCTGTCCAAACTTTTTATTTAACTCTCTTGAGAGAGCTAATGGGCTAAATTGAACCCTTTCCTCCTCATTTCTAAATTTTACAATCATTTTGTACTCCTGTCTAACAATCCTTTTACTAATAGCAGTGTTTTCATCAGAGCTAATTTATTCCAGGCTTCTTTTACTGCTTTGCATCCCTTTCACAAAACTTCTGTTTACTTCCCTGTTTTCTCGACCCTTTACCACTCCGCACATGAGCCCAATCCCCAAAATCCATCTCATCATCTCCCTCATCCTCAGGAAACAGCCAATCGTCTAATCGAACCGACGGGGACAACCAATGACATTAGAGTACAACGTTGTTTTGTAGGCGGGACAAAATAATAGGAAGAAAGGGAACTATGCATTATAGAGATTGTTATATTGTGAGTGGCAGATGGTTAAAAATGTGTAAAATAAAGATTGAAAACTAGTTTCATGTTCACGTTCATTCACAAATAATTCCGAAAACAATTTCTGTGTTACCGATTGTGATCACCAGGAAAATAAATAGAGCCTGCATATCACAAATAAAACAAACAGTTTGACACAGTATGCATTGTATCACTGGGTCAGTCAGTTAAATCCAAATCGCAGCAAAGGCTACACAAGGCTCAGTTGGGTTCATCAAAGTTGTCATATAAACATGCATAAAACTTAGGTTGGCTTCTGCTTTTAAATGATATTCCAATTTAATACATGTATTGATACTACCATGAATTTGGCTGGTAGTGGTTTATAGAATCAACACCACCAGTAGTCTGAGTGAACTGTTCATGAAAGGATGAATTCTTGCTTTAAGGCTATTTCACTAACTTCTAAACCTACCATCATAATGTTTCCTCTGAAGTTGTGACTCATTGGATCAACTAACATTTTCCAATCCGTTACTAAAAGGCTATTTGAGCTGCTGCTACCTTACTATAATTTTTTAACAAGTTTCCCAGTCTTCTCTCAACTTTGACATCAACAAATCCTTTTAAGCCCACAATTTCTGCTCACTGGTTTGTTTCTCATTTGCTGAAAACCATCTGTAAACTTCAAAGATGGCTGTGAGGTCACGTTTGATCCTGTTTTGTGTTAAAACTTAAATGGCACAATGACATCCATCAGCGGTTTTCCAAGAGAGCTTTTACCTTCTGATAAAAAGTTTATTTTGTTTAATGCAAAGAGAAAACAATATAATCTGTGCATGGTCACATCTACCAAACCTCTTTCCCAGGAGCCGTAAGCACAAGATTACCTTGGTCTGATCCCAAATGTTAAAACTACAGAAAGACAACTAATACATACAAAATGATATACAAACAAGAGGTGAAATACAAAGAAAGGAATCATACAGGAGACTAAAGAGGAAAAAAGCCATTGCAGAATGACCTGGGAGTGACGTAATGCAAAAATGAACACAAAAATAGTCTTGAAAACATCTTACAAAGCAGACTCAGAGTTGACTTTATGAAAGTTTTACTTTATGAAAGTATATTTTTTCCGACCATCTTTAGGGACTTTTCACAATACGAGAATGTTTTACATTCTTCAAAATTACAAATTTACACATAATCGTTGACCTTAAACAACTTCAGAAAGTCCAGATTAAGTTATTACAGGTTACCTTCTGGAGGTGTGGCTAAAAGGAAATGGGGAAAAAAAATCAGGGACATCCAAGGAAAGTAGTCAACTGCAGATGTTGTAATAATTAGATGCTAGGATAAACATCGTGCTCAGTCATGTTGTGCGCTAAAGAAACAGGTTCTGTTTCCCAGAGACGAACATCAATTGGTACCGACACAATGTATGCATTGAAACTAGAACTAAATCAAAAGACCTTGTGCAGATGCTACTTGTATGAGGCATATACCTAGAGACTCTTTAGGAGTTGCCTCCTAAAGGAAGACATTGTTATTCCGAAAGCAACATGCAAATGGAAACTGAAGTTCAGGGAAAAGGATATGGAAGGATATGGAATGCCAAAATAACTTTATTCTTATGGCATTACTTTTAGGGCCAAAAGAATAACATTGAAAGTCTGAGAAAAGTATCCCACTTGTAAGGTACAAGGGAGGCAGTATTATGGTGCGTCTTTTAAAGGGAATTTGTCCCCCAGTCAAATTACATGCAAATTGGCTTCAGGACCACAAGCAACTGTTTTTGAGTGACCATCTAAAAATGTCTTGAGCTCACACAGAAAATGTTTAGGCAGGGATTTAAAAATGGTGTGTGAGCAAACCTGGCTACAAGCATAACTCAGCTCCTATAGTTTTGATGCGAGGAGTGTGACAAAATTCAAACTAACCCATAAGAAGCTTGGAGGAAGGATACCAAAAACATCGGACATGAATCGACGTAAAGGCAATTTTACAACAAATTATATTTACCATTGGAAAATAAATCTCCACAGATATTCAGTTATTCAATTTAGAAAATAGAGAAAACATTGCTATTCCAAAAGGACCTTAAACAGACCATGGTTGTTGAAAAGTTGTGTCTTTTATGAACCATGAAAGCACGTTGTTTCTGCAGTATAGTAGACAGATGCCAAAATGCAAAGAAAATAAAAGAAAGGGAGAAATAAAAACCCTACAACAAAAAAAACATCACAGAAACATTTAAGGTGAAATTGTAAAACAAAGGAAATTTTACCACAACATTTTTTTTTTATATTCCTCCTGAATAACTTAAAAACACTACAGAAGAATGAAGGATTTACAGTTTTAATGGGAGTTGTAATGCTGCAAACTGGTCCTAAATGAAGACATATTGGATTTTGAACAAACAATACGATTTTTCAGCATTTCGAATTGAAAGCATAACACTCTGGTTAAAAGCTATGAACAGCTTACAGAGCAAAAAGCCTGAGACTGAACCAGAATAAATTGAAAGACAGACAGTCATTCTTCGTCTTGGTAAGAACATAACTTAAATTCTCAGCTAAAGTCTATAAACAAAACTAAATTACAATAAATAAGGGCAATAATTTAAATTTACCAATAATTATACCTAATTACATAAATACCCCACTTGTTAATAAAAGTGAGGAAAAACGCTCTTAAGGTCCGTAACCAAAGGTCCCATGTTTTTGTGGATTGTAACATAAAAAAATAAGATTCATAAAACACACAAAAAAATAACTAAGCAAGGTCCATCACAGTGGTCCAAGTGTTCAGGGAGTCGCGAGGCTTCAAACTCATACTTTGTACTTCTCCTTGGCTTGATCGTTCAGTATACAGATGTGCTGCGAAAACACAAAAAAACAACAAAAAATACACACAAAAAAATCTGGTGAGAACAAAGTGAAATATTGTGCTGATGCATCACATTTAGCTTTTTCATTTCAAACTTTCAAGGTTTCAAACCGAGTGAGTGGAGTAACAGGTTTTTAAGGATTCAGTTATGAACCAAAACAGCATTTGAAGATTTTTTCTTTATAAAACAGGCACACATGCATCAAGATAGTATTCAATGACAACAATGAAACCGGTCAACGTTTACTCCGACTGCACACTTGGCGCCAATTAGTAAGCTCTGCCTCGAGTTTCCCCTCCAACAGGCCTTCTCGGCTGCAGTCGCGTCGGCCCTCAATGTCATCTTAATCTGTCTGACCTTTCACTTTCTTCTCCTGCTAATATTACACAACTTCACCTATTTAGACTGCAGCCTCGGTGATGTAGGAGAAGGCGCTCAAACTAGAAGTTGATTTCCTGAACAGCAGCACGAGTACTTTAACATCTACAGAGACTTCAAGTGTGATATTTACTTTAAAAGGCACTTAATATCCTGACCAAAAACTTTTGTATGAAGGGGAGTTTAAAATTTTGAATTTATTCCAGCAGTTCTTTTATGTTTTTAGGGAAATCCTGGTGTGCAACTATACTAACAAACTTTGATGATTCTGATGGTTTGCAAACCATCTCTGTCTTTGTTGTAATTTTCTATAAGTAAGATGAGATGCTTTGTTGGAGACATTAACTTCCCGGCGTTTTCTTTATGCTTTTGTGCTTCATAATTTAAATTAAACAGATCATGTACCAACGTCGGCTTCCGAGGGGAGCCGTCACAGGATTGGGATTTACATCATTTCCCAGCTCTGACCAACATGTTTTATACGTCCTCGTTCTCCAACAACGCATTTTTGAAATGGTAGCATTTACTCCTCAACATGTCCTCAAATTCACCAAGAGACTGCAAATGAACCATTCATTTGATACCAGATGCGTTTGACCAAGGAAACATCTGAAACATTCAGAGCCCCAACTCGGTCCTTTGAACCACAAAACAAATAGTACTCAGTTAAATAAAAGTGTGTCTGAAGTTATTTATTAGCTTAATAAGATTGAAGTGTCACCTAAATCAAATGTCATTAGCAGGACTATATAACTTGACTGCATGTTGAGGAGGCGTTCATTTATGCACAGATCAAACTCACTACTGCCCTCTGCTTTAAATGTGCGTGAACTCATCCCTTCTTCCATTCCTACATACTCTTAACTCTGGTTGTATTCCAAGACTAGAGTCACCATACAAAAACATACATTTAACCTGTTAAAATTCATCCAAAATGTAACACAGTGAGCTTAAGCATCACTTACACTGAGATCTCTGAAGTACTCATTGTAGTCCAAAGCATAGCCAACCAGAAAGGCATCCGGTACTTCAAAACCAATGTCTGCAACAAATATAGAAGCCCTCACTGCGTGTTATTTAAAGAACTGGCTATTCTTAGGTGCTGCAGGGTTAAAATGATCAGACATTTACTGTAATCGAATCTGTAGTGCAGAAACAATCACTCGTCTCCTACCGTTCCTGCAAGGCTACGATAAAGCTGTCAGCTGGGCATTAGTGGAAATTTTTTTTTTTTTTAAACGCTTACCGTAACAGCTGTCCTTGAGGGGCAATCTTAAACAGATTATCCCACTCAAACCTAAAAGCCTTACGTAATCAAAGACTGTGTGCACTAAGACGTAAACGTCCAGAAATTGATATAAAACTATTTTTCTAAGAACGCTGCCGTAGGCTTTTCCTAAATCAACATTTATCCTGCTTTTACCAGAGAACAAGAGGTATAACTCAGTGACAGTCATAAAATGAACACAGTCATTCTGCGTTCAACAGATGCTCACAGTCTGGTCTGTAGCCGGAACTGCTTGGAGTCCTTTTCACCAGAAGGCTGGAAAGACAATTTAGAAAATATTGTAGACATTAAGCAAAAACTTTGAAAGGGAAGCACATATCAAAATTCAAGAAGTTTTAATCCAGACATCCATTTCAATTAAAATAGCAAGTACAAAATATCCCATACCAACATCTACGTGTAGCATATATGTAATTAGATTCATAGCAAAGAAACAGTAGCTGCCCCCTAATACATTCCTTCTGTTTGTTAATCAATATTTATCAATTTATGTGAAGATAAAAAACATATGTGAGGGGACCAAGGGTTTTTAAAACAGATTACAGACACTGACTAACAAGAAAGGATGTTTAAGAAGCTCAATCCACAGAGAAGAGGCCATTTTACCAGGTTCATCTTTATAATTGTGCAGAGCTACTGCAATGAGTTGAAGAGGATTATTTATAAAACATTGCCAAGATAAAAGCTATCCCTGATTTACCCTGGTATCTAAAAAGCACAAGAAGAGCATCTGCCTCTGCAGTGCAGTTTATAGACCAGAAGATTAACTCTTAAGCTCCCCCCCGCCCCCTCTGTCACATTACATTGCTAATTCAGGTATCCATTAGCTAAGAGCACTCTGGAGGAAGACATACGAGTCAGTCAAAGTTGCGGCCTATAAATCAGCTGCAATGCTGTGTTTTCAATACGCTGCATGAAGGCGGCGCCTACCTCACAACTTTAACCAGTTTGGGATTGCATTCGCTCAGCAGGGAAAGTAGCGTCTGCATCGTCCTTCCAGTCTCCACGATGTCCTTTTATCACCACAGGAAATGGTCACAAAACAAGAAAAAAAACAGAGGGAGGCATTTAAAATTGGATTTTATTTTTTATTTTTTACATAGAAACTATAAGTGATTGTGTGCGACAAGAGGTCCTAAAAGTAAGGAAGCCGAGAGGATGCTTGTGAGCTTATGAGTTTGATAAACTCTAAAGATTTGCTTTGCAAAACACATGCAAATCACATAGTGAAGAATTTAGATGGGGGGAAAAAACTGCGTTACTAAGACAATAAGTGTCAAATTAAACAAATGTTACGTCATGCAATACCAAAAATGGAGCTACATGTTTACTAGACTCTTACCTCAACGATTAAAACGTTCTGCAGAGGGGGAAGAAAAATAAAAATATCAGGTAAATAAGCTGATTTTTATTTTTTTAAAGAACAGGTGAGCTGAGAGACTGGAGAAGACTCACCTTCCCTGAGAGATTGGACAGTTCGTCTCCTCCCATCACTCTGACGCTGTTTGTTGACTTATCATTCTAGACGACACGAACAAAAGTCATCATAGCTCCCATCTGCACTACAACTCCAGATCAGTATTCAAATATCCAAACTCACTCTGTGTACTAAGCCTCTAGGTTACACGCAATGAATGCAGGAGATTTCTCATTTATAGATCGCTTCTAATTGGTATTTTGCCAAATGTGGAGCACAAGTGGCTCCAGGAAATGTGACCGAGTATTGCAGCTTACACAGTAGCTCTTCACTCTAATGAAATCCACCGTCAGTGGGACTGATTTATCGCTGTTGTGGTTCAGCACTTTAATGTAGTCCAGCAGGTCAGCAAAGAACTTGTAGCCCCCTTTCAGCACACAGAGAGCCACGATGTGATGTCCGCCCATGTCCCGGATTATGTCCCGGGCCAGACGCTCCGTCCTGCAGGAGAGAGGTTGAGACGCTGCAGAAAAAACGAGGCAAAACTAACAGAAAATAAACACCAGCCGGCCCAAAACAAAAGGGAACTAAGCGGCTGTCTGGGCTCTCCAAACTGGCAGCACACACACCCCAAAACAATGTATGTATTTAATACAGTGTTTCAATTGTTTTTGTTCTTTTTCCAACATATTTGCTCAGCTGTGTTGATAAATGTAAATATTAATGCAGCTAAATATAATTTACAACTTTTCAATGAATCAACCATGAAAGTTAAACTCCTACTTGACTTGAAATACTTAGTTTTTGATCAATTTAAATATTTTTGTTATTGCAGCTGATTGAAAATCAGAAGCTCTGTTGTAGATTTATTACATGGGACCAACAACAACCGCAAAAAACAGGTCGGTTGTATGGGCCACTTTTACTAAATATCTAATAAATATCAAAGTAGAAACAAAGCATTATACAGTATTCCTTGTGTGAAGCCACTCCTTAACTACATATCGTGTCAGAAGCATTTTAAATTGACTAAAGAGGGAAAAAAGGACTGCACTGTTGCACCAAAGCCCTAATTTGTAAGCTAACTTTGCATGGACCATTGACGAAGGCACAATCAGAGACCCCAAAACCACGGATACAGACAAACTGAAGGCTGTGAAGGAAGCTTGGAGCTCCTCAAGCAGAATCTGCCACATGAAACAAACTATTAAATCAATAATTAACAAAAAAAAGGAGCCCCATTGAAAATCCTGTAAAATATATGAGCATAACTTTCAGTGAGGCAACATTTCAATTAAAATCACAAAAACTAAACTTTGTTTTAATCACCTGTTCCTTAATAATCAAAATGAACAGAATAAAAAGCTCAAAAAACTATCAAACAACGTTTTTTTTTGTTTTTTTTTTGTCCTTGTACAAAAACTAGGAGCTGAAACCCCCTGATGGGACTGATAGCAGCAGCGGGTGCAGCTGTTGATTGACTCACCTGTCCATAATGAGTCCATGGGGGATGATCACCTTGTCCAAATCGCTCTCATAATGTCTTGGAACACAGAAGAGGTCCAAATCATGTCCCTTCTCGTCATCTGCGATCTGAGACGTAAAGAAGGGCAGTTAGTCCTTTTTGGGGGGGGGGGGGTAAATAAAGAGAACCTCTTTCAAAACGGCCACAACAAGAGCCTATGATAATGAAACACACACAGACAAACAAACAAGTAATCTCAGCTGCGCTCCGACCTGCAGAGAGCAGGAAGCAGGAAAGCCTCACCTGCAGGAATGAAGCCATGATCCAAGCGCTCAGATGCGCACATCCGTCCAGGGACTCATGTCCAGCTCTTTAACCGAGGAGGGAAGGAGGAGCCAGGCTGGATAGCGACGCTCTCCTGCGTCAGAATCCAGTTCACCTTTCCCAATAATCTGATTCCTGCGACACGACCAGGGATTAAATGCGCTCTTCTGGCTCCGGACGCGCTGCAGGCGAGATGACGCAGTAAAAAACAACAACAACCCCAAACCATCTTGTAGTACTATTTAACTAAAAAAAGACATATATAACATATATACAAAGCTATTACATAGATTAAATAATGGTTTGATGTTACATATGTAGGCTATTTATTTCCACCGTGTTCTGCAGGAGAAACATAACAGATCTGCTTTCACAAGTGGAGCATTACAGCTTTTTTTTTGTTTTTATTTCAAATGTAATGGAGATGGAAAAAATATATATGGCATCATACTGTACATATATATATATATATATATATATATATATATATATATATATATATATATATATATA
>JAVLVB010000262.1:865803-899422 GCA_032876305.1 Orestias chungarensis
ATATATACATACATATATATATATATACATACATATATATATATATATATACATACATATAAATATATATATATACATACATATATATATATATATATACATACATATATATATATATACATACATACATACATATATATATACATACATATAAATATATATATATACATACATATATATATATATATATACATACATATATATATATATACATACATATATATATACATACATACATACATATATATATATATATATATATATATACATATATATATATATATATATATACATACACACATATATACATACATACATATATATATATATATATATGATACCATAGGGGAGGTATATTATAGGCTATTAATTAATTAATTAAAGGGATAATCGATTAGCATTATCTGTGTCTTCTCCAAAGAATATGAATGATGGAATATATTCTAACTATTTTCTACAAATTTGCTTGCTTCCGATTGGCTGATCAGGACGTGGTGGCGACTCCTCCTCTAGAAGATGCTGAGTTCTGAGACTCATCCAGAGACAAAATCCAAAAAATCAGAGAGCCCGTTTCACATGGTTTGGTTCCAATAAGTGATTTTGCCAGCATTTTTTGTTTTGTTTTGCTATTCCATTAGGGTCAGCCTGTTCCAAACCCAGTGAGAGAAAAGACGTGGAAATCTAACAAATGAAATCCCAAGAGCCTTCCAGCTGGGATGATATAAAAAACTAGTTTTGTTAAAACCCCTGATAGAACAGTAAGCTTTAAAAAATTTAACTCTTTTCTTTTGATTAACCTCTCCATGTATGTCTGCATTTACGTTCAAGTCATTAAACGTGCTCTTAGGTTTGTAAACCAGATTAGTTACTTGGATTGAAAAACCACTTAAAACGTTAATGTTGGACCGATAACACAAATAATTACATAGAGTTGTTTAAGCTATAATCTTGTAGAATCAGAGCTGATTATCAGCTTTGTAAAGACTTCAAATCTACCAAAACACAAAATGTTGATTTATTTTGTTAAACACAAGTGTAAAGCAGCATCTGCCAGCTTATTTTGACCCAAAAAAAAAAAGAAACAAATGTTTTTCTTTAGTTTTTTTAATGACTAAACGCGAACAAAACTACAAAAACAAACTTTTACTGTGTTCCCGATTTAATGAGTGAGAAAAAAACAATATCCTTTAACTTCCATTTTACAAAAAGAGCAAAACCAGGTGCCGGAGAACACCGAGGGCATGGCAACTATGAAAACAGCATAAAACATGTTCTCACAGTTCAGAACACTGGAGAGCAAACGTTGTCATCTCTTTACGATAATAGCAGTCTTTCTCAGCGTCGAGCGTTTACCAGGAGGCCGAATCTCAAATGACACAAATCCACATTTAGAGTCCTACATTTAGTCTCGGACCCAGATAGAGGGGGGCAGAAAGTAGAACGTCGTCCTGTTGAAGATGGTGTGATTTAAGAGACCTCAGTGGAAGAGCACGCTCACTTCTTCTTCTTCTCATCTTTTTTGGCACCGTCTGCCTTGTCTTTCTCGTCTTTCTTCTCTTTCTCGTCTTTCTTCTCTTTCTTGCCCTCTTCCTTTTCCTGGCCTTCCTTCTTTTCCGCGTCTCTGTTGGAAATCTTGTTGTTGATCAGGTTGTGCAGCGCCACCACAGAGCGTATCAGAGAGGCCAGGTACACCACCAGCATCTGGTCGTTGGTCTTCAGGTAAAACGATTTGGTGAACTCCTGCAGCCAAAACAGGTTGTTGATAACAGGAAATCGTATAAAGCACTGAAATACCAAGTTATTCTGAAATGTATGTTTAAGAAAAAAAAAAAGTATGATCTGAGCTCAGATGCTGATTCTGATCCAGCAGAGTAGAGAGCAATGCTTTACTTTTATCAGGTCACTTTTTAGAAACTAAGAATTGTAATGCTCTGTCTGAAGTGAAAACCTAAAAAAGCGAATCTTTAGTTCTTTTGTTTTAATGCGTCTCTGGGTTTAGTTTTTATTTGTCTCCTTTTTTTTTGGGAGAAATAAGTTTTTTCTATTTTGAAATTTTAGAAGTAACTGGTTGGGATGTCATCTGGCCTTAGACCGAAGCCTTTAAAAGCAGTGTCCATCTTTGACAACAACCAACTTTCTGATCAGAAGAGTGGTCAGATATCCATCAACAATTACATTGGGACTTCGTTGATGTCTACAAAGAAAGTATGACTTATCTGAAAATTACAAAGTGGCTTTTATACAAATATTCTTTTTAGGGCGTGTATGTATATTTCTAAAAAAATAAATATAATATTAAACGCCAGTAATGAGGAAAAACCTTGCATAAGCAGTACTTCATAAAAAAAATAGAATCAGTTGCATCATTAATACTTTTTCCGTTAATCATTAAAATTTCAATACTAAAATCATTCATGCTGTTGATAGGAATATAAACTGTGTAAACTTAAATCACAACTTGTTTATACAGTTACAGCACATAAATGTTAGAAAGCCACGACATCTTACCAGCAGGTTTACATCGGGCAGCAGGTTAAAAACATCCTGCAGCTGGTAGATGATCTGATGGTTAATTGGAAGTTTGCCAGCAGCAACCCTTTCAAGATACGAGCGGATGTCTAACAGCTTTGAGTTGAGTCCCTTCAAGCCGTGAACCTGGTTAGTTATGCGTTGTGACAGAGTGCCCACTGTTGTGTCTTTGATGTCTCTAGAGTCAGAATGGAGCAGAGAACAAATCAGTCTGATTATTTTGTCTCAAACCAGCAGACAAAAGCCTTTATGATAAGGCAGCATAAATTTTATTTAAAAAGGGTTATCCTTTAGGGCAATTAAGCATGTTGCTGTATTGTGTTTAGGTTTAGGGTTGTGCTGTACCTCAGCAGATGCTCCACTCCCACTTCTTCCGCTTCCTCAGCACCAATTTCACTGGTAACATGTTCAAATGTCTTAGATGTTGGGGTGCCATCCTAAAAAAAAAACACATTTGGGTATAAAAATCTAATTAATTTAAACAAAATGATATATATATATATATATAGCCAGTAAAAGACTTAAAGCAAACTAACGTCATGTATTTCTTCCACCGAAATGTATGCTTCTGTGGGAAGTCCAAGATCTTTGGGCTTCACGTCTATGATGACTAGAACCTGGTAGGGAAATGGGGGATATGGAGGACCTTCACCATCAACACAATTTATAGCATGCCCAGATAAATGCAAAAAAATTAAATTAAATAAATTAAAAAAACACAGGCTTCAGGCAGTGCATACCGAGTTCGTACAGTACCGCTTGATGAGCTCATTGATGGCGATGTCATTTTTATGGAGCTTGGGTCCTGTATGGTACCACCCAACTATCCTTTCTCGGGCTTTAACAAAAACAACATAACAGTTGAGACAATAAGATAGATAAACCTAAAAATAATACACAGACACAAAATAACCTAAGAACAGATTTCCCTTCCCTTACCGTTAACTTTCTTAAACATGCCATACATGTTCTCGAGGTAGTCATGATCCAGGAACCAAACAGAGTCATCCTTGTCATCTTCATCAAATGGCACTAAAAAGAAATGACATTACATTTTGTAAAACATTAAACACTGATTGATTTTCTACCACTTATTTCCTTTTTGTTTTCTCCTCTCTCTAATTTCCTTTCATTTTCAACACCTACCTGCAAAACTATTGGAAACATCAAGAACCTTTTTGTGCCATGATCCCAGAAGGACGCCCACCACTCGCTTCTGATTTCCTACTTTTCCTATCCTGTAGATAAAATAAACCGGTCAGTTTAGCGGATATAAATTAACCACTGATGACACAAACATGATATTATATCACCTATGAATCTGCATAGAAGTAAAAACTATTTATGCATGCATGTGGAAATGTGTTCTCGTTCCATTTCATACTGTGGATGTCTATATACAGACTTATACAATAAACTGACATATCATTGAAGTACAATATTTAATTAATTCAACTTATTAAAACACATTTGATAGAATACTTAAGTTTTCAAACAACATAAATCTTAATTTACAATTAATTTATTACAGTAGTAATAAACTGTACAATAAACTCAAGGCTAATGTAGAGATATGCCTATGTATAAATACAGAACATGGTCTATAGGATAGGACATGTTTTTCATTTCTACTTACTTTAAAAAAATACAAAAACAACTATGATCTTGGAAAGATGGACTGGGAATATAACAGTATAACATCTGGTGCTTTTTTGCACTGGGCTTATTATTTGTCTAAATAAACAGGGCCGCATGCTAGGCTAACAAGTTTCCACTTTAACATGATTTAACGAAACAAATAACTACTGTCTGATGGACACAAAAAGTAATAGTCATAACTAGAAAAAGGGAACGTTGCTGGTCAATTTAAAGTATATCATTCTTTCTCAAACGCTTCCAACGAGCTAGCCAAAGTCATTTAGCCTTGTCACGGCTCTCCATTCATTTTAAATGCGACTCTGACTCAGCAAGGCTAACAGCGGTTAGCATAGCTACACTGCGGCACTAAAGGATAGGTTCCTCCAACAAATATGAACATCGGGACGAAAACAAACTCAAATTCCACTGACCTGTTAAAGTGGTCGACCACGCTGAGCAACACAAGCGGGTGAACCACCACATTTTCCACCGCTAACTCGGGCATTTCTGAGGTGAAGCCGGAAAAAAAAATACAGCACACCAACTAAACAGAATGAGCCACCGTGTTCCACTTCCGGCCTGGGTGTAACGTCACTTCCGTGTCCCTTGGCAACAGACAAACTTGAGCCGTTGGTTCGTCTCTGAGAGAAAATGGTAAGAAAGAAACACGGTTAACTGGATTTTATGTCGTTACCTTGTGATTAAATTTATATTCATTGTGTTTAAAATTCCATTCACAGAAAGGAGTAAATGTATATGTTTTTAATTCGTATTTAATTTGTATGTAGCTGATACAATTTGCAAATTCAAGTGATTAAGCATAATTTCTCTGTTCGTTTTTGTCTGTTTGCCTGTTTTCATCCCCACAGGCTGACGTTGAGGAAACCCTGAAGAGAATTGAAAGCCACAAAGGTGTGATCGGAACCATTGTGGTCAACGCAGAAGGTAAATTAAATCAAGAAAAAGCAACCAAACTTATAATTGAAATGAACTTAGTGTTACAGCTTCATCTTCTTTCTTCTTTTTTTTTAAGGTATTCCTATCAGAACAACTTTAGACAACTCCACGACCTCTCAGTATGCGAGACTTCTCCGCAGCTTCACCACATTGGCCCAGAGCACAGTCAGAGACGCTGACCCTCAGAATGACCTCACCTTTGTGCGCATTCGCTCCAAGAAACATGAGATTCTGGTTGCGCCCGGTGAGATTTAAGCATTTATGCATCTCCTCACCGCTTATATTTTCCCGATTCAAGCTCTTCGTAGCTAAGTTGAACGGTTTCAGTGTTCTTACCAAACCTGTGTCTCCTTTTTCTGTCTTTGCAGAGAACAACTATCTGTTGATAGTCATCCAAAACCCATGTGAATAGCTGCAAGATATTCAGTCTTTGTCACATGATGTTAAATGTTTTATGTTGTTCCTTTTCTTGTTCTTCATATCTTGCTCTTTTTAAACACAGTGTTTTTTTGGCTAATGTAATGCATGTTTTAAAATTGGATGTGGAATAAAAGCTTTTTTCTCACACTGAACATTTTGAAATGTTGTCCTTTAGAGCAAGGGTTTCCCAAACTTTTCCGCCTTTTTTTTATGACACACCAAGATTTGAATGCCCTTCGATTCATCCCCTTCACTTTATAAAAAAAAAAAAAGTCTGCTTCCTTTGTTCGGTTAAGGCAAACTTCACTGGAAAATCAAAGATTAATTAACAATTTAAATTTATTGCATGTTAGTGCACGATTTGCAACAACTCAGTTGTTGAGCGGGACATGCTGCTTACCCAAAACGTGTGTGTGACAGGGATCAATGGGACAGCTCCAAGTTCCCCATAACCTACCAACACAGCAGCATGCTGAGGTCAGCCAAACCTAATTGCAACCTTCTGGAGTTGTTGGGGGTCTTTTGGAAATGATTACTTTAATCTGTGATTATGCCAAGCCTAATGTTTTAAGATGTTACAGTTTGAATTCTGAGAAAAACAAACTGTCTAGTAAGGCAAATGTCACTGTAGTGGCGCTTAGCATGCTAACGCTAGCGAAACTGCCAACGTAAGCATTTTAAACTGTAAGTTTAGTTACTAACATGCAGTCAGATATGACTTATATTAGCTGAACTGGACATGGTAATATAAAATCATTTAGACTGACACAATGTGTTCAATTTAAGGTGAATCAGTGTTATTGTGCTGTTGAATTGACTCCAAAGAATGTTAGCTTGTTATCTCGCCTTACAGACACAGTAAAAACCTTTTTAGAGTCCAGTGTGCCTCATCCACCAAGAGTGGCTTGACAATCTGAACAGGGAAAACATTCACCAACAATATATTCAGGGCAAGGATTGGAGGAGAGATGTTTTTGGATCCTTCACTTCGCTTAATTCTGCATTTGAGGCCATTTATTGAAAACTCATGTAGAGTACTTATTTACAATTTTATTTGTGTATGTAGGCTATGTTGTTTGTGTTTGTAAAGAACATTAAAAGTGAGTTTTAATTACCTTTTGTGTTTTTTTTATTCACCCTGCCCTTTTTTTTTTTTTTTAAAGAATCAGTGTGTTCGAAGTCAGTTAATGTTTAAATAAAACCGTTTTTGCATACGGCATATGGCATGCTTGGTGAGTGATTGGAAGCAGTTTCAAAATCAATAAGTGCTGTTTTTTCCAATGATGGGCGATTACGTTTGACAGTACAAGTCTCAGATCTAGAAGAGCTGTTATAGATAAATACAAATGATAGACAAAAGAGTCAGCAGTCATCCAGAACACACACACGCACACACCCACCTACACACACAAATTCAACCCATATCATCTTGTCATGTTAGTGGTGAATAGCACATGAGAGGACCAGAAATCACAGGTGTGCTCTATACCTACTCAGTAGGCTTAAGGTAACAGGTGCAAGGATGAAGGATTGATTGTTTATGTCATGGCTGAGTGGTAGCGTCGCCTTGAGGGCATCAGAGTATATTCTTCGCAAAACATGTGGTGTGCGTGTGTGTGTGTGTGGGGGGGTGCTGATGGGAGCTTATCCCCCACCCCCTAGTTGCAAAAACCTATCTGCGCCCCTGTTTCCCTTTATGTCCTTTATACATCTCAGGAGTCAAATCACTGATTCTGAAAACAATTTCAAGGGTCCGAACCCATATATTGGAAAACCCTGTTTTAGACCACAACACAAACATCTTCTAACACCTTGAACTTCTCACATATTACAAGTTAGAATTGCTAAACAATGTATCTTACTGGTATTTTATGCAGTGGACCAGCAAATATGTGGTGGAAGGAAAAACATATAGGGCTTTTCTCTTTTTGCAAAATAAAAATATGCAGAGAGTGGTTTGAAATCTTGCAATCCTAAGTAAAGTCCAGTGAAATGTTTCAGGTACAACAGCATACGTTTCAAATATATAGTTTTGAAGAAATTTAAAGGGGTTCTGGTTATTCAAAAAGGAAAAGTCAAGTCTTGACAATCCACTTAAAACTGACAGGCCCATACCCAGGAAGGCATTACTCAGAGAAGAAGTCCGTATTACCGCTGTCAAGACGTGTATGCCAAACTCTAACCTTCGCATTCGCTTTTATATGTCAATAAAGTTCTTGTACCCAAAATTCTGTTGAAATATTTGTGAGTCTGAGAGTATAAATCTAAAAGCTGTGAGTGCAAAGTCTTATGAATACAACTCTTAAATTTTACGACTACAAGCTCCTTTCTCTCAGGACACGAATTCAACTTTGTAAACAAACGCGTAAAAAATTACGGGGGCTGAGTAATCGATCCGCGGTGTCATCAAACACAGCCCGCTCCAAATTTAGAGATGGCGGTAGACAGTGGACCAGCCTCAGGTGAAGCATCACAGGTACAGTCAATATATATCACTATATAAACAAGTGGCTGCTCCACCCGGAACGGGGCTGTTTGATCATTTTGAATAAAATCTATTAAAAATCTTATTATATCTTATATAATGAGCATGTGTATTTTTGCCTAATTTGAGCTCCTGGACTATATTTCATTCTCCTTCCACTCAATTTTCCATCAGTATATTGGATACACCAGACTGTAAGCAACCAGCTTCTTTAGCAATAGCTGTTTTGTTTAACCCTGAACTGAAGCTTGGTGAGTCTGACTGATGATTATTAACATTACCAGGAAACATTCGCGCTAATTTAGCGTTTTAGAGTGAGAATCTATGATATTGAATCGGGCACAAAATCAAATTTTTTTTGGAGTGAATTTTGGGTTTTCATGACCTATAAGCCACAATCAATAAAATTACATCCAATAAAAGGCCAATTGTTTTTGCCTCCATACAAAATAGGAGTGTCACTTTCAGAAATGAACTCTTTCAGAACAGACACTTTATAGATTTACCTTCTGCCGCATAGTTATTTGCTGATTTTCTGAGAGAATCTAATAGCATCAAATATTTAGGGTTGGTAGAAAATATTTAAGGTTGTTCTATCCATCCATCTTCTCTGAGCACCTATCCATGCAGGACTGGAAGCGGTCAGTGGGAAGAAGGCGAGATAGAAAGGTTTGCAAGTTCATCACAGGGGATCAGAGACACACACAAGGACGAATAAGCATACGTACACACCCAAGTGCATCTGGAGACAAATTAACATAACAGACAGGATCTTAAATCAAGAACATGCAAACTGATTATTTCGAACCCGGGATCTTCTGTTCTACCAACTGTTACACTGTGCAGCCCTGTTCTAAACTATTTACTTTGTTTGAAATATCTCTATAAAAAAAAAAAAAAATCTTGCAAAGGCCATAAATTTTGCATCTATTGTAAATGTAGCTTGAGGCCTGGCGCCACCTCCTGTAGCATCAATGATAAACTTGATAAAGTCCTGAAAACGTACCAGCAAGCAAAAATGATCAGTCAAGACATTTTACAAATATTTTAATGTAAATTTCCATCGGAATGTACATCAATATGTGGTAATAAATAGTTCATTGCAATTATACAGCCCAAGTAATACGGCACATAAAAAACTGATTGAAGCGACTATTCAAGATTTCTCAGCAGGTTTTGGGGGGTGACTGAACAAAAGCTTTCAGGTGAACCGGGAGGAAATGATTCTCAATCTGGTACTCTTTGTGAAGTTAATTTATGTGGGTTGAGCAAAAATAAATCTTGTAAAAAAAAAATATATAATAAAAAAAAAGAACAGAGGCATTATTAGTTTGTCATAAAAAAATGGATGACTTTGATGTTAACGTCACACATAGGCCATCAAATCTCAGGAGACGCCGTGTTGAAAAATACTTTCTCAACATGAGTAAATTCTCTCGACAAAATCGCACGGACCAGCGTTTGTCACCGACAGCAGTGCTTTCTCTTCAGTCCCAAACCTTTAGACATCACATAACATTTTTTTTATTATTATTATTATTATTTTTGTCAAAATACAAATGTTCTGCTATCCTTTTTTACTAAACATGTTTAGTCTGACCAGCAGCAGTTCCCTCCAAAGCATATGGCTTTCATACAAGTTAAAGCAGTAAAACTTACAAAACTCTTCATCTATCACAAGAACCATTACAAATAAAAATAAAATAAAATTAAACCCTTTTTTTGCTATTAAATATACTTTAAAAGTTTCATTGTGTCCTGCAGGTCATTTTGTGAGCATGCAAACTGCTCCGAATTCAGAAGACATTACGTTTGACAGCATATAAGACTGTCAAGTAGTTAATCTAACTCCATTTCAAGTGCATCCCGTCAATTTTAAGGCCTGAGGTGAGCTTTGATTCCTTGACCCACAGTAAACCTCACTGAAGAACTTGAGTCTTCTCGCTTCCATCCTGAAAGAATCCTGTTGTGTGTTTGCCAATATAACTTAATGAAATTAGCTAAATAAGTGTTTTTTTGTTTTTGTTTTGTTTTTTACTATCTACGAATAGACTCTCTGGATGGCAAGTAAAATAAAAAGAAACCCAGGGAAGAGTCAGGCTACAACCGACAGGTCAAAGAAGACACAACAAGATGTCTAGCTGGTGCAGTGAGGCGAGCAGCTCCACAAAGTCCCTTCAGTGCGGTGCGGTGGCTTTCGAAGGTCACCTCGGTGCTTGGCCGTTCACTTGGCTCCTGCCCCAGACGACGTTCGGCAGTGTCAAACATCTCCTGAAGTGCTCGAGCTGGGCCTGTAGACGGTCCCGCTCCTCCCTCACTTTCTGCCTCTGACTCGCCAGCTCCTGATAGCCGAAAGAACGAACAGGAATCTCGTTACAGAGAAGAAACTCTCTAAACTGTCACGTACATATCCCAGCGAAAGACTTGATATTTCACGCTGACAACACGAGAATGTGCAGAAATGCATGCATGCATGATTGTTCAGCAACAATGTCTCACCCCCATAGTGAGAGAGAGCTGCTCAGCGGTTCTGGTCAGATTGTAATTCTGAGCCTCGAGTCTTTTACACTGACTGTGAAGAACCTGCCGCTCGATGCTCCACTCTGCAATAGAGAAAAACAAAACTTCAGCAGCCGAGTCTCAACTTTAGTGTCTGTAAAGTCAGTTTATGTTAAGAGGTGACATGCGGTTTTATCTTATCTCTGGCAGACAACTCTCTCTGCATCTTCAATACTGAGAAATTCAGATTACTTCATCACTGACCTTACAGCTGGAAAGACATGGTCCAAAAGCACAAAAGGAACTTCTACCGTTTCAAATCTACCTCACTTTTAATGCTATAATGATTAATTAATGCTATTTTATTACCCTTCAAATTAGCAGGTATTTAAAGAGAAAATAATGATTATATACACAGGAATTGGTTGTTGGAGGAGGTGCACCACTAATAATCTTCCTATGTGAAACAGCAAGAGTTTATACAGTGTAGCAGCTACTACTAAAAGTAACTATCCAGTTTTGATGACTGTTAAGGTACCAGATAGAGCCAGATATCTTATGAATAACTGAAGTAATTTTCTATAACTGCCTTATAATCTAATGTTAAGTAAATTGGTTTAATGATCTGTTATATTAAATAATAGCCAGACAGGACCGTGGTGGAACTGGACAGTTCAGTACAGTATAATGTACAATTACATTAGATCCTTCCATGTTATTTTGTTCATTTTTAGGTCTTGTTTAACTTAGAATCATACAAAGATAGTCCAATTTTGCTTTACATTTAAAAGGCAGGACAATGTGCAGAAACAACGATCTTGATCTGGCTTCAGCTTGTTTTGGTATTCAATAGTTTTTCTTTTTTTTAACTCTGTGATTAGATTTGACTTTAAAATATTAGTTTTAAACATTTCTTTTCATGATATTAGAAAATCCTCCTTTTAATCTAAACGAAAAATCCTATCCATGTGACATAATCTGTGTATTCACAGACTAGTTAGACCCAACACTACTCACCGTCCACGTACTCCTGGTAGGCCTCAAAAACAGCCTCAATGCCCTGCCACCTTCTTGGAGCTTCCTCCTCTTCCCCATCATCCATCTCTTCCTCTTCCTCTTCCTCGTCGGACAGGGGCTCCCGAAGAGCCAGAGGATCTTGGCTCGGCACATGCGAGAGGAAATGGTGGCCGTTGAGGTGTGCATGCGGAGTGCTGCGGTTAATGTGTAAGCTTTTCGGATGCCGGTTACTTTGAGGCCGGGAGCTTTCAGGTTTTCCGCCAACTTCCGTGGCGCAGCTTGAGACGGCTAAAAAGCAAACGGCAATCGTCAGGTTTCTTGTTTAAGAGCGAATTTTATTCACTTGGAAAGTTTCATCGCTGACCTGAAAGGGGATCTGCGCACTTGTCAGACATCGTAACATACATTGAGATAAAAAATGCCGGAATTTGTTTTTTTTTTAGATAAACATTTGTATGAAGATTTATAATAAGGGGAAATGTTGACATCTTCAGTAAGGTAATAAAGCGCTTAACATCTGTTGATTCATTGATGAACAAAACCTTTAGCTGATCTTTCCAAAAATATATTTGATCAAAGGACATAAAATAAACTAATCCTGTATTGCACACAAATAAGTAACTGACCATTTCTTTATTTTTGCTGGATTTTTAAAAAATGTTTTATAATTAGTTTTAACCCTGCCAGTATTTTGTTATATATTGTCACGTTTGTCCTCCTAAGTGAAGAGCACTAGCAGCTTGATGGGGGCGAGGGATTCCACAATAAAGACATGGAGTGCATCACCGCAGATAAATTATTCAATTATTCAACTGAAGGTGCCAAAGTCAAAGTGCAAACTCAGGGGGGACCGTCCTTTTTCTGTAGTCGCTCCCAAGTTTTGGAATGATCTTCCTCTGGGCATAAGACAGGCCTCCTCACTTGGTGTTTTTAAGTCTCTCCTTAAGACCCATATTTTTTTCTTTGGGGTTTGGCACAATCTGAGATGTTTCACTTTGTTTTATTGTGTCTGGATATTAATATGTATTTTATATACGATTTTTTACAATTGCATTGTATTTTACGATTGTGTACAGCACTTTGGTCCTGTCAGTGTATAAAGTGCTTTATAAATAAAGTTTGGTATGGTATGGTATAATTGGCTTTATTAGAAAGAGTTTTCTTCGCTTCTGAGATAATACCAGAGCAGCCGAACACATGCGTTGCTAAAACATAACGTCAATCGCTCTCATGAAATGCGGTTTAGAAGTACTTTGTTTTTCTGTAAACATTTAATTATGATTAGTCAAAAATATTCTGTTGTCACTTGTACGTTTTTAAGGCAAACAGTGAGTGGTCTTGTGAGACTGTGGGGTGGGATTTGTGCAAACACCAAGGATTGTAAAACTAGTTTATAATTTATCACAATTTTTTTTATCTTACAACCACTAGATGGCAGAACATTGTAGGCTAAAATTTGAGCAGGACCGAGATTTGAGCTCACCTTTGCTCTGCAGGGTGCTGTGTGTGGACTGCAGCACTGCCTGGTGGAAGCGCTGAGCGAAAGCCTCAGGCGTGAACCTCTCCCACGGCCGACTCCGTCCGTTCAGTAAAGGGCTGGGCTCTGTTTTCTGGAGAGCAGCGCCATTCTGAAGGACATGAAGCTTCCTGTCTGATGTTTCAGACTTCTCATGATGGGGGGCTAACGGTGGGGGGATGCGGGGAAGCTGGGAGTCCACCGAGGCTTTGAGAGTGTCATTCTGCCTGTGTTTGTGTGAATAGGGAGGCGACGGACTGGGAGACTCTGGGTACCGGAGACCATTTGACCGAGGAGTTGTGGGGGATTCGCCTGAAAACAGAAAAATAGTTTGCTAAAGAAAAGTTTAAACCTCTGTTTCGTCCAGATTTCGGGTGTATGTTTCTGTGGCTCACCAGCTAAGAGAGCAGCAGGACTTCTACACAGCGGCAACGGATTATATCTGAGCGTGTCTAATGTCACAGTCTTCCTTTGAATGGCCCTCAGCAGCTCCCCCGTCCTCTCCTTATCTACAGAGAAAAAGACAGAATGAGAACACCCATCATTCATTCATTCCTTCAAAAAAAAAGGGGACTTAAAGGACAGACTGGCCCAAAGTGATGGAAAAATGTCACTGAAGGATTATCTGAGACATTGCAGAAGAGTGGCCATTGAAAGTCAAATATAACCTCGATTTATCGTGTTCAATTATTTTTCTGCTCGCCAAGTCCCAGAAGAACTGCTGACTATATACATGTTTTCACCACTGAGGCGTGTTTTATATACATTTCCTCATCAGCCAGTTAGATTAGTGATGGACGCATAAGGCAGTGGAAGCACATTTTAATTAAATATTGTTTCAAATGTATTTATCTCTGGTATTTTGTTTTTGTGTAAAATACCTGCATTCATCATTATTAGCATCATGTCAGACGTGATAGCAAGGTGCTACAGGCCCCAAAATAAAACAACAGCATAGATTTGATTTTTAATTTACGCCTATAAGTGTTTATTTATTGGAGAAAAAAAAAGTGATGTGTGGGGTTAGATATTTTTCCTGGCAAATGGTGACCCTAAATTAACTTATTTGAGGTAAAATGTTGTTATAATGTAATCAGAAACATAACTGGAGTGTTGCTTTGACTTCTTCATGAATATTTAACTTTCTTTATGTTTTTTTGTTCTTATACTCATAACTAATAATATTTTGGGTGCAGACGTGACGTTAACAGACCACATTTCAAAATCCCACATTATCCGCAAAGTCAGAAGGTAAACGCTTCAAAACATACATAGAGGAACTTTTGGTGTGCTCCAATTAGCCTTCCTGTTATCTACCTAAAGTTGATTTGTCTCCCACAGATTGAATGAATTAATAAAGTTTTCTGTTAAGCAGTTTTTTAAAGCTCCCTGAGCTTTTTCTGATCTCACTGATATGGAAAGAAAAATATGTTGTCAGTGTGATCTTGTAGTGTTTTAATCAAAAATAGATAAATAAATAACGACTCTTTTGGTTTCTCGTTAGTTTGTCAATGGGGACAGCTGATAAGGCTGAAATTTGGATGATTCTGGTGAAAAGTCCAGTTCTTGGCACATCTCAAGATCCATCTTATCTTCATTTGAATTTTAATCAGTACTAATGATACTTTCGTATGAAATAATGGCAAAATGAAGTAGGCCTGGAGTGTGACTATAAGATAGAGATAAGAATAAGATTCAAACCCAGTAGTTAAAAAAAGCCTTAAATCAAAAGTGAAGTTAAATAAAGTAGCTTTAGGGACAGTTATCTTCAAAAATTAGCATAATTTACTCTAATACCAGAAAAATCTAATAAACACAGCTACTGATCATCTAAATCAATGTCTTGTTGATGTTGATGTCATGCAGATAAGAGGTCTGTGCAGAAATTTTATTTAGGTAGGTTAAAGTGACCTCAAGTGACCTGTTTATAGGACACCATATGCTGCCAAGATGTGGATTACAGCCAACTATTGTTGGCAAAGCTAGAAAATCTTGCAAAAAGCTCATTTTCTGATCCCTCACAACCTGGTTTTCTTCTCACCTCACCTACATCTTCGGAGCAAACACAAAATCTGAGAAAAAAGTAAACATGCTTTTCCAAGTGAAATCATCAGGACAACTGCTGAGTATCACGTAGGATGTGTGCTGCTGCTAAACAGGTTTTTACCTCTTCTCTGCGGAGGGCTGACATGGCTGAGGTTGAACATAAGGAGGAAGTCTTTTTTCTCCTCCAGCTCGGGAGCGCTGTCCATCTGCTCGGCAGAGTACTGGGTGGTGAGGGAAGCTGTGGGCGTCGAAAGTGCACAGATCTTTCTTTTGCTCTGCACTGCTGGTGGGGAGAGGCTACGCTCCATCATCCTCCTCCTCCTCTTCCTCTTCTTCTCAGCCAGGAGTTCATCCCGATGGGTCAGCGTTGTGAGGCCGCACAGACGCAGGAAGTCCACTTTCTTTGGAGACAGGAACATCAACGGGTGAATGTGTGTGCCGGCCCGTGACGAACTAGTCTGAAATATGTTAAAAACGTGCCGTACCCGAAATATTTTAGACAAGAACAAGCTAGTGTATAATTATGAAGTGGAAAGAAAATTTTGAACAAAAGAGAGGTGAGATATGGATTTAAAATGCTATCCCAATATGATAATCAGAAAAGTAATGGTACACAAATATCGCTCTTGAAAAAGGACATTGACAAAAATAATTGAGATTCCCATCATGAAAGCACACGGTAACTGCATTTAATCATATTTTTTTTCTGGTTATTTACCAATGCTGCCAATGAAATAAACTGTGGCAAAAAACGGTAAACGTAACAATTAGTTTACGATTGTGACAATAATTCAAAATTCTTATCATAACAACAAACGTATCTCAATAGCGATAAACAATACATATCACACAACCCTAGAATGTATTCGCATTAGTATCTGTCCCCCTTTTGCTCCGATACACCTAAATAAAATGACCAATTAACTTCAGACGCTACCTAATTAGGGTGTGATTTCATCTAATCATAGCTCTAGGCGTTTTGCGAAGACCTCAGACATTTGTTAGAGACCATCAGTGAACAGAGAAGGAAAGTCAGAAATTAAGTTATAAAATGGATTTCAAGCTTTTTGCTATGCCAAGAGTGAGGTGCCTTTGTAAACAAACAAACAAACAAACAAAAACAAAACATGGAGACTTGTGAAAGAGTGGAGAGAACATAGATATATTCAAGTTGATAGAAATATGCATGGAGGGTAAGGCACCAAAAGGTTTGAAACCCTCTTTGATTTCCCTTGAACTTCACAAGTATGAACTATGTTGTGTGCTATCAATTTCCGTTGGTTTTAATGTGTAAAATTTCAGGGAACTGTACAAAATGATGAATCCGGATCTACGACGTTGTCACAAACCTCAGAGGACATGTCTAGTTTCAGAGGAGGCATTTCTGTCACCCTTCTCAGATGGGCTTTGACCTCCTCCTCATCGCTCTCGTCATATGACTCATCCAGGTCGTAGTAATAACCTGGTAAAAGCAGAACAGGGAACATGTAGCCATTATGTTGACACAACCCAGATTGCTTGCAGTCATTACGCATCTCTCACCTCCTTCTCTGGCCTCCTTCCGTCTCTTCTCCTCCAGGTCCAGCTTACTGAGCAGCCGCCGGTGCTGCTGGAGAACCTCGTCGTAGACCAACATGGAGTCGGCCACTTGCGTCTGTCGCTCCCGGATCAAGAACGGAGGACCCGCCTTGTATTGAAACCCCTGGTCAGTCGGAGCAGACGGCTGTCTGTGGTGACTGTTGAGGTTGTGCCGGGTGTACGAGGTATGGAGCACTCGGTCCGGCTCAGTCATGCTCCATGACTCCCCTCTCAGCGGGGGACACCTCTCTGGGCTTTTGGAGGGACGCCTGCCTCCATCTTCTCCCCAGCTTAGAAGAGGCCTGTCGGCGCGGGTCAGGCCTGGGGGAGGTCGGGTCGGCGGCGTCGGGGCGTTGAACTTCCTGCGGGAGTCCGCCGGAGTGTCTACGAGGGAAGCTGGGTTCCACAAGTTCGTCGGAGGAGCTGGGGGGTGATGGGGCCCCTTCGGGGAGATGAGCGGCGGCGGAGCACCAAGCGGTATTTCTTTGCTGCCCGGGTTGTGGTAGACTGAACTGGTTCTGTTTTGTATTAAAAGGAAAATCCAGATTTCAAGTACTGTAAAATCCCAGTTTGTGAGACAGACTGTTGTGGGATTCTCACCTGTGGCTGTCTCTCCTCGTCTCCACGCCTTTCCCAGGTGACCTCAGGCCCCCCTCCAGTGGACCCTCCATCTCCGGTCCCTGCGCTCGTTGCCGTGCCAACCACACCTCTTCACTCACCCTCTGAGTCATCATGGCGGCCGCCAGAGTTTCGTGGATCCCCCCGGAGCCAATGGCACGATGCTTCCCCAGGTGAGCTGGCAGCAGGCTGGGTACCGGGAGCGGGACTGAGGCCCTGGAGGACGACAGTCCAGGCTGCAGGGTCGCTGGTTTTGTTCCTGGGAAATTCAGCTGGTCCGTCTCTTTAATTTTATCTGAGAATGATAAAGTACTGAATCTATAACAATCTCTACTTTCTTCATATTCAAAGATGTTTGATTCTGATCAATTATATACACTATATGTTGCAAAAAAATATTAATTAACTCATCCAAATCACAAAGCTAAGGTGTTCCACCCACTTTCATGGTTTCATTTGTATAAACTATATTTAGCTTTCAGATCAGCTCAAGAACAATGTAAGGATATTCTTATTTCTTGTTAAATAATGAAAACAGTGAACACAGAACATTAGGGAGGCAGCAAGGGCCTGAAGTGCTTTGTTGTTCGTTCTTTGCGACCATCTGGATGAGACATTTTTAAGCTTTTGGAGTAATTTTGATTTGCCAGAAACTCCTAAGACAAACCGTCTTAGGAGTTTCTGGCAAATGTCAAAGGTCGTTGCTGCAAAATGGCTCTCGAACCTTTTTCCAAGAGTAAAGATGACTATGTTTTTCATCTGTTCCTAGATTTCTTTAACCTGGAACATGATGTGTCACTCTTTGTGGACTGTAAAATATAATATTTCTTCTATTATTTAAAAGGGTTGATAATTAGAAGTCATTATATTTTTTTTTCCTCTAAAAGAAAATTATTTGAAAATGTGTGTTTAGGATTAATTGGTAACCATATCCGGGATTGAACTTTGTACAAATATCTAAAACCTTTTATTGCTCCAACTAAACACCTTTCTGTAGGCAACAAAAAATACTGCTCATTATTCTGTATATAATCTGTATCTAATATATAAATCAGTGGCTGATGATTGATCCCTCAGCTCGTCGAGTACAGGCAGTACAGTCAGAGAAGTATGCATGTTCATATTTGTTTTGTTCTTTATTGACACGCTTAATCCCCTCTGGTTGTGGGTGAACAACTTTTTATTTTTTCTAATAACCCTTTTTTTCCCTTTAAACTAGAGAAAATATATGCAAATCGCTAAACAACACTGAAACGTTTGAGAAATAAATCATGGATTGCCAAGTTATGCGATGCGCGCCGGTGTGTCTGTACCCAGCCTGGTAGGAGTCAGCCTCCCTCCGGGTCTGGCCCTGTCCTCCGGCGGCGCTGCCCTTCGAGCCTGCAGCTCAGCCAGGTACTGACTCTCGGCTGCCCGGACCATCTGGTGCTGTCTGTCCCTCTGCCTCTCCTTCTGTCTGTCCAGCTCTCTCTCCCGCTCCTCTTCCCTCTCTCGCTCCAAGCCAGCCTCGCGTTCCCGCTCCTTCTCTCGTTCTCGCTCCTGCTCTCTTTCACGCTGGCGGAGCTCGTTCTCCATCTGTAGCCTGCGAGGGAGGTTGACAATGACACACACACACACACACACACGAGTGGAAGGTGAGAGATGCAACACCCAACATGAAGCAGATCTTCACCACATACACAATGCTGAACCTCACACAAACATTTGTGACAAGGCATCCGCGGAAAACCCACACGGATGCGAAACGCGCGCGCTTTTCCATTTACCACGAGGGAAAATAATCCACGCACAGCATGACTGAGCAGGAGCAGATGAATGCTTAATAGGTATCCACAGGAATATGACAGGAAATAAAAATAAAACCATACGCACGTACACACACAAAACACAGGAGAGCACATTCGGCGACAATCAATAGCAGGGAAAGGAAACCTGCAAGATATGCAGGCCCTATCAAAGAAAGATGCAATAAATACCATCCATTTCAAACAGAACCCCCCCCACTTTCCACACACCCCCAAATGGATGATGCTGCAGGGAAACAATGTCAAACTAGAAAAAGGAGCTCAAAGAGGAAAAAATGGCCCAGAGGGAGCACCATAACCTCTATGTGTGTGAGGATGGGGTTGTATGCATGCACGAGCTTACATATGCATTTATATAGGAGTACAGGCTGTATTTGAAGGGCAGTCTGTGTGTATGTGTGTGTAAGTGCGTGCGTGCGTGCGTGCGTGCGTGTGGGTGTGTGCATGTGAGCTGTGTGTATAGAAGGCACTGTGGGCTGTGGGCTAAAAATATCACACACACTCAGCAACCTGTGCTTACCCTGCAGAGAGAAATTACAAAGCCCTGCAGGGGGAGAGAGAGAGAGAGAGTTACCTCTCAGAGAAAGCTGTGTGGTTAATTTCTCCAGGGTAGCGGCCTCCAGGTAGGTGCAACTGCAGGGCCGAGGGGTGAAGGGGAGAGAAGGCACCTCCTGCAGGCATAGAGTAGAACTGCGATCGCAGTGCAGAGAGACAAAGGGACTCCTCCATCCTGCTGAGACACACCATAAAAAAAAACATGTAACATTAAGGCACCGTGTAGGGCAGCAGAATTTTAGCACGCACTCAGAAATGGTAGCTGGATTATATGTAGCAGGAGTGTGTGAAAGATCTTTGTGTTTCTGTGCTGGTTTTTCACAAGCAGACGTTACTAATAAAAAAACATTCAATTGACCAAATCACTCGAATTATAAGCAATAACTGTAACAGTGTTCGTTTTCAAAATAAATCAGTTAGTACCCCAAAAGCTAGGCTTTAGGTTTTTGGGAAGAAAAATCTCAAAAATATGATTAAACATAGTATCTTAGTACAGTAAGTGCCTTAATTTTGTTAAATAAATGTTGTCTTTTTTTATTTCCCTTTAAATGTTTGCATATTTTAGTCCTCCCAGACATGGTTTTCCTCGATGCTTGATTAGAGGCATACTTGGATGTCTAAGAAATGACTGGTTAGGCTACAATCATGTCTTCATGATATAAAATGTGTATTGTTTAGACTCTATCAGTTTTGTATACAGTCTTTGTAGTTCTTGCGTTAGAGAAGAATGAGGCTGTGACCACCATAGAACTCTGTGGTGATTGATTGTTTAATTCATAATATTTTGGGTGTTGGCGAGAAAGCATAATTTTTTCCCCCCTAATCTGATCAAAGCAGCTTCCTCCGTGTTTGCTCCTTTCCGTGGCTTGTTTTAAGAACACCTTACACAAATGTCTTAGCGCTAACTTACCTCTGTAAAGACAGAGGGTGGTGCAGATAGGCGGGGTGATAGTAGGCAGCTGCAGCTGCTGCATGGGCGGCTGCAGCTGGGTCGAGACTCAGGGGCAGAGAGGTCAGTCTGAGGTCGTCCGAGGTGGCGAAGGGCCGCAGAGCTCTCAGGTATTCCTCTGGAACGGCCCCTGATGGAACCACGGCGTGCATCTGCCCCGGCAAACTGCAGAAGTAGCATTTAAAACGTGCTGTGGAAAAACTGCCAGACCTTCAGTCCAGTTTCGTGCGTGAGTTATGCTTACCTTATGCTCTGCAAGCGGGGGTCCTGCATTATAGTGCTGTGAGCGCGACCAAAGGACTGAGCCAGCGAATGGGGTGAAGGAACAGGCGGCGTCCTCTTGTCCTGCTGCAACTGGGCGCTCTCGACTCCCACCCGCTCCCTACTTAGTCCAAGAACGCTTGACTCAACCTGACAAGGAGACAGAGGAAGCGTGAGAGGGGGGCTGACTGCTGGATCTAAGGCAGGCAGGAAAAAGAAAGAAGAAATGAAGCAAAAACCTCTGAGCTGCATCCAGAGGGGTTTGATAAGTCACTATGGGTCAAAAATCAAAGCAGAGGAAAAATATATGCCCAATCTTTTATTCCTCACCCACCACCAGCTACTTACTCGGATGATTAAAACGGCAGTGATGGGATTTTATAATATTTAGTCTTTGCATGCTCTCCATGTGCATGTGTGTGTTCTCTCTGGGTAAGCCACCGTCCTCCCACTGTCCAAAAGAAAACATGACTGTTTGGTTTACGGTTCTCTCTAAATTGTCTTTAGGTGCGAGAGTGCTTTGCAAGGTTGTTGTTTTTTCTTTGTCTCTCTTTGTTGCCCTGCGTTAAACTGGCAATCTGTCCGGGATGGATCAGCCACTCGTCCAGTGACTGCTGGGGTTGGAGGCTGGAACCCTGCGTCCCTGTCAGATTATAGATGAAGGAATGTTTTTTTGTTTACAATTAAGTTCTGTTCTTAGTAAGTTCATATTCTACATCACTTTTATCATTCCTCAATACTGGTCTATATTCTGGTCATATCTGGTCTTTGTTCTTCTTCTGTGTTCTCTCCTGACGCCTGTGTTAGTTTCATTTTGTCTGTTGCAGTGGGATGGCAACTTGTTTCTCATCATCGTGCTTATAAATAGAAATAAGACCCCTATTACTGTCAGAAAGCGTGACTTAATCTTGCACAAGTATTTACACTCATGACATTTAATAGTGGAATCATAGCTGCAAATATTCTGGTGTATGTTTGGTTTGTAGAGCTGAAAACTTTGCCCATTCTAACGTCTATAAATGCTCAAGCTCAATCACACTGGCGTCTGAGATTTGCAAGAATTTCTCAAAGTTATAAGCTGTATTTATGTCCTGGTTTTGACTAGAACGTTCTTACACTGACACTGCCGGTGAAGGATTTCCCCATTGTATGACGCTGCCATGAATACGGGCCAAATTATATATATAATGAGGTTTTAGGTTTGTGAAAGTAGGAAGTATCCTAGAAAGTTTAAGCATGTTAATGACTGTAAGACAGGTTTTATATGTCGTTGCCACGGCAGTGTCCGGCCACAGAGGTCGAGAGCCGACTGTGGCCAAACCACAAGCAAATGACCTCTGTGCACAGCGCCTGGTCGGCTACCTGCGCTTTGTACGACACGATGATTGGGAGTGAAATACCTCTGCTTTAAATATGTTTGAATAGTTTTGGGTATGTCATTCAGGAAAAGCAGATTCAAACCATCTCTAACAAAACCATCTCCGCAATCTCCATGGAAAGGGGGGGGTGGAAACAAATTTTTTTTTGTTTTGCGCTACCTTGAATTAAAATACTGTACGATTAATAAATCAGTCGATAAAGAAATCAGAGTCTCTGAGATTAATGGAAAAGTAAGTCATGCAATTTGATATCATCTTCCCATAAAACAAGTAAAAAACATTTTAAAATAAATGTCTTCTTTTTTTCTTAGTTGTACAATTTGTATTTAAATCAGACATTATGTGCATGTCAGCTAAAGATTATGATAAAAATCACCATGAGATATTATTTTATATATACTTACACAACTAAATCCACTCACTAGGAACACAAAATCAATGAATGAACTGAATGATCAGAAATCCTTATTCAACCAGTTAAATTCTACTAATGATTGAATCTTGTTTGTTTGTTTTACTCGTGGCAAAAGATCTGCTTCAGATTTGCTCTAAGGAAGTGAAAAAAAGTCTTTAAGGTTACATGCTGTTCATTTCTGCTGATAGACATGTCACGAACGCCTCGTTTACTTTCATTGCAGGAGTCAAGCTTCAAAACCGGCATAACTGGCTTGACTGGGTTCAAAGTTCATTTTCCCGACCAGAGAAGGTGTCTCAAACTCTCGTAAGCTTTTTTGGATGAAATATCTGAGAAAATTCCCTTAGGCTGGCAAACCATCCCAAGAAATACGTTCACAAATGAAAGCTATCACAGTGTCCATACCATGAGAAAGGATGAACAAATCATTCGAGGAGCAAATATTTGAAAAAGAAATAATCCTAGAAAGATTCAAATGAGGCTTATTCAGACTCCTTCACACTCTGCTGGTTTAACTGCGTCGACTGATGACGACATTAGTCCACATAAACTGGAATACTGGAGGGGACGTTCTGCGAGTGACCTGATAAAACAAAGTGGGTGAATGTCACATCTTGAGAGGGTTGCTTTCGCTGCAGGAGACAAGCCAGTCCGGACAGCAGGCCTGGTAATGCTTGACCTCTGATCTCAAAGACGGCGAGCGGTCCTCTTTTAACGCAGCAACTCAACAAACACGGTCTGCTTCTTTAGATTGTTTTGCAGATTCGCTGCAAACTAACTCGTTCTCCCTACCCTCCTCCTTCTTGCTCAACCTCCTACTTTCTGTCTTGCCATCTTCCCTCCTTCCTCCTCTTTCCAAAAAAGCTCTGAAAGGAAGCCCCAGGCAGACAGAGCCACAGAGTGCTCTTTGTGGAGGGGGGAAAAAAGGCCGCTCTGATCCAGGGGGAAATGGCTACTGTGGGGGCTAACCCTGGCATTGTGTGAGGGGCCTGGTTCCCTGCCCCAGCTTAAATACTCTCACACACATAGACCTCTCTTCATGCCTTTTTTGTCTTTTGTGGGGAAGGGTCAAGTACACACACACATACACACACACACACACACACACACACACACACACACACCCTCTGCAGGAAGTAAAGCACAATAGGGCTCGGCAGCGCTCTATGTTTCTTCACGAAGCTCTCATGTGTTCCTGAGACATGGACTGGTTAGCGGGAAGAGGAGGAGGTGGTTTGAAGTCGCAGCGAGGCAGTAAAGCATCAAAATTTAATTGTAAGACAAAGCAGAGTTATACGGGATGGGATGAGTGAAGGAGGAAGTGGCTGGACGGCTGTTTTTCGACAGCTGGACGTTGACAAGCGTTCGGACCGTTTCGTTAACGGACGATGAGACGACAGCGAGTCGGAGCGCTCGTCTGTTCTGAGAGAGGAAACAAAGGCGTGCGGCAGACAGAAACAGATGTTTCATCTCAGGCTCCTCCTCCTACCTGTCGTCCGTCAGCCCTCCACTGGCCTTTGCTGGTCTTGGTGGGAGCGATGGCGACCACGGGCGGGTTGTTCGGCACGCTGTGGCCCCTGCTGTGGCCCAGGAGGGGCCCTAACGCACCTCGTTTGGGGGTGGCGGCCGGCGAGGGCTGCCTGGTGCCCGGCGAAGACACAGGAGACGATTCGCCGCTGAGGGCAGAGACTGAGAAGCAGGGAGAGATAAAAACTTTAGATGAGTCTGGCGTGATGTAAGAAAAGGCTTTAAAGATGGAAGCAATGTATTTAAAAAGGGGGGGTGTCACTCTGAAGGAAGGTGTTAAATGTTATAGAGTACTGCTTTACTCCGTTCATGTAACGCCACACACACACATGCACATGTTCTGAGGCTGGAGGGAGAAGGAAGGATGGAGAGGAAGTTCAGCGCCGACTTCCTATAATTGGCTGCAATTAGATTGTCATAATTAGGCGATGGATGGAAACAAATGAAGGAAGAGACAGAGAGGGAGAGGTCAGAGTAGGTCAGCTGTCGCCTTCATCAGGAAGTCCATCACACTACGCATATTGCATGCAGTGATATCAAAATGATGAGAGAACTTTTAAATATTTTGTGCAGAGAGTTGCAGAGAGATCAGGAATTTCCGCAGACAACGGGAAGGCTGAAAGCGTTCTATCGAAGTTTTTCTTCATCCTTTCCAACTTGAAACCTCTTTTTGTCACATCTAAGAGGAACACGTGGAAATGGCTGTTTGGCTAATCACTCATAAAAGACGCCGAACACAGACAAAATCTCAGCAACACCAGCAGCGTCCACATCTTATAAAAGGAATATGGAGTAAGACTAGACTGAATTAACTTAATTGCCGTTCCTTCTTAGACTCTTTATGATGATCCAAAACCATGTTAATTTAAAAGTACATCATAACAGCATCAGTGCTGCTTTCATATGGTTTTACTAGAAGTAACCATGCAGTTTCTGGCTTATTGGGAGGCCAGAACAGATCTCACCTCTGGGATCTTCGGCCTGCTTGGCCAGTTTACGCAGGGCGGCAGCAAATCCGGAGTTTGCAGACTGGGCAGCCGCGTTCCCATTGGTTAGTGGGCTGAGGGGACTGACTGTGGCCGTGGTGCGAGTTGCTGTGGAGATCATTCCTAATGATGCCGACTTATTGGATTCATGGCTCATACCTGAGGAAATAAATACAGACTTCAGAGATGTGATCCTTTTGTCAACTTGGGAAAAAGTATTGTTTTCTTTATTATTATAATTTTTTGTATCCAAGCAAATACAAACTGAGTGACTTTAGTTGCAGTTGACAAGTGTGTAGAAGGCTGTGTGTGTGTGTGTGTGTGTGTGTGTGTGTGTGTGTGTGTGTGTGTGTGTGTGTGTGTGTGTGTTTTAATGTCTGTGATCATGACGGAGAGTGCGGCTTCAGCATAGATAGAGTGGAGGGAGTGGAGCTGTGTCAAATAGAGCGCTGACCCTAATAGCAAATCACACACATGAGCGCACACATGTCCGTTTCCTCAAGGGAGCCAGCCGACACGTCTTAAAAACCCGGGAGCGTCTATACGCGTGAGTCTTATGAGGTACGACTGCGTTTTTACACCCTAACACGACGAACCTCCACGGACACAAACGGATAAGAAACCCCACATCGATCCACGTGGCAATGAAGCTTCACTTGTCTTCTTCATCTATCCCGGCACTGACCCACTAATGTTGACTACAGCTGGACATGCTCCCTCACCACCACCTACACTTCCCCCGCCCACTGCCAAGCTTGAACCATGACCTCATTACAAACACACAAAAACCTTTAAAAGGTTTCACGCACAAACAGGAAAAAAACACACACACAATAAGTACAAGCAAAGACCAAAAGCAGCAAACAGACTCATGAAATATTCATATGTTTCGAGCCGAGCATGATTATTGAGTGCTGCCGCTCAACTCCAATGACAATGCTGGTGAGCGTGGAGGACAGGCAGGTGTCAAGGCCCTCCGGGTACCGGAGACTTTCACATTCACAGATGCCTGGACGAATCCTGGTCTCAGCTGTGTTTGACGTGCACGAGGGGGAAAAACGCACACAGGAGACGATCAAGCGGAGCAAGAGCTGTAATCCTCAACAAAGTAAACACAAAGTGGAGACGAAGCCTGAGATTTCAGCAAAAAATAACCAAGTGACGTTTTTTGGGGAGATGGTGTGTCGTCGGTACAACTTAAACGATCACAACCTGTGATAAATGCACATCTTTTCTGGCAAATGACATTTTAAAAAGAAAAGAGGAAGAGGAAAAGAGAGGAAAAGCTCAGATCCTGATAAGCTGTTAGTGTGTGTGTGTGCATCTCTGTCTCTGCTGAGCCCAGCAGTCAAGGGAGAGATGATAAGACAGTTTCTATCGACTCCTTCTTTTTTTTCCCCTCCCTCCTCTCCACACTCTCACTCTTTTCCTCCTTTGTCTTCTCTCCTCCTCTTGCGTGTTTATCTCAGCATACTTGAGCTTGTTCAACAAAAGCCAGAGCCACCAGCACATGATCTCCTCTCCCTCTCTCTGTGTCCTGCTCCTTTTTTTAAAACAACCTTTTCTTTCTTGTTGTTGTTTTTCTCAGAGGCTGCTCCTCCTGTCTCTGATGCTCCAGTCATTTCTCACGAGCCCTCGCACTAAAAGTGTGCACATGCACAAAATTCGGACGTGCAAACACTCACCCCTGCCCGCCGCTCACTGATCTCCTCCTGCTCGTCGTCTTTCTGCTCCTGTGTGAGACTCTTTCACTCTTCCCCCCCTCTCAGCCTTGCAGCTGCTATGTGGTCACGTGAGCCCTTTTCTATCTAACCTTTCCTCCTCCTCATCCTCTTCCTCCTCCTTCCACCCTCCCTCCCTCCCTCACAATCTCTCATCCCATCCACACCATCCAGTCCTCGTTTTTTTTTTTGACAGTTCACCTTTCTTTCTCTTTTCTCTACACAAACTGATGTTTGTTCCTTTTTTTTATTTCCTCCCTATCGGCTCCCACTCCAAGGGGGTAGATTGACGGTGGCGTTGGTGGTGGGTTGGGGGGTGGAGAGAGGATGAGAGAAAGGAGGCGGTGGAGGGTGGAGGGTAATGAAGAAGAGGGAGGGGGTGATTTGAGCTGTGTGTGTGTGTGTGTGTGTGTGTGTGTGTGTGTGTGTGTGTGTGTGTGTGTGTGCGTGTGTGTGTGTGCGTGTGTGTGTGTGTGTGTGTGTGGTAGTGTTAACCCTCCATCCATCACTCTGTCTCTCTGTTTTAGTCAGCTATCTGCTTTGGGACTCCAGAGAGGAGTGTGGGGGGGGGGGGGGTTAGGTGGAGGTCTGGGGTGAGTATATAGAAGGGGTTTACAGAGACCTTTCACCCCTCACCTTTGACCACTTGACCCCCCACGAGAAGAGACAGAGGAGGTGAAACGCACAAGCCCAAGTGGAAATGATGAAGATATTTTCACTGAATCGTCTTTCAAATTTTGGGTCCGATGAACGTTTCCCAGCTAGATTTTATATTACATTTTGTTCTTAAACGGATGTGTTTGCATCAATATTGCGTCAACATCTAGAAACAAAACACTGAACAGTTAACATTTGGGACAAAAAAAAATCTTGATCTCTAAATATTTTTTTTAATCAATTTCATATAACCCTAAAAAAAGAAAGAAAAAAGTGAGACAAATCTAAATGTACATTGTCATAGTATCATAACGTTAAACGTTAAAATGTTGCGATTTTCAAGGTACTAACATGGAAATAAATAGAAAATGCATAACGGGATGTATGAAGTTTCTTTTAACACACAAACATAAACATTGTTTATACTGTTGATATTATTTGGATGTGTTTAACAAACACATCCAAATTAATCTTTCTTGTCGGTGAAAGCAGCCTCCTTTCAGCCAGCTGACTAGCAGGTTGTGGAGAATCAGTGCAGCCTTACTCTATGCTGTTTACTCCTGGAGAAAAGCCAATATATACTTTTTCATCTGATTAGAAGGCCAAGAGACAATTTTTTTATCTGTAGAGCTTAATATTGGTAAAACTCAAGACCTGTTGCATTGAAGCACCTGTTTGGAAAACGTGAATGCACACAGTCAGTACATGGGATCATAAATGAGCAACATCTCCGGCATGAATATTTAAAAGAAAAGAAAGAAAGAAGAACCCCGAGCCAGAAAAAATGCTAACTTTTTAGCCAGGTAGGACTAGGCTAATTGTTCTGGTGCCAACATATAGAATCAATACAAAAAAACAACAACAACACATCTGTCTCTATTTTATATATAATTAAAAACACAAAACGAAAAACACATGGAGGCTGTAAGGTGAAATATTTGACGCTACTTTAATGAGATGCAAGCCATCAGCAATGCTAATTAACTATTTATGCCCATAACATTCACTGTGTTATATTTGCTGCGGCTATATTGGACACTGCACCCCGGGTTGCATCGGCCCACTCCACCCCCCACTATTGTGGTCACAATAAGTACAATTTCTGCTGTATTTGTAAACACGTTATTTTTGACACCATTAACCTTTTCCTCTTAGTTATGCAGCTTATTAAACATACATTTAAGGTCAAAGCCAGACATAGAAATTGCTCCATTTTTGTAACTTGTTGCACCGAAAGCAAGATTGGGCATTAATAAAGGCCTCAATGTATTTTTTTAAAAGATCTCTAAATAGACAGACCAGAAGAACACGGACAATAAAAACTTCAGAGTAAAAGAATATAATTAGCAAAAATATATGTGTTTATCTGGACAGGAGTCTGAACTGGACGCGTTTTAGGACTTAACTGAGATTTTACAGTTCCAAGATGGGAAAATATTAAATGAAACCTTCTCCCCTTATTGATAATTGGAATATTAAAGTGCTTATTTAAATCACCAAAGCTTTGGATGTCATCAAAACAATCGCACAGAAAGTACTGTAGCATGTCTGTAAAGGACACTGCTGAAGAAAACACACAATGAAACTCATTTGTCTTGCTTTACTGGACGGTATAAAAGCACAACAGCTGTTAAATAAAACAGTTTTTTTCCAGCTGTCAATGGGACCAAAATTAAGTGAGTATGAAGTGATTCTGAAACCCACGTGTCAACTTCAGAGTTAAAGTTATCAACACATCATCAATACAGGAAAGAAGATATGACTTTCTCTATGTCCTGTTATCAAGAGAGCACAGACGGCAGAGCTCACGCCCGCAAATACTTCGATTAGCCGCAGCATTAAAACCACAGGCAGGTAAAGAATGCAAAGCTGCTTTGACATTTGCACAAAATAGAAAAAAAAACAAAGCTTTTTAACAAGGTTAGACTGCATTGTTTGTGTTTACGGTGTGTGCGGCCTTTCTTGACTTCAGGTGCTTCGCAGAATCTGAAAATGGAAAAAGTCTTCTGCACAGTTACAGTATCTGTGTCACTGGTTTCATGATACACAGCTGGTATGCAGAAGTGAAGCATCAGTGGTTTTGGTTATTTTTAATTCCCCCTTAAAACTATAGCGGCTTACAGAGGCACTTAAACTCCTTTCACATTATGTCAACTTACATTACAAACTGCAAGGTATTCTGCTGCGATTTTACGTAACAGGCCAACACAAATTAATGCAAAACTGCCTTTTTTTCCTATAATCGAAAATTGGAAATATTTGGTAAACATTTGTTCTCACCTCGCCTTACTCTTTAAACTAATTACCTGCAGAATTCGCCTAATTACTGAAAACCTCTGAGGTTTATTAAAGAAGATTAATGAAAAAGCAGCATAATGAAGCCCAAAAAACACACAACAGTCAGAGCAAGTCGTGGATGCAGTTTCCCACAAGCCACATAGAAATAACAGCAAACATGGGAAAAAGGTGCTTTAGTAAAATGGGACTAAAACGTTTTTTTGTTTGGTTTTTTTTGTATTTTTTGTCTTGTATGCAAAATGTATCTCCAAAATGAGATGTGGTATTAGCAGCTCATGCTCAGCTAATGCTTCACTTCCAAAAACATATGAATGCTAGTCAAAGCTGACGCGGATCCTGAAACAATTCCAGCAGGAAAACAACCATAAAAATACAATCTTGATAGCAGTGGAATAGTTTGGATTTGTGACCAAGTAAAAGTTCAAGTTAAAATCTGTAGCAATACATGAAAACGAGCAGAAATAACATTTTTAGATGTAAAATGCTGGTAGAGCTGTAACCCAAAGGATGTAATTTAAGCAAAAGATGCCTTCAGGAAGTACTGACTCTGTCTGACGTCCATCCAAGTTTACGTTCATAGCAACACGAACATAGAAAACTTTAATGGGTGCGAATACTAACTGCTGGTGGCCAAATGCACACAATCATATCTTGTCAATATTTACCTCTGCGCTATTTAACGGTCACTGGAGAGAAAAGCAAAGCCAAAACAGCTAAAAATACTTCATCACTACAAACTACTGAAAGCTCCCTCATCTTTGCCAAAATGGAAATTATATCCGGGTAGGCCTCCATGCATGTGAACACAAACGCACCCGCCTACGCAAAATGGCCCTGCTTGACATGATGTAAGTGATGCAGGACATGTCAGGGCTTGCATCGCTCACTTTCTCATCTTCTACTCCTTTTCCTTCACAAAAACAAAAAAAAACATGGCTGGACTCCAGGGGCCGGCGCGGACAGCACGACAGGAGGGAGGGAACCTGTTCTGCCTCGTCAGCTCATTAAGCGAAACAGAGAATATCTGCAGGTAGGGCTCATTAGTGTGGAAGGTGAGGTTGTAACACACCAGCTCTGACCTCACCGCCAGGTTTGACTTTGTGCGTCAACACTTAGACATTAAATTAACTATCCTCGGTTGTGTTTGTGAACGGTTTTCTGATGTAAAGACCAGAAACAGGCCTGCAAAACGGACCCGCACACTAACGTTGAGAAATATCCTCCATTTAAACTTTTTAAACATGTGTTACTGGAGTTAATCCTAATCAACACAATGGCTGTGGCAGCTACAATAGCTGGCAGACACACACGGCAGAGAGAAAGAGAGTGAGGAAAAGTAGCCAAATGTTTTACGGCCTCTTAAACTTGTCTGTAATAGCAGTCAGAGTGGCGTCAACACAGCGGTCTCTTGGGGTCCTCCAGGGCCTGCTAAATGGCTTTAGTTGCTGCAGCTCGCACAGAAACACTTAACACATCCTTACAGCCCATAAACAACCAACACACACATTCACTGAGATCCTGACACACTCAAAGAATTGAGTCCACTTAAAAATTTAGGGGAAAAAAACCCAACGCAGCTGTAGAAACACACACACACATACATAGATATTAATTCATACGGTGTCTGCACGCTAACAATTAGCTGACTCAGGATTCAGGCATTCCTTGTTGCTGTGCATCACAAAACAAATGCATGTGACCCCTCCCCTGTGACCAAACAGCCAGCGACTATCCATAGTTCTGGGATAAACGGAGCAGAAAAACCACATACTGTAATAACCAACACGGCCAGTAAGAAAAGAGGAAGAAGCAGCAGCAGCGGCAGACGAATCAAACCGTTACTGGAGGATCTCATAGTAGGGACTAAAATGCCGGCCATCAGTGGACCAGTAAACAAACAAAAAAAAAAGGGTTTGATTCCTTCCCCTCTCTCCCATGCTTTCACTTCCACCTGGCTGCAGGGCAGTCAGTCTTTCAGTGACCGCTGCCCCCCATATCTTGGTTTCTCTAATCAGTTTACTTGTCACTGGCCATCAGACGTAGGACCAGGACATAAATAGCTCTGGGACGCCTCACACTTTTCTGTATCTGACAGTGTCATCGTGTCTCGTCATTTCCTCCCCTCCGGTTTGTGAAACCACTCAGTCTCTAGCAGCATTTTGCTCTTCTCTCTCTCTCTCTCCCCCCCTTTTTTTTAAATTTTTTAATATCATCGATCTCTTCTGCAATCTGTGGCTCGGTCTTCCTTTTCTTATACGAAGGTAATGCAAAAAAAAAAAAGATAAGACAAACTGAGACGAGTAAATGTCAAGTCATCTCTCTGACTCCTGATTACAGAGCTTTTCTAGTTGTTTTTGTTCAATTTAAAATAGGAGGTGTGTGTACAAGAGGAAGGTGTGTGTGGGGGGGGCGATGTTAGACAGTTAAACAGCCGCGACTCGCCAGGTGTTAACACTGCGGCGGCTAGACCCCAACCATCTGAACAAACACGAGCCGTGTGTGCTGACACACAGATAGCAGATGCACGCAACCTTTACCATTGCAGCAGGTGCTGGGTGAGTGTGAAGCACGGTGTGTAACTGAGACGTGTCATACCTGGGAGGATAGTTTAGAGAGTAAAGCGTTTAGTAATCTGTATCCGACTACTGATTAAGCCAAAAGGGGAGCAGTTTAAGTAGCTGCTCCATTCACAACCTCTCTTTTATACCTAATTCTGACAGCTTGCTGTATTAGCTGCAGAACAATACCAGATGGCTTTTAAATCAGATTAAGTGCTCAGATAGTTTCCAGGATTAGGAATCTATTCTCTTGGTTAATCATCAGAAAAATAATAAAAAGCGTAACAAGAAAGTGTTTTAATACTCTTTCCATGTTTGTTCTGCTACATTTACCAACTTTTGTTATTTGGATTTGTCTGTTATTGGCTAACACAAGGTAATCCATACATGGGATGTGGAAGAAAAAAGGATATAAATGAAATCTATGGACGTGACATGGAAAACTTACAATTAAACAAACCTGCTGAGCAATCAGGGCATTAATTAGTAGAAATCGCCAAGATGCTCATGGAGAAACTGCGGAAAATCCCAACCCAGGTAGGAGAGCCTGTTGATAGGATGACTACATGTATGTGTTTAAATGGCCTCTTCCAAGTCCAAGCACAAAATTAACCGAGACCCTAAGGAAAGAATTACAAAATATGTCTAATATTTCTTTCCATTGTATGTAAATGCACAACTTTTTGATGCTTTTTTGTATAAAAACCCAATAAAATACGATAAAGTTTGTAATAACAAAATAGTCAAATTCCCTTAAAAACCGCTTCCTATTTTCTATCGTAGTTTGAAATTCAGCAGAAAATCTTAAACAAATAAATAAAAATTAAATCTTATATGTTATTTTTTTTCATCCACAAAGCAAACCTGTTTGATTTTCTTGAAGATGAGTAGAATGATAATCAAAGTAAAATATTATCATTTACAAAAACGACTTAAATGATAAAAAAAAAAACATACAAAAAGACAGAAAGACAGCAGCTTGAATCTGAAGCCATGCGTTTACAGCTACTATATGAGAAGGAGGTAATTAAAGAGATTGGAGGTTTACACAGTAACCCCTGCTGAGCAGCTGGTCTATGGTAGGTCAGGAGCAGCACATGGTGCATGGTGTGGGTTTGTGCATGTGTGAACGCGTGTGTGCTGAGCTCCACCTGAGGGCTGTGTACACACACAAAAGCGACGGGATCCGCTTGACTGCTGCTGAT
>JAVLVB010000262.1:907781-929135 GCA_032876305.1 Orestias chungarensis
ATATATATATATATATATATATATATATATATATATATATATATATATATATGTATTTAGCAGCAGGTTGGTACAGTTTTTCAAAATTAATACTTGCTTTATTGGACTTTACTTTTTACTTTTACTTGAGTAATATCTGCATCCTCCTCTAAATTCACTGAATGAGGAACAAACGCGTTTTTAACAAAACCAAACCAGACACAGAAATACAGCTGGTGTTAAACTGTTAAACCTCTTTTTTTAATCACAAGCTTGTGGTTTAATGTTTTGTTTTTTTCTATATGCTAAACCAGACTCTGCTTTAATGTTAATCTCTCAGATCCGTCGTAAAACGCCCAAAACATTATTTTATTTAACATTGTTATACTATTCATTAACTGTTTTTGTGTCCATTGTAAACTGGAAACAAGCCAATGCTCCTGCAATAAGGAGCTTCTGGTCAAAAAATAGATTTATTTTATATAAAGGAGTTTAAGGACATAAAATCTGGGGGTGCCGCTGAGGAGGCTTGTTTTTAATGGAGAGGGGCACTTGTACACCCCCGCCCCGCTTTGCCCCTGTGTAGATCTGCCTCTTATTAATGCACTGCAACACCCACCCAAACACATTCCCTTCTCCCTCCAGATGGGTGGCAGGGAGCAGCAGCAGCTTGCTGTGGTCAGGGCCAATTATTTACATCATTATGATCTCCCACTTAACCACATGATCCCTTACCTGGGCGTGGGCAATTAAAGCCTACATCATTATGCAGATTATGCAAATGTGTCCAGGGGCGGGACAAGGATGCATGTTTGGAAATGGGCGGTCTGTGAAGGCAAATGTGGGGTGGATTTTTAGGAGTGTTTTAAAATGGTCTTTATCCAGTTTTGCTACTTGACCTATAATGGCTACAAGGTACACAGGGAATACATGATTCCTCCCATGACTGTTGCTATTGCTTTCCGTTTTACTTTCTCTTAAATCTGATGTTAAGTTCAGGGATCAACAACTAAAGTTAGGTTAAAACGCACTTCTTAAGAGCCCTAAGTTATCTATTTAATAAATATTTTAATACATTTTACATTTATTCCATTTCTCCTTATTTTTTCTCAACAGTTTGGTGGAAAATGTGTTTTTTTTAGCATCTATATTTGATACTAAAATGAGATCATTTTTGAGCATGACTTGCACTCATTGGTGTTGGCAACAAATAAAGACCCAACACATTTTCCAGAAACTTCCTAATTAAGATCAAGACACTATTTAAACATACGAGGAAGATTTTTCAAAATTTAAAAAGTGCATTGCACTGTTTCCTTATACCCTACTGATCTAATGGTAAAGCTTGGGACAAAAAAATTATTTATAAGTACTGAAACTCTTGATTTTAACATTAAAGCAGTGAGCTTTGTGTCTCTTACTTGGTCTGGATTCCCCATTAAAGTCTGGATACGTCTGGTTGTTTTCAGAAGAAGTTAACTAATGTTGAAACCAAAAAAAAAATGAGACATTTCATTCGAACAGAACACTGTACATATGTGGCCTGGGAGTATTTTGCATCTGTGCATGTGTGCCAACTCGTGCAGCTTCACCTTCTAACATGCTGCAGCCAGGTAGCAGAAAGGTTTATTTTCAATTTTCATTTTCAGTTCACAAATGGTCGTTTTTTGACCAGATAGCTGCTTTCACTAATTCAGAAACTGACAGTCCACTGGGATTTTCCTGCACAAACATCTCTAAGAAATATTTAGTGAGCAGCGGTTGTGGGGACAAAAAGGTCAAAGGTTAGAGGAGAATGGTCCTGAAGGAAATGGAAAATCCCAACTTTAATAACCAACTGTGTTCAGTGTGCGCTTGCTGTTGAATAAAATAAATATATGCCCAGCATAAATCTTCCCCTGGAAACAAATTTACATATTTGGTTAATTATGCTTTGACTTGCAAATGTTGAAGGTCCAACAAGGTGTAAAGGATGCCAGCTGACTTTTTGTATTTTGCAGATTTGTTTGTGTTTTTAAGAGGCAGCCGTCCTGTTTTGAGATGTTAAAGCCTACAAGCTTTTATCGGCTGTTTCCTATGTTTTAATGTCTCATTCCCGCCATCTGCTCGTTATTGCACATCAAACTGCTTATTACAGTTTTGGTTTTAGTGTCGGTGCATGTCGTATCTGCATGATATCGCTTGTGTGAGTCTGAGTGTCAGTGTGTGGTGGAGAGCTACCAGGAGTGGCTTTTATCGCCTCGGGTTAAAATCTGCTGGCATTTACCCGACATCTCAAGCCGCCCAGAGGGCAAGAGAGGCTTGTCTGTGCGTTCACTTGTTGGATGTGAGGCTTTTTTCCCCTGTTGTAAACAAGGGCAAAGATTGAACAGTGAGTGCAGTAACATAAGCATGTGAGTGTGTTCAGAGAATCCTTTGTTAATTAAGAGCTCATTAGTGACAACAGCTATCGTAACCAGTCATGTTTAGCTTGCTTTCTTGCTCGGTTGTTTGTTTAGTGGTTAAAAAATTGACAATTTCTGTTTTACAATTTTTTTAATGATCCTTAGAGGTTATAAAATAATACATATGCTTAATTTCTGACATTTTTGTACCTTCGTCTTGAGGTAGACATCCAGCTGCCCCATAATGTGTGTGTTTTTTTTTATCTCTTCAATGTTTTCAACCTGTTGTCACGATTGTTTATTCATCTCATTAATAACAGCGCCCTTGAGGTGGGGCGCCGTGACCCTGTTCTTTAGCACGCACAGAGTTCAGCGCAGAAACGAAAACAAACACACGATCGCCTGCAAAGGAGATCCTGACAGCGGCTCCATTGGAGGCAGCACCGATATCAGCTTCCTGCACGAGTATGCAAAAAAAAAGAAGTGCTATGTCAGAGCGCGCAGACGCGAAACGTTGTACACTGCGTTTGATCCCAAGGAGAAAAAACTTATTAAAAATAGTAGAAGTATTAATATTTATTCTGGTTTAAACATGTCTTCTACTATACTTCTACATCTACAATATTGGTATTTGTATCAAATATCAATATTGGGGGATTCAGTGCTATTAGTTCAGAACTACAACATAGACTTACTACAAAAATAAGAATCGTTTTATTTTTCAATAAATAATACTAGATCAAAAACAGACTACATGTGCTGCACTTTGTGTGCATTCATGTGACATCTGCCATAAATCACACTGCGCTGCGTCCTTGCAGTCTGAACACATATCATGGAAATCAATGTCGGGGTCAAATTGAACACCTCTTATGTTGCTCTTAAAAATGCCACAGCAGCCAATAAACGCGACAGGCTGATTCACTCACCAACAATCTGAATTTCTCACCCTGTTGACTCACCTTTGATTATGTAGGCCTGCATGAGTGAAAACACGAACTTATCGACAACACAAGCGCCAAACAGTGGACTCGTCATGTGGACATACTTGCCAGGCTTCATCAAAATACAATATTTCCAGTGTTTTTACTGTTTTTAGGATCTTCACCTAGCCTCCGAGGGCTGATATAATAATTAAGGTATAATCAAATCATATCACCCTTCAGTTTAAAGAGTCAAACATCTCTGGGCCATTAACTAAACAGAAAATGAAACAGCTAATCTGCAAGTATTAACAGCACAAACTTAATTGCATTTTAATTGGGATTTTCGTAATAGAAAACAGAAACTAGACCCTATTGTGAACTGGAAGTTAAAGGATATACATACTTAGGGTTCAAACTTCTAGACAATCTAAATATTGTGGTGTGCTGATGTAATACTAATGCTTATCCCCTCCCAACAACTGTGATGCTGCAAATTATTTCACTACAAACCCAAAAATGCTGCTTATACACTAAATATTGAAATGTTTATTACATACAATTTGCCCCCAGGCCTGGTTTGCCCAACTATTATTACCTGGTCCTGCATATAAGAGTATTTATAAATCTTTACAGCTTATAACTTTGACTTAAACACATATCGTATTACCCCTTATCATTTTGTCTTTACTTTTGCTGTCTTGGCTGTTTTGTCCTGCGCTTATTGTCATGTAAATTACGATTGCTGTGTAGTCAAAAGTGTTTCCTTACACTGTAGTGGCAATAAAAATACATTGAATTTAAAATCAAGTGCATTTAGAAGTGCCTTTATAACTGAATGCTGTCTACCTGGGTGTAAATTTATCTCAGCGTAAATATAAATATCCATCAGAGATTGTTCAGTCTCATGAACACCACACAGCAGCAGAAAACTCAGACATATGTCTTTTTGGGGTGTTTAAAGCATAAAGAAGTTATGAAAAATATGCAAAATTACCCATAAGTCAAGGTTCACTCAATTGGTCCCAAAATTACATATTAGTTTATCACAATTTTAGATGTAACAACGAATGGCTCTCCATCTAGTCTGACAGGCTGGACAAGGCTACTCTGGAGGAGCCACCGAAGTCCACGGCTCAGGTAGAAGAACTTAATGGTAGGACAACACACTCCACAAATCTGAACTTTCTGGCATTGTGGCAAGACAGTTAACTGTTGAAAGAGAGCTAGAAAAAGCTCACACTGCAGGCTGAACCCCTGTGTTCTTTTTTTCTAGTAGAATTGGTAAAAAAATATATAAATCACGCTCCACAACTCCTACGATCGTAACCGCAGAGAAATGTTGCTGGAAGTAAATACACGACACACAATAAAAGTTTTAAAATGATAAGAAATGTTAAACAAAATCATGCACTCTTTATCCTCTGCTCCACAAAAGAGGTAAAAGACACTGAAGATGCCTTTTGTTGTTGTTTGAAAAACACTGAGGGCAATGGATGTTGTTTTTTGGGAATGTCCTGCAAATCATTGAAACTTCACACCCGGCTCTAAAAACCTGTTAAATAATTAAAGAGAAAGCGCCGTTAAAGAAAATCCTTATTTTTTCTAAACTTAAAAAAAGCTGATTAACTAATTTTATTATTTTATGTTTTTATTTTATTTATTCACATTGCTGTTTTCATGAAGCAATCAAAGCACGTCCTACCGACTTGTTGGAGTTTTGGTATTTATTACCGTCAGATATGTCAGCACTATCTTTTTCTTGAAAAGTATTGTTGGGATCCTGTGACCAGCCTTTGAAGATACAAAGGAGATTGCGGTATTGTGTGTGTGTTTGTGGTTCACATCTACAGGGGGTCTTGAGAGTGGAGGATAGCAAAACGCCACCCTCTCTCCCTCTTTTTTGTCTGTGATAGCGTCATGTTAAGGTCATGATGTGCTCAGGGTAACAACAGCTAAATGTAGCTCACACAACCAGCCTTCTTTATTGTTCTCTTCAATATTTTTTCATCATCCGCTCTCACTCAGCTGTGCTTCTTGCACCTTGACTAATCACACCGTAATCACCGAACACACGCGAATACCCCCCCGTCACCCTCATCATTGTCAAATGATCATTGAGGAGCGAGCTTGTGGCTGACACAGTCTCCACAGCAACGGCATTGAGGACCAGGAGGGGGGCTAAGGCATCTTCAAATGTGTGAGTGATGAGAGCTCACACACAGACGCGGTCTTTCTATCGTCACGAGGCCTTAGCATTGACTTCTACTCATTTCTGTCCCGTCACTGATTCTTATTTCAACCGTTACCAACACAAACCTAAGCTAAATTCCCATCTCAGTCCTAAATTTGACCTTTAAACCTAAAAGAGGTGTTCTTCTTGTTATTGAGCTTTGGGCCCCATAAGAGGAGCCCGGTCCTCACTATGTAGTTAATGTTGGAAGAATATTTCTTCTTCCTGTTTGCGCGCACACACAGAGGCACGTAGAAATACGGAGACAAAGCAACACATCCTCAGGCAGGTCCAATGTTTCATGAACGCAGATGTATAATTTAAAAAACTGGCATGAAAGATTCAGTAGGCAACGAGCATTGTTTTAATCTGGCCCACGCCCTTTAGATCCCTCCACTCCCACTCGGGCTCCCGCTGTCCCTGCCGTCAGGTCTCCTTCCACCACAGTTTGGCTTTTTAATCATTCACCAAAGACCACCAGGGGGTCAGAGATCTGAGTTAGGGTTTCAAAAAAAACATGTTTAACTTTACAGTACATACATTTCCTTTCCTTTCCTTTCCTTTCCTTTCTTTAGATTGGCATTTCTAATCCTCCCTCTGGCTGTTGCCTTTTCACTGACCCACTCCTCTGTGGCTTAATTCCCACACCCGACTCTCAGACTTGTTTAAGCACCTTTCTTTGATGGTAACCTTACACCTGCCTCCACTCTGACACCTGGATATCACACACTTGTTAACGGTTCACACAGACTCCAGACAATAAACACTGAGGCTGGTTTGGCAGAGAGGTATCAAGCGCAAATGACAAATGCCTTAATTTAGCTGGGTTTTAATTAAACACTATTTCTTCTAACTAAGTCGAAACATGGGCTATAAATAAACAAATAACTACATAAATCATCAAACCAACTGCACGTGACTCTGGCGATGGTGAAAAATGAGAGATCCTGCACACTGGACCGACTGCAGGTAGAGCAAAGATAGACTTTAAAACCGCTGAATATTAGTTCGAGTCAAACTGAGATGATGAAAAGTACCATTAAAGTACCATAAAACATCTCTATCTTCCACTTAATCTGGGGTCGCGTTGCAAGGAGACCCAGACTTTTCTTTTCCCTTCGCTGTAACTTGGGCCATCTAAGAAAAACGGTTCCTCTAGTGTGTCCTGGGTCTCCTCCTGGACCTCCCCCCAGTGAAACAAGCTTGATAAGCATCCCCAGAGAGCCCTCCAGGACGTATCCCAGCCACCTTGTCTGGCTCCTCTCGATGTGGAGAAGCTGCAGCTCTACTCTAAGCTTCTCCCCCTATTTTTAAGAAAACGCTGCGACGCCGTGCAGAGGAGACGCATTTAAACCGCTTATATCCTAAATCTTGTTCCTTTCAGTCTCTATTTAAAGCTTGTGACTAAAGATGAAGGTAGGAACGTAGATTGACCGTTAAACTGGGAGCTTGAACTTTCGGCTTTGAGATGCTTAACCGCATCTGCAGAATCGATCCCTCTGTTGATCCTCCATGAAATTCTCCCCTCACTCGCGAACATGACTCTGAGATGTTTCCAAACAACTCAGGGCGAACATAACCGTAACTTTCACTGTTGGATGTTTGCAATCGTTCTTCCTTTTAAAATTAACAATCCAAGACATGAAGCGCATCCTTGAAATTAAGAGAGGGGGTTTAATTGGAAGGAAGATGAACCTCTGGTGGAAAGGATCTTACCTGGAAGGTAGAAGTGAGGTGACTTTAGTCCAAACATGATTTCTTGGTCTCTCCTGAGTCCGGGTCACAGGAGGCCGCAGGATCGAGCTCTACTGGACCGGGTTAAACAGCGTTTGCCGGGTGAAAGTCATCAGACGGCTTGCTGCTCCTTTCAGGGCCCAACGTGGTCCAAGAGAAGCTCTTCGGATGCAGGGGAGGACAGGTCAGAGTGCCATCTCTCACTGAGGAGACCGCCTGGTAGGGGAGAGTCTCTGAGAAGAGTTATGGGAGAGAAAGCAGATAGAAAGAGTCTTTAGCCGGTGTCGTCCTCCTTTTTGTTCCTGAATTCCTGCGTTTTGTAATCCCTTCCTTATTATGTACTCAGCGGCCTCCTTCTAATTTGCTGTATAATGTTCTGTTTTTGTGCTCCTCTGCTCTCTACTCCTGCTTCATCCTCTCTCCCTCGCCTCAGTCCCACCACTGACTGCTCAGATCTGCTTGAGAGAGGAGGAGGAGAACGAGGGAGGAAGGGTGTGGGGGGAGGAGAATCGCAAGATGCATGAGTGAGGGAGAGATGAATGACTCCAGATTCGGTAATCACGCGACTCCCTGTGCCTGCGTGAGAGCTATCCGAAGAAAGGAGGAAGGATGACGGAGTTGATGCACTTCTCATTATCAGTAGATTGGACTTGTGCCTGAGTGACAGCTGATTCATCATGGGAGAGAGAAAGAGAGAGAAGGAGGAGGGTGTAAACCTGCCCTTAAGCATCTGCTTCTCTCTAATCTCCTCTTTTACTCTCCTTCTAGTCCTGGAAATCGACTCATTTTGATCCTAGATTTTTGTAGTTTTTTAACTCCGAACTTCCAAAACTGGGGGGGGGGCGAAACAGTGTCCATGGCCGTCTGCACACTGGTGGCACCACGTCTGCTCCACAGAAGCGTTTTGCCCCTCGTGGTTTCCGTATGTGTGTGGAGGAAACCCGGCCCGCTCCGTCGTTGTCTCCGTCGCCTTCATTTCTCTCTGTCGCCTCCTCTCAACGCACTTCCTCTCCTGCTCTGCTCCAGCGCACACATTTACAACAGAGGCATGAAGGGGCAAAATTTGCCTTATCTTTTGCCTGCGAGTAGCGTAGGAACGAGTGCTTGAGATGAGACTGATTGGAAGATTTTGAATCAATAACGCTGTTTATCTCTGCTGGATCAATAAAAGGACAGAAACCTGCAGGACGCAATGTAAAGAAGACAAACACAACCTTTCACTAACACACTAATGAGTCTCATTTTTGTATATTTTGCTCTAAAGGAACCAAATTTTTTATTTTTTTCTGAGCTTTTCAGTTGATTTTCATCTAAAGGGTGTTTTTATGTGTAGCTTTCAACTATCTGAGCATTTACAAAGACGTGAAGCATCTTTGAAGCATAATATACAGTCGCATGAAACAACTAATTACCACACTACCACTTGAGTTTCTCTAACTTTATTTTACATTGAAAAAAGCTTTTTTTAAACTGTATATCATGTTATAACATCAGTCTCTCCTCAAAACCTTAGTGCTTTTTTGACTCGTTGTTCGTTTGAGTACTTCTGTAATATATCAAGGTGTTTATTAATGGGGGCATAAAAGAAAGGAATCATTTAAAAAGAGCGATATTTCAATGCTAAGGATAAAAGTGCAGCACCTTAACTTTTTATTTGTTATAGTGAGACGAGGTAAGTAAGGTAACAGGAAGGAAGTGAAAGAAACATTTACTTGAAGTTTCTGAACCATCACTCATCTTGTGAAACTGAGTTAGTATTATCTGTTTAGGGCAGAAGCCAATATACTGGCCAGGAAGGATATACAGGGGGCCTGGCATCTTGCAATGCACCGCCTATTTATGCAAAGCTCCACCTTATAGCTTCAGTCCTCAGCCGAGCGTCAGCCACATTCAGCAGCAGCAGCAAACACCTGGATGAACTGCAGGGAACATCCTGAGCTGCCGTTTGTCCTTATCTTATCTTATACAACGTAATGTGGCTCTTATGTACGGCGAAAACACAACGCTGCCACAAACGATTTGAGTTAGGAACAATGGACGACATGGAGAGGCAGCGATGTGATGATATGGGGAAGTTTAGGAAAAGATAGGAGCGTCTTAAAGAGGCGGAGGCCAATTTAAAGATGTCAGATACAGCGATTCAACGAAGGTTTCTTTGACATAAGCAGCAATGTCATAAAGGCTAAATGTAACATAGTTACTTGACTGATCTATAAAATTTAAAATACACCAAGAACACAAAAATAATCACCCCCTTTAAAAATGCTAGTTAAAATCAACATTTAAAAAAATGCTTGCTAGATAAACATTAGAACAGCCCTGAATCTGTTCCTACTTAAAATAACTTCAACCTTACATTTGAATTAATAAAGTATTTTTCAGGTAAATGAAACTGAACTGAATCCCATCCGTGCTCTGGTGCATGTGTTCATCATTTCCAGGTATTCTGAAGGACTGTTGTTTGCTTTTCTAACCTCAGATATTGACTGAATGTTGAACGATAAGTCTAAAAGAGGACATTTTAAGCGTCTGAGTCTAGAAAATTTAACCGAAAGGGTCTCAAAAGTCAGATGTCTCCAAAACTTTCAAAATGCAACCATAGGATGTGAGTCTTTAAGAAAGAGCGTCAAAGTCAGACCGAAGTTTGTAAGAGAGATTTAATTATTGAATTATTTGTAACCCAGAACAGAAAGCATGTTCGGGATAAACCAAATAGAGACAGGAAATTCATACCAGCTGGGAAGAGTTAAACAGTGCAATGGTTTGTTACAGCCGGTTAAGGCGACCATCAGAAGAACTATCTTCTTTGCATCTAAACTAAACCACAGCTGAGCCATGTAACATAACAGCTACCCAAAACATACCAGTAAATCCAACACGAAATGGCTGAGGTGGTGTAAAAATGTAAGATCTCAGCTGAAAATGAGGAAGGAGACCTGAGACTTTCCTCATGTCTCGTTGTAGATAGTAAAAAATGTCTCGACTGAGTTATCTAAATAAAAGTGGTGACAACAAGTGTTGTAACGAACATTTGTTTAAAATGATAATAAAATTCCTATTTTGTGTTTATTATTGCACTGACCCTAAAATCATGATATAACAGTAATGGAAGAACAAAATTAAACAGCAAAACCGAATTATTTACTAGCCATCTGACTGAACAGAAGGAATGAAACAAAGGTTTTTAGAGACAGACCGAAACTTTTGCACAGTACAGTTTACACACAAATATGCTCAAGGAAGTTGGTTGGACAGCTGATGGAGAGCAGAGAGCAGTTGTGAAACATCTGCCGACCACAAACTGACAGCGAGGACAGACTGGAGTGAAGAGATAAAGAATATTTATGCAACAACAAAGAGGATGAGGAGAGGGAGGAAAGTAAAAGTGTTTGTGTCCTTTTAGTTGTTTCTGATTAGATTTAGCGTTTTCTTCCCATAACGTTACTCCTCCCCAACGCACACACAACTACTGTCACTCGTGTAAACACTCGTGACCTCCGGGTCAAGACGGTCGCGACCCTCTGGCCCCCGAGGGTCGTGCTCGGCTGCTCAGAGCACAGTTGGAGAGGTCAGGAGAGAAAGGGAGGAGGAGGACGGCGGGGCCAATAATAATACAGCGCAACCTGTGATGATTACAGACAAAAGCCAATAACGAGTGCCAACCTTTGACCTCAGTGCCGTGGCAACGTGAGGGAATGCCTGTCACCGAGGGAGCAGTATAACTCAATCAATCACCGAGCCAAGCAGGAGGAAACAGGACAGTGGTTTAAATAAAATAAAAAGACATGAAGAGGAAAAAGAAAGACAGCCGAGAGAAATGAACCAGCCTCACCGGTCCTGCTCTGGTTCTGGCTTTACTCGCACACACTTGAAACCCAGCAGCATCGACGACCACCCCTTTGTGTTTTTGTCTATCATTTGCCTGTCAGACGCCGGCTGTGGGGGAATAGGAGCTGACACCTCTGTCCCAGCAGCAACCAGGGGGCCGCCGTCAGCTCTTGAACACGTTCTCCCTCCCTCTTTACTCCCCTGTGTCCGTGCAGCGCTCTAAGTGCTGACAAGATGCCTGGAGAAGATGACAAATAAATGCAGGAAACGATGAAGAAAAATCTCTCCTCTCTCTTTTTTTTCCACCCATTTCTTCCCCCCCCACACTTCTTTATGCGAGCCCTAGTGAGGTCGCTGACCCCGAGCGAGCGAGCCTCATTACCCAGTCGTTGTGAATCTGCTCACCCAGCGAGTCGGAGACGGAGACGGGGGGTGGGGGGCTAGACTGGAGGAACTGTAATATATTTGTCATTCCTGAAGTCAGTTGAGCTGTTTGAGAGGAGGCATTTAAAGACACGAGTGAAAAGATTAAAGGAGCGACTCGAGAAGTGGAGGAGTGGGGGATAAAGTGGCGGATGGTGGGAGATGAGGGGGGAAGAGGGTTTTTTTTAACACTTGATCAAAGATAATTGTCAGTGGAAGTCATTATGCATATATAACACTTCTTCTTTCGAACAATCTTCCTCATCACTTCTGTCCTCCTAATCAGCGTTTCAGTGTCCTCCATACCATCAGGGATATAATTGGACACTGATGGATTCTTTCTGGCCTCCAGACTGAAAAACAAGTTCGAAACGCAGCACCAAGAGCTGCAGGGACACAAAGCTGGATTTATGATACAAAGGATCATCGTCATTATAGATGTTCTGTTTTCTGTCCTCAGCCATAAATCTTCCCCATTGAGCCTAAAATACAGTCAAAATATGAACATGCAACACAATGTAGATGTTGTGTTGCTTTCAAACCCAAAACGTTTAAGTCCAAAGGTCAAATTCTAAAATATAAGCAGCAGGTTTTTGAAAAACAGGGATGTCGATGCTCCCTAAACCTCGTCTGGGTTTAGGATGTTACAGTCATAAGTTCAGTCGTGGGCTCAGTTGTGTCTCCACAAATGCGGTGGAGGATAATCTTAATATGCTTTTGTTCACAAACTGTCTAGAGGAGAGGAAGGCCGGATCGTCCCCTGGATGCGTTTTGAGTGGGTCAAGACGCATCCATCCTGCCGCCTTAAGAAGCTCCCCTCAGTCGCTGAACAAGAAAAGCATCTCCACAGCATGGTGTAAACACGGTCCTTGTTAAATGGTGGGAATAATGTGGTTTTCTTACAAATGCAGGATCTCGCTTAAAAATTGAAGAATTTATCTTCATCATAAAATAAAAAGAGGAAAAACAGAAAGGGCAAAATATCATCCATAAATTATGTGCAAAAAACTAGTAGAGATGGTAACATTTATTTGGTTTGTGGTTGGTTTGCAGCTGCTGGGAGGAAGGATCTGCGATAACGATCGTTTGTGCACATAGGATGCAGCCGTTTGTCTCTGAATTCACAGGCGTTTGTGGAACAGCGTGAAGCATACCATAGTTTAGCTTTTAAAGTAAATTATTTTCCTTCCACTTGGTAGATTAAAAGCCTAATGGGTGTGAATACTTACTAAAAAGCATCACTTTATGTCAATATAAGACTTATTTAAAGGGAAATATTTTCCAGCTTCTTTGGTCCACCAGATTGTTTTTACCCCTCCAGATGAACTTTGGGACTCCGGCTCTGCGGTGCCACTCTGGCTGCAAACCCACCAAAACACGCCGTTGATGTGTGTTTACACAGACATCAGAGCGTGGCCTGCTGCAGCCCTAAATCAGCGCTCCCCATTGGCTGGTGTGACGGCGTCCCGGCACAGTGTGGAGAGCAGCGTAAATCAGGATCGTTAACAGGCCACGGGATTTCACTGCGCTCGTCGTTCGTCCTCAGATCGTCCATCTGTCCGTTTTGCAAGTGTGCAAAACTGACACGCGCGAGTGGAGAGTTAGCATTCTGTTGTGATATACAGACATTTGTTAGACCGTAAATGTGGTGATATTCCCTGACAGAAAACGAGCTGCACCGGCTGCCGTGGAGAAACCACACGTCTCACTGCGTTTTTCCCGCCCTGACCTTCCTGGCGGGAGTTGGCCTCTCAGTTCTCTCTCTCTCTCTGAACTCAAAAATTGTGTCTGTTCTTTCTGATGCCCTCTGACCTGCGAGGATCATAAATCACTTTCTCGTACGCCTCCTGACTCTACAACATTTACCTCTGATCTTTGGTAGCAAAATATTCCTCGTTTTTAACACAAGAGGTCAGAAATGGCAGAGATGAATGTGTACAAGAGGAGGAAACTCGGAAAAACATGCATTACTTTCCAGATATGTTGTCTGTAAGAGTATGGAAAGGGTTTTAAGTGAAGAATTAACACAAAGTAGCACAGAAATGTTGATGTGGATGAACATTTATGACGATCATTAAAATCCAAGACTGTGTGTGGTGTGTTAGTTTTCAAACCCATTTACTTTAAAATCCACCTCCTTTAGAAGTCTAATCATTTAATTAAAATAGTCATTATGCGTAATTGTAAAAGATTCCTTTTAGAGGCAACAACCAACAGCAGAACAAACATAAACGTACAGCCAGAGCTCAAATAAAATCTGTTTATTCATCCATCCATCCTCATTCTTCCAGTCTTCATAGTGTTTAAACCTTTAATGTAAAAACTTCACAGAGAATACATGTATAATTCAGAAACCGGTTAAAACATGCTTTTAATCTGAGATTATGGAACTATAGATCTGTATAAAACCTCACTGGGCAAAAACAGCAAGAATCCCTAATATCCGTTTTTTTATTCTGTCTAGAATACGGACATATCTGGTGCATATACTGAGTTTTGCTGATATGCACCATATCTGGTCAAATATTAACCCCTATACAACATGAGGACAAAATATTTTATTAAGATATGGGCAGCATTTTAAATTTTCCCATGTATGTGTTTGTTATATTACATTAGGTCATATCTAATACTATTTTTGTTGAAAACTCATTACGTGAATGAATTTCTGGATGTGTCATATATTGATTGCATATATCCCTCAAAGCCTGGGCTTCTTTCCATTCAGTAAACTCTGATCATGCCAGTAAAAGCCCCACAAACTTTCCAGAAGCCACCATTGTAGAGTAAATTTGCAATGTACTAGACTGAAGACCCAGAATTCAACCAGACACAATGGTAGATTGATAATAAATGTATTGAATAGGATTGACAAGATAGACAGGGAACCAGACAGCAGCGAGAACAGGAGTCTGGAATGAATCTAGATGTAAATAGATCAACCAAATATAAAGCCACTAACCGTCTCAGGATACAGATGGGGAAGAGGAGACTGATCTTTGGATCCTTGGCGGCACTCTGAACCGAGGTTGGTTCAGCGAAGACGTCACTGCAGGCTTGGATCGCTTTGTGACGTTCACCGAAACACAGAGTTTAATAGGAACTCACAGATAATCGCACTTGGATTCCCAAAGGAGAGGCTTAGCTTGTTGGTCCAGGCGCAGAAACAGGGTCAGAGCCATTATAGTACCTACAAGGATCCTTGGACGAAGAGAGAATCTGTAGTCTGGACACAAAAACAGGTTCAAATACGTTTCAGGTTCAAACATCATGCTTACAAACCAGAGGACAGAAATAATGTCGATGTCCAGGCATCAGATACCTCATGGTAGTCCAAAGGGAGGCGAGGCAAAGGCGTGAAAACTGTGAAGCAGAAACTAGACAGAATCAAGAAAAAAAGTTATGGAAGGAGCTGGTTACCTGTGTCAGATCAATAATTTGGCGTCAGGCTATAAAGGTAGAAACACAGGTGGGATGTATGACACAGCGCCATGAGCTGACAGACGCAAACATACCAGTTACTTGGCCAGAATCATAACAAAATAACTTTTACTTTAAGTGTTCAGACGAATGTATTTGACTAAAATGATTTTGAACTCATACTGTATTCTTGTGTTTTTCTTCCGGAGCTCTGCCTTCTGGGAGTCCTGGCATATGGTGTTTGCCGTGGGTGTTGTCACTTGTCAGTCAGCTGTCACTTAGCATCTTGGTTCTTAGCTGAATTAAAGAACAAAGAAAAAGACGGATGAAAAATCAGCTGCAAGGTTTAAAAAAAAAATTCCGGATTGCAGTTTTATATCCATCCTAACAAAGCATGAGGAAGTCTACAAGGAGGACTGGACAGGACTGTCATTCTCTGGATACGTAAAGGTGCTAAAGGGGTGCTATAACTAAAGTCAAAATCAGTTTTTTAACTCAAGGGAGTTAAATATATGCTTTTTAGATTAAAGCTCAAATCAAATGTATATTTTATGTGTCTAACACTTAAAATATTCATATAGTATACTGACCTTTTGGGTTGTGAACTGACAAACAGTTCAGAAAGTTAACAAGGCATGAATACTTTTGCAACCATATCAAGGGTATCTGCAGTTTAATTGCCAACACACACACACACACTTAGCTTCATGTCCACACACACACACATTACCTGGGGGGTCTGAGCTCCCCCTCTTTGGGCCCTCAACCCACATGCTCATCTCAATTAATCACCCAACAAAACAGATGTCAGGAACAAAGGAGCAATCTCCATCTCCAACCCTGTGGGGTAAAGAGGGGGCTGGGAGGGGGAGGAAGTGAAGAACCAGGAAACAGGAAACGCAAGTGGCTTTGGATTTGCTTGAGAAAGGCAGCGAGGGGTTTACGAGCTTGCAGATCAACCAGGCAGCTACTGTACAAAAATAGAGGAAACAGCAAAAAAAAAAAATAAACTCACAAAAAAGGATGAGGGAAAAAAGAGAAGTAGAGTCGTAGCAGGGAGAGATGGGGAGCGAGAAAACAACAAAGCCTCGGAGATGAAAGAAGAAAGAAAAAAACAATGGGCACAAAATAATGCTTGGCAGTGTGCAGAAATAGAGCAAAGATTGAAAACCTGCCAAGATAAAGACAAACCCCCGCTTTTGAACTGTCACTTCGCCACGATACTGTCAGAAAACAAGCGGCGGTGCTGACAGGTTTCAGCAGCTTTGAAGGAGACAGGATCATATTTTATTCACAAACGCATCTTTTAACGGCTTTCATCGCAAAGATTGTAACCTGTTGTTAAGTGCTGAGTTCCTAAGTCTTCTGTTAAATTATTGACGTGGACATGATGTTTTAGACGGAGGGGGAAGTAGGGGCGATAAAAAAAGAGGGAAAGAGGTGGAAGGAGCAACTATAATTTGATTAAATAAATCAATTCTAAAGAGAGGAGAGGCATCAGTCTGCTGGAGTTATCTTTTTCTACCATCCATTCATGCGTTTTTGTGTCTCTGTGTCTATTTTTCTGCAAAAACTGCATCAATAACGCTCAGATAACATCCCGGTTGTCATTTTTTGAGCACAGCCTTAAATCAAATCAGCCCAGAGGGATGGGAGCAAAAAAACGTAAAGTATGAGGGACGAGGAGGATATGCTTAGCGGTTACAAGACCGGCAACAACGCAACAGTGCTGCCCAATCGCTTACGATTTACAAGAACACAGCAAACGTGAAAGTCTGTGATTTAGGTGAGAGTTTCCATGCTGAGCGTCAAAGGAGAAAAGGAAAAAAAATCAGAGTGGCTTATTGTCTGCTTCACACATCATTCATCTGGTTCATTAGGCCTCGTGTTTTTTTTGTTTTTTTTATGAAAGCAGAAAACTAAGGAGCACTACGAACATTTTAATGTGCGGTACACTTCATGATACAAGCGGTGACTAGAAATAAACTGGGCAATTTTACAAGGCAAACAAACTGAAAAATCCCAAATTAATTGACCTTCTTGCAGGATTAAAGCCCTGGACTGGAGTTTGACTCCACGGACCACGGCTTTAATTAATAATAAGAGAGGGTTTTACAAAGTATTAACATTTGGTGCAAAGGTGTGTCAGAGATACATAGATGCTCAATGTGGAAATGCTTCCTTTAGTATTAATTTGTTCAAATTAAACGCTTTCTCAAAAGCGTTCAGTGTCAGATAACGATTCTGCAACAAAACACGTTTATTTGTTATGTTCTGTTATAAAAGTACATGTGATTCATATGTGCTTCTTAGAAACTTTGGTGGAAAGAGGCAATAAAAGTCAGACAAACAGACTTTAAAATGATATCCTAATAAAGGTGCCAGTAATTGTGGAGAGCGCAGCAGAAAGACATGAAGTCCCACAGATTTTGAAAGTTTGTAAAACTGCCAATAGACAAATGATTTGCCCATTATTGCCAGTTCTATATCAAAGTGTTTATGATTAATAATCGTAGTTTGTTTAAAAACTTTCTTGTCGCTCTGGAAAAAATGTATCTCCTAATTCTCACAATATGTAAACATCAACTGAACAATATTGTGAACACATCTGTGTGTCAAAATAACAAACCATCATATTAGCGCTACAGTTGTTTATTTAGTGATTAAGCTCTCGGTTGTTTGCAATTAATGCAACGCTAGCTTTCTCTTTCATGAGAGAGCCACTGATGCTTGTCAGCATTTTCCATGCTTAATTCAAACTGAATTCACTTTGTCGGTTTCCAGTTTCAGTTGTTGATTAAAAGGAAGATTGCCTTTGACTTTATTGTCATCGTTATTGTCAACGTAAACTTGGTTTTAAATTGATCACAATGCAGCAGCGATAGATCCAATCTTCAGTGTTTGTATTTGTTTGTGCTTCTGTTGGTCTTTCTGTTCAGATAAATGTCGCTGTTGCAGCTTCGTTCTCTTGAAACCTCAGCTTCCATTGTTGCTGTGCTCACATTCATCTATATTTGTTCTAGAGTCCGACTACTTATTCGGACTAAAAGCTCGTCTGAAGGCTCGTCTCCAAGCCAACAAAGCTAAGAAAGCTTGGTTTGTTTCCATTCTTTACTTTTATAATTATGCCAGACATGAGACCTCTTTGAAAGTTAGCACCTTAGAAACAAACCATTTAGTCCGATGTCCGGACTGTGGGAATTTGAACAGAACGCCACGTTTAACTCCCCGTTTGATTCAGGTGTGTTGGACCAGAGACACAGCAGGCCTGGATTTAAGGACTCCTGCGGTACAGATGAATGTTGTGGTGAACTGCTACTAAGCATAATTTACTATGAATTGTAGGGTTTTGTACAGAACTTTTTTCAGGTGCTATTTTCTGTGAATTTTGAATTCCTTCTTTTTCTTTCTTTTATATTTGATTTGGAGTCTTTTGCACATATGAGATACTTTGTCCCACGCCACTAACCATGTTTTTCTGGTGTACTTGTTTTAAAGCGATCCCCTTTGGACGTCCACCAACGGCTGGTCTTCATGCAGTTGATTAGACTCACCGGATTGTCGTTCCAGTAATCACTTTTCCAGCATACTTGTCTGCCTGATTCCTCAGCTCTTTGTCAGTTTCCTCCGATATCCAGTCATGAGTGTTCCTGCATTATGCATGATCTGTAATTATCTGCTTTTCCACATTTTTGGTCTTCAATATACAAGAGATCATGACAGAATGTCAAGAAAAGAAAGGAAATGGTCAAGCATTTTAGTTAACCTTAAAATAATTGATTATAGACATTATGAATTTAAACGGGTTTATAATGTGATTAATTGAGGTTCATCTCCTCCATAACCTTCTGCTAATCTTATAAACTTTTTATTAAAACATAAATGCTAGATACAAACACGTTTAGTCATGTTTTTGATTCTTTTCTGTATGATTAACTCAGTGCGGTTTGTATCTGATAATTTTATACGGATTCTCCAATAACACCAAACTCAAACAAACCCGTTGATTCTTTCACGTTTGGCTCTATGATAGGTGCAAAAACATAAAATAAACAAAAGAAAAATACACAATTTAAGTCTGAACTGAACAGCTCCAACAATTTCATGTGGGAAAAAAGACACTTTGAACCCACGGAGTAACTGCCAATTTAGTCTGTGGATATTTATAAAACTAAAATAGCAGCAGCGCTTGGAGCGGTCGTAATATTTGAACTGCAATGCAGTGACAGACATGATATAAATCCCTGATGGGCAGAAGAAGGAGACAGACGGTAAGGATTAAGAAAAAACAGGACATTTGTTTGACCATTTTCTCACTCAGGTGTTATCTCAGCATGATTCTTTTCTGGTTAGATTTATTTCTACTTCCTGCTTTTCTCACCTATTATTTTCCATTTTAGTAGAGCCTGTAATGATTTCCCTCATACACTGTAAAGAATAAGCAAAATGATCTATTGTTTCTGTAAAATTAAAGTACTTCTTGTGTTTTCTACTTAACAATAGTCCCAACAATTTGTATAACTATAATATTTAAAAATGGTCTTGATCAATATTTCTTTCTTTTCATGCCCAGCTTCATGCTTCATGCTCCAACAACGAGGAAAGAAGAAAGAATTGAGACATGAAGAGAAATGTCTCCTGCAGAAAGACAGCGTCTAAAAGGAAAGTACGGATGCATCCATTCATCATTGGGCACCTTTACATTTCAAAAAGTCAAATTTAAGTCAATTAAAAAAAGCTCTTTCTTATTAAACTAAAACTGAGTGAAAGAAAAGTAAAAGAGCTTTAGAAAACGAGTAGAACTAGAACTAAATAAAATATTGAGATTATCTAATGACATTTTCAAATCGAGTCAGTTTGAACAGGATTGGGTTTATTCTGCAAATATGCATATTCTATCAAATTTAAGAGAACCCACATTTATAGCTATGTAGGCTGCCAAAAGATTTACTCGATCTCCAAAGAAATGCAATAAACTTTGACTGAATTTTCTTTCTGTTGCCGGTCAGAGTCTCTCCTTACTTCACCCTTTCTGCATCCATATTGTGTCTTTATATTGTTTTTCCCTTTTTTTTCAGAAGTGTGACTTACAGATCCAAACATTAACACCACCACCCACATCTCACTCATTTCTCACCTTTCCCTTTCTCTCAACATAAAGATGCAGCTATGTTCATTTTTTTGTGTGTAGCTCCTTAGAGACGCTTTAAAAATGTGTTTTACATGTTCTGTTCATGACCTTCTGTAAAGGGTTGATTTTCCCATCTATTAAATTGTGGATGGCAGGAGCTCATTGCTCAGCGCACCAGTTTAAGTGGGCAGACATGCGTTTTTCTGTTGTGCCACACTCTTCTTTATCGCTCCTGTTGGTTCGCATTTTTAAATAACCTTGTGTTAAACTTCTACACAACTTCCTCCGTGACCCGTGCGCTGTGATCCCTGTCCTCCTGTTGCTCTTTTTTTAAATTAATGTCCACCGATGAACCTCTGAGGACTCTTGCAGAACAGCTGTTTTTGTATACTAATACATTTGGGCTCCAGTTACCCAACACGTGATTTCAATAAGACAATTGGTTGCACAAGATTTTCTTTAGCGGTATCGGATTTTAGGACTAAAAGTGTTTCTGGGGGCTCGTCTTTAATTCATGATTTACAAGGACTTGTGCGTGTGACATCATCCGGGCCGAGGTCGGAGGTCAGGTGGTGATATGATGCCTCTGTGCTCAGGAGGTCAAACACGTAGCGCAGACAGCTGCTCTCCTTGCTGCCTGCTGCCTCTGGAGCTTGGATCGGAGCAGCTGACAGTTAAAAGGGATTACGCTCCTTCTGCTCCTCACAGAAACACTTTTACTCACCAAACCTCTGAACCTTCTTTCTGTGCAGAGAAGAAGATGTAGCTTTCCAAGACAAGGCAGTTTATCGTTTTATTGTTGCTTTCGGTCGTGGACAAACTGACCTCCTGACCTTTTTCCCTACGCATAGCACCTGCTGACCCCATTTACAGGACAGGTCAGGGGTCATGCTCCCAGATTGAGTCCATTCAGAGGGTCTGACAAGACAACACCCGTTGAACACATTCAACATCCCTGTCCTGCTTTTTCTTTTCTTCTCTGTGGAACTGAGTCATCAGCGCGCGTGCCCTTAAGGAATCAAGGAATCAAGGAATTTTATTTGTCATCACATCACATGTGGTACATGAGGTGGGAAGAAATTCTAATCCCCCGGTCCAGTTTACACCCTGATAGCAATTTTAAATAATATAATAAAATATAAAGAACTATACGAGAAATAGGATTTGACTACACAGAATCTACAATATGCGACTTCGGACATAGCAGAAATAAAAATTCAGAGTGCAAGTGACATATTAAGTGACATTTTAAAGTGACATTTTAAACTGTGATATTAAAGTGAACAGTGCCGGTTAAAT